>BSBM01000423.1:600000-1127500 GCA_027924585.1 Larix kaempferi
ATAAATGTCATAGATAACTCAGTTAAGGATACATCAATCAACTTAGGTAATAAATGGTTAGGTTGTTAATGTGTAAATAAGTGAATTAGTAATTATATGAAAACATTGTAATAATAAATTAAGACAAGTGTCGTCAGTTAACATTGTCATAGGAGAACTGTTGTGAATAGGGTAATGATAGTGTCTAATTAATTAGTAAAATTGTTTAAGCCCTCACAAGTGCTTTGTTTATAAGAACAAGGATGCTATATTGATGATAGGGTACTCACGTGATAAACAAATAATTAAAAATACTATGATTAATTCACCTTTTATTATTGTTAAATGGTGATTTAATTATTATTATTAATTAATAAATGGTGATTTAATTATTATTATTAATTAATAAATGGTGACTTAATTATTATTATTAATTAACAAATGGTGATTTAATTATTATTATTACTTAATTAATAATATTCCAGCAACATTTATATCCCTATCGTAACAATTGCAATATAAGTAAGATTTAAAATATTGATTTATAAATTAATATTGTGTGATTATTTCCATTTCAAAAGTTAGCCATAATAGGATAATCATTCTTGAATGGATGTGATGTGAAGGAATAGGTATTAAATATTATTTATTCAGTATGAGTCTTAAAGTTTAAGTTACATGATAAGTTATCTTGTCGGATTGGTAAAACCATTAAGACATGCCTTGTCCCAAACTGAAAAGTCAAACTAGAACATATATTATTGTATTATTTTATTCAAAAAACACTAAGTGCAAATATGGTGAATAAATGGAGAATTATTAAAATAGATCTCGAATAGAGAACCCGTAGGTAATATCTCCTACCCTAATAAATACTTACCATCGAATAATTAAAGTACAATAAATTTACTGTAAGTGCATTAATTGTCGGTGCATTAAGTGAAGAAATATATTATTATATTGTAAACTTGTATAAATGTTAAAGTCAGGGGATTTAATGATTGAAGGGCTCGAGAGAGGGAATTTGGGGCGGTGGAGTAAGCCTCAAGTCTTCTCAAGGAAGGAAAGGTATTTAGGGAAGGGTGAAGGGAGAAGAAGGGGGGTTTTTTCTTTGAGGGAGAACTGTGATTTTTGGAGGTGGAGCTGAGGAAGGGGTAAAACTCCAACTCCAAGGAGGAGGTGGAAAAATCATAGGGAAAACTGCACCTATGGAAATATAGTAAGGAATGATGCTCTCGGGATTATCGGTTTGTGGGCTCGGGGGCTAGGAAACCCGTCGGTTTCCTAGGGCCAGCATGATAAGAGCTGGTCGGTAGGGTGGTTCATTCAATCGGTTGCTAAGCTTTAAAGACAAAAAATCTGGAAGGAAATCTACAGCAAGCTATGAGACAATCTACAAACTTCAAACTTCTGGAAACAGGTATTTTCCTTGTCAATTATTAGTTTATTATGCTGAAACATACTCTTATACTCTTATGCTGAAATATGTACATGAAATAAAATCCTAACATGTCACTTTATTTTTACATCTGTAAGTATGTTAATGACTAGAAACGAGAAAGTGCTTATACTAAGGTTAGGAAATTTTCATTTGAATAGCGATCAATTTATCAGAAATGTATACGAAATTTCATTTGAACAACATAAAATAAGCTTGTCATGTGCTCTGCCAAAAACCAGAGCACTACATTTGGTATCAGAGCCACTTGTTCAGACTCTTGAACCTAAAAGCCTATTCATGCTTCATCTCATCATGGTTAAACAGAAAAATCTACTTGCTAATTTACCTACTTGACCTCCAGCCATAGTAAGCTTCTAAGGTACCTGCACAACGATAATAGGAATAACATCAGAAAAAATGTATATATAATTATATTTTAATTCTTTTATAACTATTGGCGTGCACACAAAAAAAAAAACTAGTATGAATGAGCAAGAACAAATAAAAGAGTTATATATATATATATATATATTATGAAAATGAAAAGATCAAGAAAACAGTGAGGATCTTCGTGCCTTCTGTGTGAAAACCTTCACCCTGCTTCTCTCAAGCAAAGATGCAGATTTGGAACTTTTTTTTCACTGCAAATTTACCATATTCCAAACTAAGCAGTTTTGGGACTCTCTTTGGCCTGTTGTTTTGGCCCCTATATGGAAGTTTTGTCAATATTGGCCATAGAAACTAGTTACAAATGTATTGCTTGAGATCTAATAACTTGTTATTATATCATAAACATTACAGGATATTGGAATCACCTAATAATGGAAACTACTACCTTAGTCACCATCTCCATATCGTCTTGTTTACTTGTGAGCTTTACTTATAAAAATATTATAAAGCTAAAACAAATACTAATTCAATATTTTCTACACCGTAAAATTATGTATCAAACTAAATAGTATTTGGCCGACCAATCTAGATTGAAATCCCTAATTTATCCTGTACAGCTTGTCATTAAAAATATACTCGTGCATGTAGCATCTACAGCTACAACGATTACCTTTTCATTGGTCACAATTATATGTTATTTAACTTTCGAGGAAAAAAAATTTTTATATGTTATTTATTTCTGATATAGACAACGTCGTGTGGCAAGGAAGAGGGTGGTTGCAGCATATATCACATCGTCAGGCTGCTCGTGGAAACTTTTATTATTATTAATTAATTATAAAATTTTGAGCAGAGCAGATTTTATGCAGGTGATCTGAAATTTCCAGATTTTGAAATTTTGAAACAAAGTAATGTCTGAGATTTCTGAGATATTAGAGATTGAGTATCCAATGTTTCCCTGTGTTTTTCTGATGCCTTCTATCCTATTGAGCAAGCCTGACAGGTGGGAAAACCAACACAAAAAAAAAAAAACAATAATATTATAATAGTAATACCAAGTTTCTAGCAGCAAAATACTTAAATGACGAATGTATGAGATAAAAATTACAATGTAAAGAAATACAGTAGGCATGCAGACAATGCACAAGCATTTAAGTGGAGAAACCCTCTCGGAGTGTAAAAAAAAAAATTCCCACCACCAACAAAATCAGTTTTATTAGAAAAGAATAATGGTTACAGAGTTGCTTATCTCAGGTTTATTGTGAATCTGGCTGTTGTCGCTGCCTATAGACAGATGTGAATCTCCTTCAGAAAACCTGGGATCTCCATCTCTGCTTATCTCTTTTTTTTGTCAACGTGGGTTGGCTACAGCAGCCAGCTGCGTGTTAATTTTAGGGTTGGTGCCGAAGCCACGGGCAATAGAAATGATAACCTGTGAAGAATCATATAAATCCTTCTAAAGGTTGAGAAGAGGAATTCGATTCTAGTAGGGGAGAAGAGCCTGAAGTTGTATAAAAAAAGAAAGAGAAAAAGAACTGAAACAAAAAAAAAGGAAATGAAACTCAGCGCTCAGCTTGAGTGAATTAAGGGCTGGATGGGCAATGTTCAATCATTTTGTGCTTCTAAAAATATGTAGAGCAATAAAAAGAAAAAAGAAAAAAAAATAAACCAAAATTCAATATGTTGATTATGATCCCCAGATTTAAAATAATGGCATATTTGATGCGTTTCAATACGGATTTTTTTTTAAAACATTAAAATAACTGCAGAACTTGGAAAGAATAAGAAACAAGGGAGAACCTAATAAACAATCTTGGAGTTGGCTTGCGAAAATAGGTAGAGGTTGCAGGCCCCAATCATTCTCCATAGAAGGATGATATACTTGACAACGCATGAATGTTTCAGACGTAGCAATCTCTTCATAAGATGACGAGTTAGTGAATGCTTTTCAGCTCGAATATTTTTATATGCGGTTTATTCAAAAGTTAAGAGACTTCTTCTTGAACTGACGTTGCAAAGAAAGAGTTCCACCAGACTTGCCAAAACCAATGTTAAGTTCATGGGATCGAGGCTTTCCTAGCTTACCAATTAATTCCGCAGCTTGCTGGTCGATCTAGAGAATTACATAATTTACTAAAAACGAAATTGAAATCTAACTATGAATTTCAACTGAATACAATCTAATTAATGCAGTCAGGGTTAGCAGGATAGAAATTCCCCGGGCATCCATTGGGTAAAGTTAGCGGGAGAACTCAGATGTTAATCTATAGAGTTAAAGAATTACTTTTGCTGTTGGCGTTTGTACCATATAAAACTTCAAATTGATAAGCAAATCGGGCCAGAAATGGTAAATGTAACTGTAAATGTGTCTATGGGGATTATCATTTGTGAAATCATGTGGGCTTTGAAGTCCCGGCTTACCAATACCAAAGCCCAATGCATAAGCGTTAAGTCAAATATGAAAGCAACTCTCACTCTTTCATGGTTAGTTGACAGATATTTAATCCAGATAGCTAAGTGGCCTTCAGAAGAGCCTTTGGGTATTGAACGTCCAGATTTCGCGTCAGTTTGGTTGGGCTCAGACTGCACTAGTCTCGCTGCTGGCTAGAGACTAATATTATTGGGCCCAGCCCTAGCCCTCGATAACGGAGAGCTTAGCAAGTGACTGAGGGTCAAGTCGAGAGGGGCCAACCCGCGCCACTCCAACTCCAATGCCAATGCATAAAAATATGAAAAGAAAGCTTTCCCGCGAGTATTCAACCTGTTGGGTTGGGCCAGCCGAGAGCAAGCACCTTCTCTTATAAAACTCAACCTACTCTCTGAGATGCACTCGACCGGCACTAGGTTAGTTCATTATTACTTACATAATAATACTTCAGGGGTATTGATTGATAATAGAATCTATTTTTAATAATGCGCTCGACCAACCAGCGAAGAGGGCCGGTAGATGGCTGTTCTTACCTTCCTGCGTTACTTTAATAATTTAATAAAACCAGAAGCTTTCAGCCTCATCTCCTTAGGGAAAGATATTCCTTACCGGGTTCTTAATTAGAATTTTTCTGTGTTTAATCTCTACGGGAACTGGGTAATCACCCAATGTATAATATATCCATAAATTTATTAACAACCTTTCAAGGCATTAGGCGTTGAGCCTTGTTACTTTTTGCAATACTTTTAACTCTATGCATGAACAGTGATATCAATGCACAACTATACAGAGATCACTATCTTTGGTTAGGGTTCTATAAGCAATTAAATGGTTGAATACTTATGGTTATAATTAGATCTCTATCACGTGTTGTGCAGGAGTTTAAATAGGTAACTACTAAGCAAAGGATGCAGCCACACCTATTTCTATTGCACATTTTAAAATCCAAAAGAATTAAGTATACGATCCAACTAATCAATCCTCAGAAACGATTTGTGCAGTAAACCAGGGATCATTCACCCCCCAAAAGGAAAATAATAATAATAATGCCAACCTTGAAGGAAACAAACACAGCATTGCAAAACTAGGACAGGGGATTACCTCCTAATGGAAATGTTCGGTTTAGTTTACCGAATCTAGAAGGAAAACATCCACGAGGATAGAAACCCTAACTCTTTTCAAGATGAAATAAAACACATAAATAAAACTACTCCTTATCCACAAGCATAGACGTGACAGGTGCAAGATTTCTCAAATTGAGTCTTGCATCTTTTGAAGAAATTTCGATGGTATACGAAAAGGGTTCATCCGGGTTCAAACTTAATTTATAGCTCTTGCCTTACCTTGGATCAGGGACAATACTAAATCATTAATTAATGAAGGAAGACTTATTATAAACTAACAAGACTCTGCGCATTTCACCAAAGCGTGATACCAACGCAGGTACAACTACAAGCCGAAAGGGTAGCGAACAAACACTAAGTTGCTTATTAACCATATCCTGGGTCTACTGCAGAAATCACCAAAATAAAGGACTTAGGGAGATACACATTCTCTGAGATGCTATAATCCAATGGCCTAAACAGAACTCGCCTTACCCGTAACAACCTAGAAAAAAAAATTGTATTCCCTACGTTATTGTAAGCAAATGGCTACGAAGTTCAGAAAACACTTACTATTCAGTCATTCGATTTCCAAAATTTATCTGTCACCGAGCACAACTGGGCGTTGAAGCAGATTTCCCTTCTTCCTTTCTAGCATACCAAAAACGAATGCACCCCCTAGACTATGCCGAGATCACCTGCCACTCTCCAAAACTTCTCCCTCCTAGCATTGAGGCGTTGCCAAATGCCCCTTAGGGCGGTGAAGCTGTAAAAGAAAACAATAATGGTGAATCAACAAAGAGGGAGGCTATGGCGAAGGCCTGAAAATTTAGCCGAGCGGCTGCTTGGAGTTGCAGAGCCCGCGTGGGGAAAATTTGGTAAGGAAAGTGAAAGCCTGAGAAAAGTTTACCCTTTTTAGGTCTTGGTCCTTTAATTATTTTTTTATTATTGCATGTTGGCCGCGTGTAGCCTTCATAGAGTGACTCTTTGTCCGGAGTGAAGCTTATCCGAATATGTTTTTAAATTAAACATATTTATATATATTCTAAATCGTTTATGGATTATGAAAATGTTGATTTAAATAATTTAATTAATGGTTAGTCAAACGTTTATTTTTATTTTGTTATATATTATTAATTATTTTTAATATATTAATTAAATTGTTTAATTAAATTTGTCCCTATAGTTTAAATTTTGAATACATTAAAGTTAAACTCTCAAATATAAATAAAGGATTATAAAATCAAAATGTATAATTTATTTAAATTCTATATTCCTTACTTATGCGCTAAGATTAATTTAAATTTAAGTTTAAACATAGGGTTAGCAATAAGTCTAAGTAATTAGTTAAATAACCTAATGACTTTGTAGGGTTAAATTGCAAAGTAATTTGACTTAGATATAAGGTTAGGAGGTGACTTTGGCTAGATTGAATTTAGGTTTGGTACGAGGCTCTATATGTTGGTTTTATTATGATACTATAAAACGAGGCTAGGTCATGCCCCTAAAATTCCAAAGTTCCATAGGACGAGAGAGAGGCCATATGTTTCGTATTATGTGTGAGATAATATGCGACTAATGAAAACATTAAAGGTACTATGGATGCATTTGAAGAACATTAAGGAGGAATGGTGCAATATAATGTCTAGACATGTAACATCGAAGGGACTAAGAGTTTTGAAAATGATAATGATATCAATAAGTAAATATATGTGACAAGTAAACACAACATAAGTAAAGTATGCCACTTAATTACCATAAGAGCGAGTGATAGGGATAGAAGGAGTAGTACACAAATGAAGAAGTCTTTCAAGCCCTATAATAAGAACTAGTGTAGAAATATGAAGTTGAATAGATGAATGACATTTCAAAATTGTTATAGCAAACGATATGGCGAGCATGGGTCGGTTGATCCATTATTGAACTTCTAGGATGGCTTAGGAAAGCCGTGAGGGAGCTAGAGATATGTAGGAGTGGTTAGAAATCACCATGGATAATATCAATGAAGGCATGGCGTATAACTATTAATATTACAAGGTATAAATTGAGAAAATAATATAAGAACAATTATAGTTATAAGAGTAAGAATTGCATGGTAGTATTATAGATTGTAATGATGGCCCTTGTAGGAAGTAAAAAAAAAAAAAAAAAAATTTAAAACATTTTTGGGCATCTTATATTACCCTTGCTAGTAGGCATATTTGAGCATCTCTGATGAACACTATATATAATAGGATTGCGTCCTAGGTGAAATAACATACTTCCCAAGAGAATTTATGATGGAAATAATCACGAGGATTGCGTCCTAGGATATAATGATTTGATGCTTTGATCATGGACACATAATCAATCATTGTAATAACACATCAAGGTCGAGGTCTGGGTTGACCACCTTCACCTTCACCTCCATGCAGAAAGGATTATATGTCTCCATCGATATCAACAACTCGCAAAATAAGAACAAAGCTTGATGCCACGTAAGTGTGTTGGATTCACATTAGTATCATGTGAGGTGGTCATAGTGCATAATGTGTGTAGGTATCCATACGATCCATAGATATTAATAAGCGTATGTATAGGAAACCTAGATTTATGACAACAAATACAAGTTTATAGTATGATAGATACTGGTAAATGCCTTTACGTTGTGCGAATAAGAACAAATTAGCTATAAAATTATTAGAAGTAATGGTTCCCCTTCTAATTATATCACATGGAAAAGGAGAGATCAATGGTTAAAGTTGATAACATTTGCATTCTAATATAGTATAGTCCCAAAAGCCTTGTAACAATAATAGTTCTCCTAGTTTAGTGAATGTTACAATACTTTTGTTATTGTTTATTATCAATAAGGGAATAATAATGTAGGACCTTAGGATTTAAAGGACATGAACCTTCTCCCCTAAGAGAGGTATGCCAATCTTAAGGGTCCTTGGTAGTTGCGTGTTGAGTGAATACAAATTATGAGTTCTAAAGACCTCCATGTTAAAATTGTTGATTATTTCGTGCTAAGTTGGATCAATTTAATCTTTGTGATGAGTAAACCTCTCTGATGTTATAACTTAAAGGATATTGTTAAACGGTAAGAAGTAGGATACTAAGGTGGATAACACTTGATTATAACCTTAAGCATTCTAGATATAATATTAAGATTCGATAGAAGGATTAATCGAAATGTTTCTTTAATTATTAGAATACATATCAGCGGATAAAAGAAGTAAAACCATAAGATAATATCGACATATTCAGTCAAGTCAAAGCTAAGTAGGAAAAGTTTGTCCAGCATCTGCTACTTACAAGAATGGAGAGATTATGCGTCAAGATTTTCCCTGCATTATTATGACCATAACTTCGGGACGAAGTTTCCTGAAGGGTGGGTGTATGTAACGCCCCATATTTCGACTAGACAGGTTTATCCGTGACACATATTGAACTTTATTTTCTTATTATCTGTTGGACTTAACTAGACTGGGTAAACTATACTTATGACACGATACACCCGATTATATGTTGCTACCATGTGTATGTCGTTACTATGTTATGTTGTCACTATGAATATGATGTTATGATATTATGATCTTACTATGTTCATGCAGTTAATAGGTTATGGTTATCATGAGATTCGTTTCTTTTATGATGACGATATATATGTTTTAACGTTTTCATTAATGGAATGTGAAATATATGATGTTATACGTGGATGCCATCCTATGATGAAATTGATTGAATTGTTATATGTCATGCATACCTGTGATGAGCTAAAATTGTGGCGTGAAATAAAACGATGTTGATGATATAGATCAATTGGCGATCGAATGGAAATGCTTGTTATAAAATGTGTATTTTGCGAAATACTAACCTACAGGATACAAGGGCTATGGGATAGCGAGATACTTGATCTAATACATGGGATAAGAACTTTTCCATGCAGTAAAACTTAGCAACCAAAATTGATGATACGATGACACAAACCGATAATCTCGATAGCAGCGAAGTATGAGTCGATAAGGGCGTAGGCCCAGTATGTTGAGAGGGATGGATGTGTTTCCCACCCTAGGTTTCCATGATACCCGAGGTTGTGGGAGGGCCGTGCTGAGACACGCTCCCCATGTTGTTGTGATGACGATGGTCGGATGCCTGCTAGGGGAGGATAGGTCCGCTGTTCAGCCGACGCTATCGCTCTCAGGTTCTATGTGGTCAGGTCGGTGAGTCCGACATCCACTTTTGTACTAGCAGAGGAAGGATAGGGAGGATGGAGGACGTAGGTTATGATGGGAGGATATGTTAGTTAGTACTGTTGAGGGTTGGATATTCCTTGATCTTTAGTTAGTGGGAGTAGATACCCTTCCTGTACTTGATTGATTAAACTAATGTAAAGATAAAGACAATGATGTTAAATCGTAAAGGGTTAACGGTTAAATAACCGAGGATGTTAAAGTAATTATACTATTTATTATGCTTGCTCTTCTGCATGGGGGTAAATACTATTATTAGTTAGCAGGTATGCATAGGCAGAATGGGGTTTGTTTATAGTACACATCCGACATGTGCATACACTGGCCATGCATGCACACCTTGTACGTGTACAATATTACTGGTGTATAACATACTTGTCATGCTTGAATAGTAGTATAAATGTCATAGATAACTCAGTTAAGGATACATCAATCAACTTAGGTAATAAATGGTTAGGTTGTTAATGTGTAAATAAGTGAATTAGTAATTATATGAAAACATTGTAATAATAAATTAAGACAAGTGTCGTCAGTTAACATTGTCATAGGAGAACTGTTGTGAATAGGGTAATGATAGTGTCTAATTAATTAGTAAAATTGTTTAAGCCCTCACAAGTGCTTTGTTTATAAGAACAAGGATGCTATATTGATGATAGGGTACTCACGTGATAAACAAATAATTAAAAATACTATGATTAATTCACCTTTTATTATTGTTAAATGGTGATTTAATTATTATTATTAATTAATAAATGGTGATTTAATTATTATTATTAATTAATAAATGGTGACTTAATTATTATTATTAATTAACAAATGGTGATTTAATTATTATTATTACTTAATTAATAATATTCCAGCAACATTTATATCCCTATCGTAACAATTGCAATATAAGTAAGATTTAAAATATTGATTTATAAATTAATATTGTGTGATTATTTCCATTTCAAAAGTTAGCCATAATAGGATAATCATTCTTGAATGGATGTGATGTGAAGGAATAGGTATTAAATATTATTTATTCAGTATGAGTCTTAAAGTTTAAGTTACATGATAAGTTATCTTGTCGGATTGGTAAAACCATTAAGACATGCCTTGTCCCAAACTGAAAAGTCAAACTAGAACATATATTATTGTATTATTTTATTCAAAAAACACTAAGTGCAAATATGGTGAATAAATGGAGAATTATTAAAATAGATCTCGAATAGAGAACCCGTAGGTAATATCTCCTACCCTAATAAATACTTACCATCGAATAATTAAAGTACAATAAATTTACTGTAAGTGCATTAATTGTCGGTGCATTAAGTGAAGAAATATATTATTATATTGTAAACTTGTATAAATGTTAAAGTCAGGGGATTTAATGATTGAAGGGCTCGAGAGAGGGAATTTGGGGCGGTGGAGTAAGCCTCAAGTCTTCTCAAGGAAGGAAAGGTATTTAGGGAAGGGTGAAGGGAGAAGAAGGGGGGTTTTTTCTTTGGGGGAGAACTGTGATTTTTGGAGGTGGAGCTGAGGAAGGGGTAAAACTCCAACTCCAAGGAGGAGGTGGAAAAATCATAGGGAAAACTGCACCTATGGAAATATAGTAAGGAATGATGCTCTCGGGATTATCGGTTTGTGGGCTCGGGGGCTAGGAAACCCGTCGGTTTCCTAGGGCCAGCATGATAAGAGCTGGTCGGTAGGGTGGTTCATTCAATCGGTTGCTAAGCTTTAAAGACAAAAATCTGGAAGGAAATCTACAGCAAGCTATGAGACAATCTACAAACTTCAAACTTCTGGAAACAGGTATTTTCCTTGTCAATTATTAGTTTATTATGCTGAAACATACTCTTATACTCTTATGCTGAAATATGTACATGAAATAAAATCCTAACATGTCACGTTATTTTTACATCTGTAAGTATGTTAATGACTAGAAACGAGAAAGTGCTTATACTAAGGTTAGGAAATTTTCATTTGAATAGCGATCAATTTATCAGAAATGTATACGAAATTTCATTTGAACAACATAAAATAAGATTGTCATGTGCTCTGCCAAAAACCAGAGCACTACAGAAACATGGTTCTAAGGTTGCAATAAGTTTCTCTTGCTGTCTTAATTCTTCATCCTCCTCTCTACCCATTATTTTAGAAAAAAACTCTTTTTCTCCTACTATCTTTTCTTCAACACAAACCTCTTCAATTACTGGTTCAAAGGGTGGTGGTTTATTTGTTTGGATTCTTGTTAATACCATCAGGTGCCAAGACCATGCTCTGATACCACTTGTAATGTTCCTTTTTAATATTTTATAAAAATGCCCAATTTTTCACTTTTTCCCCAATTTCGACCTTTGACTAGTTTTGATGCCTAGGTCCCAATTTTGTCCCAAATGGTCCCAAATATTCAAGGGAGGTTTATGACTGATATTAGGACTTAAATATCATGCTCAGGGATGATATATGGCCACCAAAAGATCTCTGCAAACTCTCTTAAGATTCTGGTCCAAGTATGCAATTTTACTAGTAATTTGGGGTTCAAATCCCCTTGGGGTAAGTACTGAAATTGGCTTCCCAAATGCTTCCAAACTCCCTCGAATTTATGAAAAGAGGTATGTAATGTATTAAGGATGTTAATAAGGTTCCAAATGTACCATTAATTGATTATTATGTCTGTTCCAACCCTCTCCCATTCAGTTGCAAAAATCCCCAATTTGACCCTTGGGGAAACGACACTATTTCTTCTCCCAATGTAATTAAACTGAGTAAAAATACTTCAAATGCTCAGCTACAGTACATGAAACTTGTAAAACAAATCCAGGGCAGTCTATTAATCACAAATGTATCAGAGAATCATCCATTCATTCGAAATGATCAACATTATAATGATATATATCAATGTAGTGGGGAAATGGACATTGTTTGCTCATTAATCAACATTTTTGCATACAACTAGTGGGTATTTCGACCTGAGACTTTCTGAGTATTAAGAACAGGGCATATTAAGCTATTACAATCATAAATACATCATGAGAAGCTCTCCCAATGAGTACAAGAGCTCACCAAAAATGCCCTCCCTCAAGGAGCATGAATATGCCATCAAAACTGGAAATGGTGGAGAGAAAGTGCTGCACTAAACCAAACCAAGAGCTTTCCTGTAGCGGCTAGCTATAAATACAAACTCCATTAAAGCACCATGAAAGACTTGAGTGGCCTCTCCAAACACCAACTTGGATGGGAATCTTTCACCCTCGAAATTGGCTAAGACAAGAAACTAGTCATCCACTAGCTCTCTCTTCACAAATGCAATTTTTCTCAAATCATCAAAAACCCATTATCATACTTGATTTCTACATTTTATAAGCAACATTAGCCTTCTAAGGGTCGAAATCCTCTCAATAGCTTCAAAAAATTTCCACTTAGGAAATATTCCACATTTGCCACTTGTCTCTTAGTTCCAACCTTCCACCTTCTCCCAAATTCGAATTTGAGTCTCTTTGGCTTCTCCCACTCCCATGACCGCCTTCCTTGAGCCTATTTTTGGGGCTGACATGTCATAATGGTCAGATGTTAGAGGCCAGGTCTGCAATTTGTCATAGTTGACATAGATTCTCCATCATTGGTGTCATAGGGGCTAGGGAATCTAGCCCAAGTGTCCACAAACTTCCAATTTGACTCTTTATCTTCCATGGAGGTTACCAATCCATCTCAATTCGACCTAAGATGCTCAATGCCATGTGTTATGATTTATCAACTCACCGAAGAGTGTTCACCTTCCCATGAATTCGAATTGGCAAGAGAGAGATGCCATGTGTCATTGAAAAATCAAGCTAGTGTGGGTCCCACACCCTCCAAATGTCTCCAAAACCACTTGCCACCTAGAACTTCTCTTGAATTTATTTATTCACCCTATTTATTAAATACGTGAACCCTTCTAATGTCTTAACATCATTTATTAGATTCCTTATTACCATTCCACATGTGCCCATCCGACCTAGGAAACTTGTAGGATTGATGAGATTGTCTTACTATGCAATTATTTGAATGGGGACATTACAACAATCTAACATGTTTGCATTGAGCTAAGATATGACTAAATTGTTATATGCATTTGAGTGTGTAAATTAAACTTGTTTACGTAACCTGTAATTCAAGTCTACTAAAAATTTATAATCAAATCATACAAGAAGGATGGGTCAATAAGTTGTCTAACATTTCCACCCACATCAAGAAATATTAGTTGTGCAATTGCATCGTTGTTATTGCACCATGCTGCATGTATTGATATTTGCTAATATGCAACTGTAATATGTTAAAAGAACAACACAAGAGAGGAATGAGACAACAAAGATGAGGAAAAGCTTATGAGCAGCATGCTCTATAATGTGAAAGTAACGTTGTTCTTGCGCCAAGGTTGATATAGTGTTTCCCGTTGATATCCAAACGCAATATACATGAATAGTTATAGGTATTTCCATTTTTTAATATACATAGGAACCATATATCTTGACATATAGCCAACACCTCGAAGACTTTGGCCAATTGCTTTTTCTTTCGCACTGGACAGAAAAATAAAGATACATATGTGGCCAATTGCTTTTTCTTTCGCACTGGACAAGAAAAATAAAAATACATATGTATTGAGGAAAATGGTAGTACAAAAAACAGATGTTTATTCACTAGAAATAAAAAAGGTAGTTAAAAAAATATTAATTTCAAAACCCATAAGTGACATAACTCAAATGAAGGAAAAACATGTTCCAGAAAATCTCAATGGAAGAGGAGAAATTAGTTTCACAAAACGAACTCATTAAAATGCATTGTTGAAGTGATTGAAGTTATTATTAGATTCTAAACACTTTTTTTAGCATTGTGAAGAGTATCCAAGTTAGAAGGCATCACCTCGTGGTTAAAGAGAGCTTTTGTATTTTTGCAAGTGTGCACAATAACAGTTGGTCAGAAGAAATTGTCCATTTATCTCTAGAAACAATTGCTCGATGCCAGCTATTTATTCATCTTGCTATTTAGGAAAGTAGCTCTATAATCACAATAGTAGAAACAATTGTGAGCGTCAATAAATTCGTTACCTACCCAAAGAGCTGCTTGCTAAGACGCTTCTTGACAAACACCATATAAACTAGAATGTAGCTTTTTTATTTATTACTCTAAATGACCAAGCAACGAAATCTTAGTTGACATAACTCTGTTGTTGTTATTTGCATAGACAAAATCAAACGACTACAAGTGCACAAAAAATATATAATATCAATAGTATTGAAACTAAAGCACAACAGACCAATGATTAAATAACCACAAGGGGAGAGAGCGCCTATGTGGGGAAAAGTTTAGACCAGTCAAGAAATCTGACAGAACTTTGTTTGCAATTTGCTGAACTTTAAAAAAAAAATTGCCTAGTTGAAGAAAAGGCCACAAAAGAGTGATAACTATCGAGATAAAATCTAGGTGCTCTAATGTACATATGAGTGGATATGCGTATTTATTTTAGTTTTATTAGAAATTTTATATGCATAAAAAATTACATAATGACATAGCTAGTTATTGCGGGTGCACATCCAAGTGCATAACGTAGTTATTGCGGGTGCACATCCAAGTGCATAACGCAGTGGTGCAGGTGCAAAGTCCAAAAACAAAGGTGGTCTTGCTACTTCAATGTGGATTGGCTACTCACTTCAATACAAATTGGGTATTCACTTCAGTACTAAACATGCTCCCATGGCATTCCTTCAATCCACATTCTATGTTACAGATCTCCTTGCTTCATTTGTAATTGGGCGTTTTTATACTGCACTCCGAGGTGCAATTGCTAGTTTATTTTTTTTACTTTATTTACTTTTTTCTTTACTTTACATTTATTTAATTTAGTTTAGTTTATTTTTATTCTATTTTTAATTTACTTTATTTACAAAAGATCAATTTCAATATGGTAATCAAACACCCTATTGCCATCCTTCTTTTACATTACTTTATTTCTTTTTTATTTAATTTGCTTTAGTTTATTTTAATATGTTTTAATATTTTTATTTAATTTTTTTTCTTAAATTTAATATGCATTTCTTTTCATTTTTATTTTGAACTAACATTTTTATTAAAATTTGAATTTCGCTATTTCTTCATCCCGTCAGCTGTCTACTAGCAACAACCACATTTGTAAATGACCTCTAAAACCAACCAAACAACAAGGAAAAATTTCACTAATCAAATGTAACTACTCCTCAAAATCTTATACATTAAACATAATGAATTTAATTTAACTATATTAATGTGCTCTAAGTTTTGTACTTTATATGCAGTTTACACAATTTTTTTACCTGTGTATTCCATCTCGAGTTTATTTCAAGGTAAAAAGTTTCCTACCAAAATGATTTGGTATTCGTGAGTTTTCATGAATTACCCATACATTTTATATAAAAGAAAATGCAATGTTGTGGATAGTTTCACATCCAAGTGCTTTGAATAACCTGCTAGCATGGATAGAGATCTCGCTTACTTAGTCGCATCGAATTTTCATAACTAAACATAGATTTTGTTCAATTAATTTATTAAACAAGCATATCATACCGATGACATGGCTGATTATCCACATGGATTTTATAACTGTTAAGGTAATTTAATTAGAACATGATTCTCCCCTTACTCGACCTCTAGTCCATGAGTAATTTTCTCTGATCGGAAAGTCATACAGAATATTACACATATAAACACTTATCACCCGGTCATCACACTAATGACACAACGATAATATGGAGGAAAATGCAATAATCTTAACGAGATGTTTAAATTAGGAAATCCCTTTGTTTTAGAGAAGCGTCGATATCAAGATGGAGATATTTATGACAACGGACCTTCCAAAGCAGAAGTATGCCAAGTAAAAATACTAATCTGGACAACCGTAAAGAAAGTAGCAGTAATTAATAAGTGCTCCACATGCCAATAACGGGCATACTAAGCAGCATGACTAAAAGGGAATTAAGGCTCATAGGGTCAAAATAAATTTTTTTAGAGCTACAGTAGGCACAAGAATGAACCAAAATTGATTTTATTAATTCATCTTCCTCCAAGGAAGTATATCCTATATAAGAAAAAATATTACATACTTTATTTATTAACTCACAGGTTTTACTTTAGACATCGGATATTTTTCCTATACAGAGGATCACACCTCAAATGGATCTTACAAAAGATTTGTATAAAACAATAAACTACAATAACTTGGTAATAAAATTACACTGTAATTTTCAGAAAAAACCCAAGTTGGTCGTTCTCCTAGAGAGTCCAAACAAACTTGACTATAATATTCAACAGATTTAACAGAGACCAGATATCTGTATTGAAGGTAATTCAGAGCGTTTTGTTATGATTACAAAATCCGGATTATTCTTAAATCAAGCAGGTCTGCGTTTCCAATTCATTTATCTATTTTTATAAGTTAGATGATTCACAAAGACCCACAACAATCTGAATTCAACTAATACAATTGTGAGAACTATGTCATTCGATCGAGATCTGATCGGTTAAATCACAAGAGTTTAATAAGTTTATAAGGATCTGTCAAGACCACTCTAACAATCGAATTTTGGTGTAATATATATATATATATATATATGATCACATTACTTTATTGTGTTACACACTAATACAAATAATTGTAGATTTCTTTAAAAGCACAAGACCATAGTATTGTACACTGCATAGCCTCGATGTAAGAACCAAAACAATACAGTGAATTTTTTAGTATATCCTAGATAGAATCTAATTCATATCTACTGCCACATACGTTCATTACTTATTTTGAAACTGATAAAAATCATGCTACCTGGTATTTTTCTTACCAGTTTGGCCTTTATTTAGATGATGAATCCAACTAGCATTCATATAAATAAACACAATCATGCTAAAATGAATTTATCTCATAAAAAAAAAAAAACCAATCCCGGATGATAAATCTATAGTAAAAGTATTTAAAAAAAATAGTCTATCCATAGCAGAAAGCAAACTATGAGCCCTTAGATCCAAGCATTTGAACCATGCTCTGATACCACATTGTCATGTATCCAAAATTTATTGTCAACAACACGCTACTATACTTTTAAACAATCATTAAGGCAATCAAGCAATAAGACACTTACTTGAAATAAAGGAAACTGACGACTTGGAGGGTTGACTCCTCCCAACCATAGGAGAGAGCAAATCGCTACTTGTTCCACTCCACCCCCGAGTTGGATCACCACCATGCACTAGAACGCAATCCATCACTTCCTCACGGCACTCTCTTCCAAATTCCGTAACAAGCATATGGACTTATTAAAAGAGAGAACTCTCAACTAGTTCCTCGGTGCACAACATGGCGTCCCATGCTATCTCAGTGCACTATTATATAGTTTTTCCCATGCCTTGTGCCATCCCAATTAAATCTCCATTCAATCCATAAATCCCTATGATTTAGGATCTTGTCTGGTTGTTGAGTTTTAGATTGGATTTGATTGGTAAAGATCTCTCTAGCTTGCTTACACATGTTCTCATGTGCCATGGTGGTGTCCCCTCATTTAGTTGAACTCTCCAGGTGCCATTTTCTTTTATTTAATAATAAAAAAATAGTTTGTTGTGCAAAATGTCACTTTATGTTTTTGAGTTTTAAATAACTCTTACACAAAATAATTGTCAAAATATTAAATCCAAATAATAATTTTTAGGGTATCACATAATGTCCCTACTTACTTGTTATGTCCTTGACATGTAGTTTTCATGTTGATGTATTCATTTTATGTACCTACTTACTTGTTACTTACTTGTTATGTCCTTGACATGTAGTTTTCATGTCGATGTATTAATTTGGATCCATGTTCAAGTTTTTTGAAATGTACAAAAGTATGTGTAAAGTTTTATATTTTATAAATTTTTTTTTTTTTTAAATCACATTTCTTTGGTTTTTCATTGGTTCTGGGTGACGCTTTCCTGGGGCTTTGTGTCCCAGGACCCGGCGGCATGTTTGTGTTAGCCGGGTCCAGGCGAGCGTACGAGGCATGGCAAGAGGTATGGCAAGTGTGGGTAACAATCACATCAAGTGTCAAACTGGATGACAGACAACTCTTTGTCCATCACAAGCGTGTTCTCTCAGGGTTCTGCAAAATGTGTTATTGTGTTCTGCATCAAGGATCGCCCAGACTGCATATTCATTGGGGCTCTGTGTTTGGAGAGTAACAGTCAAGGTGTGTGGGTTATTTCAGGATACTTGAAATGGATTGGAATGCTTCTTCTCTTGATTGCATCTGCAATGGATGCTTGTTTTTTTAGCTTCTCCAATGTATTTAGCAGCTTTTGAAGCCATTATATGAAGCATTGCGTTGTTCATTATCGTTGTCCTACTCTTGTGGATATAATTTAAAGTGGAAGTCTTGGTTTTAGTCAGTGAATACGTTGCATCTGCGAGTCTGCCACGGTGACTCTGCCCAGATTTTGTTTCAGATTTCTTTCCTGTGAGTTGTTTCAACACTTGGTTTGATCTCTGCAACAATTTTCTAAAAAATGGTCATGCTCAAATACTTGCACCCTTTGTTAAAACAATGATTCCAGTCCAACAGTTGTGACTTGTGTGTTGCTGAGCTAGTGATGAGTTTGAAGAATTTTTTTCCATAGAACAAACACCATTTTCCATGGCTCTAGAATTTGTTATCATTTGCTTGACAAGATTTATAACCTGCATTGGTTCTCTTCTCGTTGACATGGTTTGGATTTAGATCCTCTCCATGAACAAAATGACTTTGGGTTGCTTAGAAAAAAAAATCTCTGCGGAATGTGTCCCTATTGCAACTATATTTTTGTCATTGCAAAATTTTGACAATTTAATCTTTTTTTCTAGTCTTTGCTCCATCTCCGGTCTGAATGGAGTGTGAAAAGGAAACGTTTGGAAGGATTTTCATTAAAGATGAAGAAGATAGGTAGAGTAATGCTCCAAAGGCAGAGAAACTCCAGTGAGATCGGCACGGGGTGGAAGCTCACACCCGGAGGGAAAATTTTAGAGCAGAGAAGGAAGAAAGCAGGTAAGAATTTTAGAGTACGATAAGGGGTTGAAATTTGCATCGGTGGAGAAATTTAGACTTCTTTCTATCTAGATAGCGGTTTTGGAGAGGTTTTCTGTGAAAATAGTGGCCCCAGTGGAGGAATTTGGAGTTCTTTCAATCCAAATGGTCATTTCAGAGAGGCTTTTGTGAAAAAAAGCAGTCGCAGTGGAAGAATTTGGAGTTCTTTTTGTGCAAATGGCCTTTTCAGAGAAGTTTTTGTGAAAATAGCGGTCGCTGAGGAGGAATTTGGAGTCCTCTTTGTCCAAATGGTTGTTTCAGAAAGGATTTTGTAAAAATAGCAATCACAGAGGAGTAATTTAGACTTCTTTCGGTAAAAGAGCTGTATATTGTTTTTTTGTAAAGGGATAATTTTGGGGGAAGAAGTGTTAAATTCTGGTTCTTTTGTAAAGCAAGTGAATTTGTAGTGAATAATTGGCGGAGATCATTGTTTAACGGAAGGTGTTTTTCTTAAATCTCAAGGATGGAAGCTTTGCATGCAATAAGCTTAGACGATTCATGTTTTCCAATAAAATTAGAGCCTTTGGAGAAAAATAGCCGTGGATACCCTGAGAAATCAGCAGTTGTAAGCTGGAGTTGATGGTGAGCAGGATAAATCAATAGTTGTAGAGGCTCTTTAAATTTGTGTAGACTAACATATAATTCTTGTGTCTAAAACAAATCCATTTCCCCTTACATGAAAGTGAAGTGATCCCCACTCACATGTATGTAACCGTTCTACCTTATGCACACATGATTTTTTCAAATTTTAACTTCTTAAAGGTGTATTTTAACGTCTTTCCAGACCAAGGGATTCTACCAGATTGTAATAGCAGTAAGATCTATGATTTAATATCTCTCTGACTATACAACAATAACCTTGGGAAGTGAAGTGTTGAGATGAAAGGAGTCTCAAAGCTCTTCAAAGGTAGAGAGGAAGCTAAACAGGAGGAAGCTGGTTTAATATAATAAATTAAATTAAAGAAGCGTGTTAGGTGAAGAATTTAGAGATTTGTTGAGGAACGTAGCTGGATTTATCTATTTGTAGGAAAGAAAATCCTAGGTGACTGAGGGAATATTTTGGTGGACAAATGGAATTGTTTCATTATATTAATGATTGAAACTCATCAAGTTCCTTTTATGGTCAAGTGTTTTTTAAAGTATAAACACTTATGAATCTCATCTATCTAGTACTTTTTATGGTGATCTGTTTGTTTATAAACACTACGAAATATAAAGGCCTTACGTTCAACCCTTCATGGCGCAGATTTGGATGCATAAAGTTGGAGACAAAAGGTAGATTTCGATCTAATATTCTTGCAATGACAACCAAGGGCATTTTCTGCTAATCATCTTCCTGACAAAGGACAGGCATTTTATCTCTCATAGTATGTGATCGATGTGAGTATACTTCTGTTTTGGTATCTGTTTTATAGTGCTTATATTCTACACATATCAAGAGCCCATGTGATTATTGATCCTAAACTTAGTTTAGGCTGCCAGCTTAGATTTCCAAGGATTTTGGCTTGACATATTCCTTTCTTTCTAGATTCCATTTTAACTGGGATGTTATTAAGCACTTGGATGTATGTATAAAGTGCTAGAGGGATCAATTAAAAAAACCAATGCTTTTTTTATTCCCCTTTAATCTTAATGATTTCAAGGTTAAAATGAGGTTAAAATGGATAAATGTTATATACGTTCATTCCAAAGAAAAATATGAAGTAGGCTCTTTGTTTCTTTTCGTGCTCTGCCCCAACAAGGGCCAAAATGGAAAATGTAGCGGCCATTCATTTTCCAAGCAGATAACGACAATAAGATCAGAAACATTTTGACAACAATTATAGCTGGACACTATTGAACATATAATGTCATGAATGTAAGCACATTATTGAGCACAGAAAAATTACTTTTATCAATTCTTTGGTATTGGAAACTCAAAAAAATATTATACATATCATTCTCATGCTACTGCTTAAAATATGCAGTCTGGCTGAGCATTTTCTTCGATCATTGGAAATGAAATGGATTCTATCCAGTGAAACCTTTTCTTCAATCAAAGACAAAAAAAAAAATGGCCTTTTCTTCTGACTATGGTATGGCAAAATGACTTGTCTGTGGAAGGCATACATCACAACAATGAAGAATCAGTGCATGCATGCTACACGTGGCTTTCCTGGATAGCACTACTTCCATACGTGGCATGCCTATCAATTGCCTTAGTTAAAACATTATTACGCAGTGCATGCCTGCCATACGTGGCGTTAAACGAAATCAAATGAATGGCAAAACTAGAAATGACGTGGATATTAAAATGCCCAAGCTACATATATGACGATGCCCTAAATACAAATGATATTTTAGAATAGAATAGTTTTAAGAAGAATTAAATTAGAGTATAACTTCACTGCTGCAAGGATAAAAAAAAATTAAGTTCCAACGCACGCATATCAAGTTAGGAGCCTTGAGTGTCATTCAATAATTAAAGATAACCACCATTGTGACATGAGTAATCATGTGTAACTTTGTGTAAAGGGAACTTTGACGTGGAACTAACATTTTACTTGGGAATACATATCAATATAAATTTTATTATAAAATAAAATAACCACCAAATGTACTCCATAATTTTTATTATAAAATAAATAAAAAGAATCAGCAAATGAAGTAGTTCAATTCTGCGACCAAAAATGGCGATGGCACCTTCAATTTATTATAACTTTTATTATAAAATAAAATAACCACCAAATGTACTCCATAATTCTTATTATCCCTGCCAAGGCAGGTATATAATTTTCATTCAGAAGTCAAAGCTTTTTGACTTGTATTAGTTTTTATTTTGAAACAAAATTTGTTATTATTTTTTAATGTTTTCAATAATTTTAATATTAAACATAATATTAAGAAAAATAAAAATAATTTTTATAATTTTTAAAATATAAAATTTTGATTTTTTATTGGATAAGGACAACTCCGATGGGACATAAATCCCTGCAAGAGTCATTTTTATTTTTATAATTTAAAAATAAATATAAATAATTTTTAAAATAAAAAACCAACAAAATGACACTTGTCCTACGCAATCCACGATGTTGTCCTATCCGGTCCGGTCATTCCGTTTCATTCTGCACAACGTATCCAAACCAATAGAAAACCTGGAGGCCATACTTTGGACAAAGTTTTGTGTATTCAGAGGAATTGTCGTGCCCTGACTCTGTATTGGATGCCATAATTCAAATGACCCTTTCTAAACTTGATGATGAAAATAACGATGAAGAACTGGCTGCTGCTTCTTCCTGTATTGCTGCGGATGTGACCCCTTCCTTCTTTTTAGATTCTTCTGATTCAGAAGTTGTGCAGCCCTCAGTCCTTGCCAGTTCCTATTATCCATTAATTGTTGAATTTGAAGAGAAATTTTGGTCTTGGAGTGATTATGCTTTTGCCAATGCTTCCATTGGCATGTCGGAGCTTCCGTTTAGTATAACCGATCTGGCATGCCAAGAATTTACAAAATATCGTCATGGTAATGAATCATTTTCGAACTATTTGCAGGTAACGTTAGTTCAGGAAATTTATGTTTCCGTTAATAAATTCTCTTGTAGACACTAAAAGAACGAGAATCAATAACTTGTAAATCTTAAATCATTGATCATTAGGCTTTATTTTCATTTACTGCAGAGACAATTTCTGTTTTTTTGTTACAGTAAATTAAAATAACTAGCAAATCAAGTTGTTCATTGATCTCTTGCCAGTCTCATATTCATCTTTGGGGAAGATTAAATTATTATCATTTTTAAAGGAGAATTGTAATGAGTTTGCAATGAAACAAGATGTGAAAAGCCAAGACTCTTTATAGGTTTGAAATTTCAATTCATGATGCTTTTGTTTCTTCTACTGATCTGCAGGACTATACGTGCACTGAGGATGAAGGCGAGGATACATTTGAAAACTTTAAAGAAAGAGAGCGTAAGAAACCTCCATTGCAAAGTATGTGTTGGACTGTATTGATACTCAGTTGACTGATGCCATAGGAAAACAACGTCTTCTGATGGTTAACTGGATTATGGAGGAAAGAATTTTTCATGATTTAAATTGAACTGGAATTTTGAAAAAGTTTGTGGATGTTTCAATAATTAATTCATAACTTCTGTTGTGGCGCAGTACACCGCCTCGTATCAGCTTTAGTGGGAAACACTCTTCTTAAGCACGAATTTACTAGACAGATTCTTGTCTAGAGGGACTTTTACAAATGATACTCATATAAGGGTCCTGGGTATCACCTGCATGACACTTGCAATCAAAATTGAAGAGAATCAATCTTCTATAAAACTCAAAAGATTATTTCTTTCAAGCTTTATTTGCGGTATTAAAATGCATTTAGATCATTACAGTATTAAAATGCTTTTTAAATTTGTAATCGCGTCAAAATTTTTAGAGAATGAAACCTATATTGATTCAAGCATTTCGTTTTGTATAAAGAATATCACGGGTTAAATATAGATTTAGCTTGTAAATCGAAGGAGTATCGGCTGATGGAGTTAGAAGGAAGAGCAAGTAGTCGACAAGACTATGGAAAAAGGTTGAGAATAGCATGTGAGATCATTCGATTGAGGAGTTATGCCTCTGAATGTGCATAGGTGACGTATTGCAATCTGTCAAAGAAAGAAAAGGCCGAGTACAGTGACCAAAATGAGACCTGTGCATAAGCGAACAGACTGAATGGTGGAAAAGTAGTATACTAAACCCATGAAGGGCTGAGATGATCTGTGGTATAAGTCAGAGGGTTGAATGGTGAAGACAGGAAGAGAGAATTCAAGGTTGAAATTGATGGTAGAAGATCCATATCACAACCAGACTGGCGAGACAGTTAATGGACTTTGAATGGTGCGATGGAAAACCTGAGTGGGTTTCAATTGATGTGGTGTCAGGATGTCATTTGATATCGGCATCAAGGAAAGTTTTGGAAAATAGTCTTATGGAATTTTTGATGGGGATTAGCATTGGGTGCATGAGTGCCATGTAACTTGACGTAGGCTTAATGCAAAGAGACAAATAAAAGAAGTGCCGAGGTTTAATGAGTTTTGGTCATATAAGCTCATATGACTTGGAGCAAGATTAGTTTTGGGCGTTGGCGTAATAAAATAACCTGATAGGAAAAGTTCCAAAGGAGGAAGGTCGTTATAAGTAGTGGAACCGTGTGGCAAGGAAGGGAGAAAGAGCTAAAAGATCCTTATATAGGGGTGAGAGATAGTCTTGTCCCGCATCAAACTAGAATATATAAATGATACTTATATAAATAGTACGTTAAAATTGATATAAATTTAGTTTATAAGAAGATATATTTATAAGGGTGAAATAAATTTTGTTTTTCATTTCAATCTTTTAAAAGTTATAACAAAAATTAAAATACAAATAATGAAAGCAGTTTTAAATCTAAATATTTTTTGTTGTTAAACTTATATTCAATTCCATTCTCACTAATATTTCCTATTGCTAACCATTTCGCATGAAAATAAATCTTACTTTAATACAAATGTACACCGTGGTCACCAAGTTTAGAATACTAAGTAGTTGGAGTCTACAATTCCAAAAATTATTTTAGAAATATCCTAAAATGGTACTATAACCGTTGTAAACATTTAAGACACATGACACTCTCTCACTCATAGTTTTTCTTCCAATTTGGCATGTTCTTCCATGGCTTTGAAGGCAATTGTGCAAAACTCTAACTTCTTTTTTCTTTTGGTTTTTTGTTACAGATATACAATAAACATAAAACTAATTTCTTGAATCCACTCCACCAACATAATTCAAGTGAATGCCATATTGATTGCCAACCTAAAAACATGTGCTTGTGTGCATAACTAATTGGCTAGTTGTGGGCTTGAACTTTTTTCATGGCAATTAAGTTGTAGACCCTTTGTTTGTAGCAAAATCAAACCACTTGCATTCCCTCCAATTCAAGTTGATCTTGCTTATGAGGGGAGTTTTCTTAATACATGGGTTTGTGAAATAGGGAGCTGGATTTAAACACTTTAGTTAGAGGAGCTAGGTTTTGTTTCAAACAACCCAGTTAAGGCAAGTTTAGTTAAGTGGCTTGGCTTGCTGAATTCACTAGGATGTTAAGGAGGTGATTCACTAGGATGTTGAGGAGGTGGGTGATTCATATGTTGGATTATGTTTCTAGGTTAGTTGAGTGCATCACCAATATTTCATAAAATAAGTATGTTGATGTGATCAAAGTTGATCACCCAGTTTCATCCCAATTAGTTAGTCAAAACCACTTGACCACACTTAGTCAATTCTCTACATTACGCGGGGTTTTGTGCTAAGATTTCAAATCAAAACGTATCTTTGGCAATTTGTCATCCAATGGTATTTTTGTGGCTATGTTGTCTTCTTCTTGGAATCTTTTCCAATACAAATGTTCCTTCCACACAATCCCCATCTCCTCAATTAGCACTTTTTTTTATCTCAAGGAGCATCCAATAAATGAAAGTGATCATCACCACCACTTTGCCTTCAAAGAAGAGAAACAACATGTACTTCATATGGCAGAGAATGGTGAAAAATGCTTGGGAAACAATGAACGTGAAGAGCAAGTTTACAATCATGGTGATGCCCTAAACAACATGTACTTCATGTGGTAGAGCATGGCGAAAAATGCATGGGCAACAATGAACGTTAAGAGAAAGTTTACAATCATGGTGATTCTCTAATGAACTATTTGGTCTCTCTTTTGAAAGTGTTTCCTTTCAAATCCAGAAGCATCGCACGAAGCCTTCTTTCATGGGTGCGATGGTTTGACGAACTACTAGTTAACCTTAGTTAGCTAAGCTTTTTGTGGTCAGGGTTACTCTTTTGTCAAAATGACCTAGAACTTGCATCCAGTACCAATCTCTTATTCATATATGAAAGAGAAAACCTTGGTGGGTGGTTATCCCTTAAGTCTCAACAACTTGCTTTCTCAAAGGCCTTTTGGCAGGGTTATGCTGCAACGCAACTTTCTCTTGTTATAAAATAAATAAAAAGAATCAATGAATAAAGTAGTTCAATTCTGCGACCAAAAATGGCGATGGCAGCTTCAATTTATTATAAATTAAAATAACCACCAAATGCACTCCATAATTCTTATTATAAAATAAATAAAAAGAATCGGCAAATAAAGTAGTTCAATTATGCGACCAAAAATGGTGATGGAAGCTTCAATTTATTATAAATTTCATTATAAAATAAAATAACCACCAAATGTACTCCATTATTCTTATTATAAAATAAATAAAAAGAATCAGCAAATAAAGTAGTTCAATTTTGCGACCAAAAATGGTGCTAGCAGCTTCAATTTGTTGGCAACCTCAGACAAAAACAGAGATAGAATTTATAAAGGTGGGTATATTCTACAGAGATCAGAGACTTAAAGAATTAAAATCTTATGTTTAGATGCTAAACGCTAGAGTACGTTCTCAAATATTGTGCTAGCTTCATTGCACGAAACAAGAACCTTGATAGTCAGTACCTCAAGATTGAGTTGGATGCATCCTTTTCCCTGTCAAAACTAACCATAGTATCAACTACCTTTAAATGCCCTCGTTGAGGTGGATGCATTATTTTCACTGTCAAAGCTAACCATAGTATTTACTATTTTTATATCCATTCATTGCTAGGGAGCTAGAATTTTGGTTGCTTATTCTAAAACAAAACATAGGAACGATTGAGTGCAAACCCCTTGCAAGGGAGATAAAATCTTGCATTCTTGTATAAATTAACTGCTAAGATTATCTCTTCATCAAAAGTGTATACTATATAGCAATGACGAGAAATAACTTGAGAAGATTATGATCTTTTCTTTAATTTCGTCTGTGTTTGTTATTTGAGAAACCTGGCATATCACCAGCTATATTTTTTATTCTTAAAAATAATTCCAACAAGATGACATCTTTCTATTTTCGACCATTAAATACTTACAGTTCGGTTATTTTTCTTTTCTAAAGGTTAACATTGGCTTACTCTATATTTAATTTGTATGCATTCCCTCAACCTTTCACACCGTAAACATACATAGTTATTAGCCTTTAGACATGCCAATTTAACTAAATTATATCTCAACATAAGTTTTTTCATGCATATTCTTCTAAGGAAAGTAGTTTTTGTCATGCTCTGAGCACTGAAAAAACGTTGAATTTCCAAGTTCATATATATTGCGTGTAATTATAGAGGGATATAAGGTCGCAAAGACTTAAAACTTAAAATCATAATGTACCTTTTTTTTCAAAGAACATCCTCCATAAAAAAACAAGAGAGCAGGAGACACACAATACATTTGATCAATGGAAAAGACTCTTAACTCTTTAATCAGAGTGAACAAGCATGGAGAGAGCCAATTATCATAAAATGAAGAGGGTGTGTACAACAATCGGTGCAACATTCTCAGATTGGGACAATTTCATTGCTCGAACAATTTCATAGCTTTTAGCAGGAGGTGTTGCAGGTTCTCTTAGCAAGACCTGCACCACTCCATTGGCCGGGCTTACCATTTTGTTTCAGGTTTGTAAATGATTTAGTGATTCACATGGAGGTTGTTATTTCAATGGACTTCGGAAATCATAGCTACTAGTTTTTGCTTCTCGCAAAAAAACCACTACGAATTAACCACGTCAAAATGTTAGTGGTTAGTATATCTACAAATTAATAAATAAGCAAGATAAAAGTGCGATCACTATCACTCACTTGTAAAGACATTTCTTTTTAGTAATAACATATAAACAAATAACAAATAATAACACATAACCAAATATCTTTGTTATATCTTGGACAACATTGTCTAAAGAATTTAATATTATTTATAGTTTTAATAAAGATTAGTTTAAATTTTTGGATCTTTTAAAATAAAAATAGTTGTGAAACATTTCTTTAAGTTATCTAATGAAATTTTGATAGTTGGATTTTAACATCTAAACTATTATTGTTTGGCTAGCTTCACAACAAGTGCAAAAGACAAATTCCATCAACAATTATCTCCAATACAATAAACTCCTCATTGCCACCACAAAAACCATACTATTGATATTCAAAGATGAATCAAATAATACAAATATACGAACTGACCCAAATGTTCCAAGACTTATAAAACATCAAAATCCAAAATATACTAATATAAACATATACAGCGAAAAAACCATCAACAGAATTAAATCAACCACATGGCTCTTGCTACTTACATAATACTTTTCTTTTCTTTGCTTTCTTATTTCTATATACATTCCTTTCCACCTTCTAAACAATTAAAAATTTATTATATTTTTTAATATTTTTCTATTATTTGTAACACATATCTATCCATGTATCGGAGAAAGATTTATACGGGAGGTTGCCTTTGAAAAGTAAACCCATTTCTAAGATTCTGTTCGTGAGGTATTGGAATTTAATATTCAAGTATACAATGCATGACGGAATCTACTTAACCATATTTCACACATAACGAAAAGTCATAGTGGAGACTCGAGAGAGACTTTTGAAAAGAAATGATAAGGTAGTTGTCGAAGCCATTTCAATATGCATGTAGTCGACTTTAATATTCACATATACCCCCACAACATATTCACACTCAGGAAACAGTCATGGAAAAACGTAAGATAGAAAAGTCGTCGAAGCCATTTCCAAGATGCCGTTCATAACAGATTCACACTCCGGGCAACAGCCATGGAAAAAAGTAGGATAGGAAAGTCGTCGAAGCCATTTCCAAGATGCTGTTCATGACGTATTATTCATATCTGCTTTGTTGTTTACAAACACAAACAGATTACAAAGAAAGGAGAGGACGGCGGAGGATTCAGGAAGAATGAATCCGTAAAGAAAACTCCAGTGTTTTTCTAACATCCGCAGCGAAGTTCAATCTATCCCCAGAACGCAGAAGCACTTTTTGAAAATGGAGGGAACAATGAACAAAATTCGTTATGGGAAACCGGGCGGTTGGATTGCGCAACTAGGCGTGCTCTTCAGTTTACTGTCTGCTATTACTGCACAACCAGGTATGCGATGAACGGTGTAACATGAAGAAACGGCTCATGAGTGCGTTCTTACCCTAAACATTGTTTCAGTTTTGTCTACGTTCTATAACCCTAATTTGTTATCTTGTTTTATAGCGCGCATCCATTTTTCTGACAATATATTATTACTCTGGCGGTCTCGCAGGATTTCTAAGTATCAGTTGCGGGGGTACGACAAATCACACTGAGCCTGAAAACAATATGACATGGGTTCCTGATGCTGATTACATAAACGCGGGTAAAACAGCAGACATAGGGGACGCCTCTGTCTACGGTTCTTACTTGCATACCCTACGTTTCTTTCCAAAGCCTCTCAACAAGTCATGCTATCAGTTGCCTGTGGCGCCTAATGTGACTTACCTCTTGAGATTATGGTTTACACTTGGAAATTACACTGGACTCCAAAATTTGTCCAGCTTCGCTTTCTCTATTGAGACAGTGGATATGTTGTATGTGGAAAACGTAACAATTAAATATGGAAGCACACAATATTATGAAAATATATTGGTTAGTTCAGGCAAGGTGATGTACATTTGCTTGATTAGAAACTCCGAGCCTTATGATCCCTTTATCACTGCTATTGAATTGAGAAAGCTCCAAGATGGCATGTATGGACACGCTAAGCCAGGAACAATCTTCTTGCCAGTGTGGTTTAATGTTGGTGGAAATTCTTTCGTGAGGTGAACATTTTGAACTAATTTATATATATACATATATTATATGTGTGTGTTATAGCGTCATATAGATATGTGTGGGTGTTATAGCTTCATAATCAAGTAGCTGGTTCATCGTAATATGTTTTCTCTGTTATAAATTTATATCTTATATGTTTAATATGTGAAACCCCAATTTAGGTTTGTAAAAACTTGAGCAGAAAACGAATTTAACAGAACTCACACAAAATATTGAACGCAGAAGACGAACTCTGTAGTTTGCATTAGATGTATTTAAATATTACAGAATTGACGGTTCAACCAAGAAACGGTTAACCGATAACTATCTAACAACTAACAATTACGTAAACAAAGACTGAAGAGATTATTATTTTTAACACTCCCTCTTAATCTCGAGGGTTACATCTTTTTATATCCACGATGCCAAGATTTTGTCTTTGAAACTCAAAAGGAATTCTTCCCAAAGGTTTGGTGAAGATATCTGCCAATTGTTCTTTTGACCCACAAAACTGAAGTAAAACATCACCATTCTGTACAAGTTCACGAATGAAATGAAACCGAGTGTCAATGTGTTTGCTTCTCTGATGAAATACACTATTCTTTGACAAGGAAATGGCAGATTTGTTATCACAGAAAATTGTAGTAGGTTCCTTCTCCATATATCCAAAATCTAACAAAAGTCTTTTAAGCCAAACAGCATGACAAGTTGCTGTAGTTGCTGCTACGTACTCTGCTTCTGCAGAAGATATCGAAACTATGGGCTGCTTCTTAGATGCCCATGAAATCAAATTTTTGCCAAATAAGAAAGCGTATCCAGATGTGCTTTTCCTATCATCAATACTGCCTGCAAAATCACTGTCTGTGTAACCTTTGAGCTTATTGTCTTCTGAAGCTGTGTACCATAAACCATAAGTTGTTGTACCTGCAATATACCTTAAAATCCTCTTTCCAACTTTCCAATGTGAATCTTTAGGACATTCCATGAACCTTGAAATAAAACTTGATGCATATGCTATATCAGGCCTAGTAGCAGTAAGATATATAAGACTTCCAACAAGTTGTTTATACAATGTAGAATTAACTGCTGACCCAACATCTTCTTTGCTTAACTTAGTACCAAATGCAATGGGAGTATCTGCTGGTTTACACTTTTCCATCTTAAATTTCTTTAAAACATCTGTAGCATACTTATGTTGACTGACAAAAATACCATGATCAGATTGTTCCACTTCAATGCCTAAGAAATACTTCATTAAACCAAGATCTGTCATTTCAAACTCCTTTTTCATTGCTTCTTTAAATTCATCTAAAAGCATGTTCCCTATATAGATCATGTCATCAACATAAAGACATAAGATGAGTATTTTACCTTGTGGATTTGTCTTCATATACAGAGTAGGCTCATTTTTGCTTCGCTTGAAACCATCATCGAGTAAATAACGATCAATTCTGCTGTACCAAGCTCTTGGAGCTTGCTTCAAACCATACAATGCTTTCTTTAATTTATATACTTTGTGTTCTTGTCCTTTGATTTCAAAACCATATGGTTGATGCACATATACTTCTTCATTTAGTATACCATTTAGGAAAGCAGACTTTACATCCATTTGATAAATAGGCCACTTGTTCTGTGCTGCAATGGCCAAAACAAAACGAACAGTATCTAATCTTGCAACTGGTGCAAAAGTTTCATCATAATCTATGCCAGGTTGTTGTAAGAAACCTTTGGCAACTAACCTTGCTTTGTACTTATCAATCTCTCCTTTTTCATTCAATTTAATTTTATAAACCCACTTAACACCAATAACATTTTTATCTGCTGGAAGATCAACCAAATCCCATGTTTTGTTTCGTTCAATAGCATCAATTTCATTATTCATTGCATCTACCCATTCTTTTTGCTTTGTGGCTTCTTCAAAACAAGTAGGTTGAGATGAAATCAAAGCAAATTGTGCTACACTATTATCATCTTGTTCATAAATATCTTTCAAACTTTTCATTTTTTTATGTCTACTATCAGAATCAGAATCACTGCTAGATGAAGAACTGTTTTCATCTTGAACCTGCAATCTTGGAATATGTTCTGAAGATGCTTGATGTTCATCAAATACAACAAATGGATTGTGACAAGTATCTTTTTGCACTTCATTCCATGAGGAATCTTCCAAAAATTTAACATCTCTACTTTTCAGAAATTTCTTGGTGATAGGATTATACAAACGATATGCTTTGGATTGTTCACTATAGCCTACAAAAATTGACTTCTCACTTCTATCATCAAGCTTCTTTCTAAGTTCTTCAGGTACATGAGCGAAAGCAATGCATCCAAAAACTCTGAAATGAGAGACATTTACCTTCGTTTTACTCCATGTTTCTTCTGGTACTTTACCTTGAACACTGGAAGTTGGTGATCTATTTAATATGTATACAGAACATGCAACTGCTTCAGCCCAAAAATCTTTGGACAAATTTCTTGCTGTAAGTAAACTTCTGGCCATGTTCATGATAGTTTGATTTTTTCTTTCTGCTACTCCATTCTGCTGTGGAGTATATCTGGTAGTTGTTTGCTTCTTAATACCTTGTTGTTTACAAAAATCAACAAAATCTCTGGAATCATACTCTCCTCCTCCGTCTGACCGCAATATTTTGACAAATTTGCCACTTTGTTTTTCTGCTAAAGCTTTAAATTCCTTGAACTTAGTAAAAGTCTCAGACTTGTGTTTGAGAAAATAAATCCAAACTTTCCTGCTAAAATCATCAATAAATGTCAAGAAATAAAAACTTCCACCAAGTGACTCTGTTTGCATAGGTCCACATAAGTCTGTGTGTACTAACTCTAAGCGATCTTTAGCTCTATAAGAGGCCATTGGAAAACTATCACGCTGATGTTTTCCTTTAATGCAACTTTCACAAGAGGAGATTTGACCAATCAAAGAAGGCAATCCATGCACCATAGATTGTTTTTGTAACAAACTCATACTTTTGTATGGTAAATGGCCATAGCGACAATGCCACAAATTAGATTCATTGGAACATGAAACATTATATGCAAACATCTTCCCACTTCTCATCTCTAAAGGAAACAATCTGTTCTTCGTCATATAAATTTTTGCAACAAATTTTCTAGTTGGATCAAAGATCATGCAATAACCATCATGAAAATTAACATCATAACCATGTGCCAATAACTGTCCCAAACTCAACAAATTATGCTTGAGATTGTCTACACGATAAACATCATAAATATTTAGCACAGAATTCTGCTTGGTTAATACTGGCACAACACCTTTTCCTGAAGCTTTAATTTGATGATCATCTCCCAAACTAATTGTAGAAGTGATGGATGTATCAAGTTTAGAAAACAAATCAGTTTGACTTGTCATATGATTACTACACCCACTATCAAGCAACCAAATGTGCTTATCATAAATTTGCTCAGTAACTTGACAAGAAAGAAATAAAGCTTCAGATGTTTCACCTTCAGTGTTAGAGATATTAGCTCTATTCTTATATTGCAGCTTTCTACATTCACTCTTAATATGACCATACTTCTTGCAATAACGACATTGGATTGCTGACTTATCTATCCATTTTGGACCATGTTCTTGTTGAGGTGGCTCTGGTGGCAACAGTTCTGGTTTGTCTCTTGACTGAAAATGTCCTCTACCTCTTCCTTTTCTTCCTCGAAAACCTCTACCTCTGCCTCTATCCATGAAAACTTTAGACTGAAATGCATGTTCTAAATTACCAACTTCCAAATTAAACCTTTCCTCATGTGACAACAAAGAACCAGTTAATTCTTCTACAGCAAATTTAGTCAAATCTTTAGATTCAAGAAGAGCAGTCACAACCATTTCAAACTTCTTTGGTAAGCTTCTAAGAACTTTCTCAACAATCCTCTGATCTTTTATCTTTTCACCATTAATCCTAAGCTGATTTACAATATGCATAACTTTTGTCATAAACTTATCAACACTATCTGATTCAGTCATTTTGAGAGTTTCAAACTGAGTCCTTAGGGTTTGCAATCTCACAATTTTTACCTTTTCATTACCCTGATATGCCAAGCGAAGAATATCCCAAATTTCTTTAGCATTCTTTGCACCAACAACTTTTGGAAATATAGAATCATCTATTGTATTTAAAAGACATGATTTTGCTTTTCCTTCTTTTTGTTTCTGTTCATCTAATTTATGTTTTTGTGTAGCAGTCATAGCAGCAATAGCTGCTGCATCAGGTTGAGTAAACTCAGATTCAATACAATCAGAACATCCTTGACCTTGCAAAACAGCTTGTATTCTCACACTCCAAGCATCATAATTTGATCCAACTAATGTAGGCGTTTGGACAGAAAAATTAGATGAAGCCATTCTTCAGAAAACTATAAACAACCAAGATTTTTACCTCAAAAACAAATTTTGATTTCTGGTTCTGCTGACTGTCTACTTCTGCAATTTGATTTCTGGATTTCTGGTTTCTCTGCTTTTCTGATTCTGCTGATTTCTGTCTAATTCTGCGTGCACAGGCTTCAAGTCTTTGCTCAACGAACAGCCTTCAACGAATTGGTTATTTCATAAATTTTTAACAGCAGACTTGCTTCTGCCTTCAACACCAATTCCAAACATGAAGAGGCTCCTCCAAACCGTCACCAACGGCTCTGATACCATGTAAAAACTTGAGCAGAAAACGAATTTAACAGAACGCACACAAAATATTGAACGCAGAAGACGAACTCTGTAGTTTGCATTAGATGTATTTAAATATTACAGAATTGACGGTTCAACCAAGAAACGGTTAACCGATAACTATCTAACAACTAACAATTACGTAAACAAAGACTGAAGAGATTATTATTTTTAACAAGGTTCAGTTGCAAATATACTTTTGTCTAGTTAACTGAATAGCTTTGGATGATATGGTTAAATTTAATTATACATGCAGGTATCCTCAAGACAAATTCGACCGCATCTGGCCATCAAATAGGTTATCTCTAGATGGGCAAAGTCTAGGTACTGTGCAGAATGTAAGCTCACCAGACATTATTTCAACAAACAATACCAACGACCTTCCTCCAAGTGCTGTCATGCAAACTGCATGGGTTGGAAATAAAGGGAACAACCTTACGTTCAATCTAGCTTCATCCTTGGGGAACAAACCGTTAATGATGTTGTATTTCGCAGAGCTCGAGACACTCAATATGTCTGAATCAAGATCTTTCTACGTTCAGATAAATGGTGAAACACGATCTCAAAACATTACTCTCAAGCGGAATTTTTCCGCGATCGAGATAACATTATTCCCCAACCAAATAGATTACTTTGAAGTAGTTAAAGCCCCTAACTCCACCCGTCCTCCTATAGTCAACGCTTTTGAGTATCATTTGCCATATGCCACGGACCAGGCAACGTATTCTCAAGATAGTAAGTGCCTAACTAAACTTCTTATACTGAAATTAGAGATGGTATTTTATTCAATGCCTAACCCAGTAGTCTTAACCTGCAGTTAACGCTCTTGACGCTATCAAAAGTAGCTTTGACATGAAAGATTGGATTTCCGATCCTTGTTATGTGATAGCGTGGGAGGGAATTGGCTGTGGTAACAGCTCTTCCAACATAAGAATTTCAAAAATGTAAGCTCAATTCTTCGATTTGTTTACAGGTCAAAACGCATAGATGAATTTGTATGTAACGTCCCCAGCTTGACCCTATTGCATGAATATTGTAAATGATGTAAATATTGTCATTTAGTCATGGTGAGGAGCTCAAGGCCAAGGCCCCGCCACTGATTTATCGTTTTATGTATCGGCAATTAGAATAGATGCATATGGTTCTTGTGCTAACGGTGCACAATGTAACATCGGAAATCATGTAAATATGCAATTTTAATGAAAAACCAACAACCAGCTACGCAATGCAACAAAAGAGATGGGGGCATGATCTTTACAAGGAATAGGGGGGGGAGATTATTCAAACCCTTGGGCCAATGGTGTTAATCCATGTGTCAATGGGGAAACCCATAAAAACCACCAACTACCCATTTTGTCTCATACACCCAATCATTTAATTCTTCCAAAGATTGGTTGGGGCAGTTATTGCCTTGGAAATGAAGAAGTATGGCAGCCAATTTCGTGCATGGGCAAGCCATCAGCCTGGAAATTCGTGTTTTTGCTTGTTGGGCAAGAAAACACCCACGAAATGGTGCCCAAAGCCATTCTGAACAGTTAGTCTTCTCTCATTCACGCAGGGGGAGCTAGCTGGGTCTTTCCCTACACGTTTTTCATCCAAATCCTGCATTTCTCCATGCCTGGGAGTTCGCTTTTGCATATGCAGTGGCCTGGGAGAGGAGAGCCACGTTTTGGGGGACTGTATGGAGGTCGTTTTTGCCCCCGAATGTCCAAGGACGTTTTTATAAAAACGGATTGGCTTCCCAGGGTTGTTCCCCAACTTCCCATTTCGTTTTTATGGGTTCCCACGTTTTTCTGAGATAGTTGGAAACCCCATCTCATGCATCCCACTGTGGAAATCGTTTTCCTCATGCCCAATAATTGAGTTTTTTGTTGTTCAGTGCATCCCGTTTTGGATTTGAACATGTGAGCAGAAGCTTCAAGAGTGGAAGAGGACATATTTGGCTTGATGAGCTTAATGATGTATCCATAACTCCATGGTTGAGCCACTAGCCTAGTAATTCACCTCTCTTGGCTGATTCTGGCATATCTTTGGCTATGTGAGAGCCGGTTTCCCCTTTTTCCTTGTGGAGATCATGCTCAGCTCGGGGGTGGCAGTGGTGCTGAGAAATTAAGGAGCACACTGGCCTACGGTTGGGTGGAACGTTGCAGAAGCGTAGCTGGTTGCTCAGGGACTACTTGTTAAGATAAGTATTCTCTTGTGTTTGTATATTCTTGCCATTATTAAATTGATGGATATCTGAATATATGGTGAAGGTGTAAATGATATTATTTCCGCTGTGCTATAAAATAGTTATGCATCTACATATGTCTCTGTTTTATTATGTGAATGCTTATGAAATAATTTCATGGCGCTGGATGCCCGAGTTAACCTCACGATCCTCTCCATCTAGCTGGTAGAATGGGAGGGGACGTGACATTGTAGGAGCTCACGATAATTCTCTTGTTTTCAGCGATTTGTCAGGAAAAAATCTGACAGGATCTCTGCCTAACGATATTGGACAGTTCACTGCACTGGTTAATTTGTAAGCAAAATTTTACTATTTTTTTGGTTAGTTGTAAGTAGTTTTTTGGAATAATATTGAAAAGTTGTAGATTACAACATATATCAATGGCTATTATCACTATTTGTTTCGATTTTGTCAGATTATTTATATTGAAGTTAACCATATGTAATGGGTTTTTTTATAAGTGATAATATTTTTAATAGCGTATTTATAATATTTTATTTGAATTGAAGATGGTTTTCATTGAATTTTAAAACAATTCTAAGGAGTCTTTGATTTGATACTCGTAACAATACTTTGGATGGAAAATACCCACTTTTATCCAAAGAATATATTACTTTTAATTTTGAAATTAATATGTCTGTCACTTGAACACAGAAAGTAAGGGCCCTGAAGTAAGACAGTTTATCTTTGAATATTATATCACAATAATCATCTCTACTACAGCAATTTTTTTTCATGCTATCTACTACAGCAATTACCCACTCATGTTTAAATTAGCAGGTCACTCGACAATAATCATTTAATGGGATCATTGCCAAATTTATCCAATTTAACCAAGTTGGAGAGACTGTAAGTTTTTTTTATCATGGAATTTTCATTTTGTCGTTTTTTTTACTTGATCCTTTGCATTTTCACCAAACCAAAAGTTACTTGGTTATTATGCAGATATTTACAAAACAACAACCTAAGCGGTACTGTTGAGTGGCTATCTGAACTGAAAAACCTTCAGGAGTTGTAAGTCTTCCACTCTTTCTCCTTTTCTATTTATATTTGTACGTTCTTGTTCCAAATTAATTGGAATTATCCAGTAAAATTTGTACCTCAATGCTATTCAATTTATTGTGACAGGAATATAGAGAACAATAATTTCACGGGTGTGATTCCTTCGCAACTTCTCCTGAACTGTTCGTTGATACCTAATGTTTAACTCAAAATCTATTTTAAGATTTGGAGGTTCAGATTTTCTATAATAGAAATGCCAGGGATAATAATTAAGAAATGAGTTCAAATTCTAATTAATTTTACTGCGTCACATTCATAGAAAATCTCTTTCTTCCGTGTTCTGCAGTTACTCAGGAAACCCCGACCTAAGTATGACTAAGAGGGAATGTACTCTACAGAATTCTAACAGTAATAAATTGCAGGCTATCCTCGGAATAACAATTAGCGGAGTTCTAATCATCGCTCTAGCGTTGATAACGGGTATTGTTATGTATCGCATAAAATTCTGGAGGAGAAAAAGAAAAGAGGTCACCACCAAAAGCTCTGGGGTGGAAAGGGAACCAACATCTTACCTGTATCAAGGTCGCAAAACACTGTGAATATATTAGAAATATTATAGTATCATACCTAAATAAAACTAGATTAGAATGATGTCTTGATAACCGTACCCATGAATGGATTGCAGACTACTCAATTGTTATGGTGCCGAATCCAACAAAGTCCCGTGCTTTCACTCTACATGAAATGATAGCTGCAACACAAACATTTAGTCGAGAGATTGGACGAGGAGGATTTGGATCGGTGTTCTTTGGTAAATTACCTGAAGGAAAGAATATAGCTATCAAAGTGCTCTCGTTGTTCTCCCACCAAGGAGTTCAAGAGTTCTTGAATGAGGTATCATATATAAACATGTAATTAAAGTTTACAGAAGGGTATATACTTTATCTTTCCGGATTTGAATTTGTGAACTTCTTAGAAGGAAGATATAGGAAAGAAGATATGTTCTTAACCATTAAAGCTATGTTTTTAATAGTTAAAACCACTCAAACTGTACAGGCCACTCAAACTGTACAGGTTTGACGGGATGAACATGAGATTGAACTTCTTCTTTCATGAATTTAATATATATCCTTAAATTCATGAATAGGTTGATCTTTCAGGTTTGACTTGATGAATAGGTTGATCTTCTTTCTAGAATCAATCATAGGAATTTGGTATCTTTGCTGGGATACTGCAACGAAACCAGAGAAGTTATGCTTATCTACGAGCACATGTCAGGAGGATCGCTAACGGACCGCCTTCATGGTAAATAATATCGCTGAGAGATATGTTTGTTTCAGTTGATATAATAGTAATTAGTAACCAACACGCATTTGGTTCTTATAATTTTATGCAGGAACTAATGCAGATCATTCAGAACTAAATTGGAGATCAAGGCTCAAAATAGTTTTAGATGCAGCGCAGGGTAACTGTTCTTCCAAAATTACTTTCTTTGATGTACACCAGTTCTTTATATTTTAACGCTGGTTGTTTAAACTTTAAACTATGATTACAATATTAACGCTGGCTGTTTAAGTATTGATTACATGAAAATAGCAATTGATATCTATTGTATTGTATCCTAGAAAGGAGAAACAATCGGTAACCATATATCTAATGCGATTTATCTGCAATTTGTATTTGAAGGACTGGAATACCTGCACGTGGGTTCTACCCCAAAGATAATTCACAGGGACATCAAAACTGCTAACATACTTTTAGACAGCAATATGAATGGAAAACTGGCAAATTTCGGTCTTTCAAGGATGACAATTGATGGAGAGGCTACTCATGTCACTACTGTAGTGAAAGGAACGGCAGGCTACCTCGATCCAGAGTATATCACACATCTATAACTTCCACTCTCTTTGCAATATTATTGTTGTAAAATGAACTGTAATATTCTTTATGTCAAACGAAGTCAATTAATTATTAAGAGCACAGTGAATTTCATTTTTTATTCGTACAGTACTGTATTAGCTAAGTTTACGCAGGGCAACGCTTTGACAGGTATTACAGCACTCAAATGTTGACAGAGAAGAGTGATGTGTATAGTTTTGGAGTGGTTTTGCTAGAGATCATATGCGGTAGAACACCTATAAATCTAAAACTACCCGAAGAGGAACTAATTATTGACATATTTGCAGGTGACACCGTATCTAACTGACATGAATGAAAATGCTGGAAAAATAATAGAAATCATTAACAAGAAGTTGGGCGGAATTTACGACATGAAATCCATAACTGGTGTGGCCAAAGTTGCGATGAGATGTGTTCAGGGTTTACCGTCTTGTAGGCCGAGCGTGAGTGAGGTAGTGGCAGAGGTCAAAGAGGCTATTAAACATGAGGATATTGCTTCTATCTCAATTTCAGAGGAGATTTGTATAGAAAGTGATGATAGGTTGGCCGCCCCAGTGTATTCATCGTTGGAGTATAGCGAACCCAAAGTGATGGAGTGGGGCGATACTAGCTCCAACATTTCAAAAGTAGGAAGATAAGTTCACACCCTGTGGAAATGGATTAAATGGAGGGTGGCGGCCGAGAACTCAAATCTAGATGTCGTAGTAGATATATAATATGGCGATGTGTTCCGTGGTTAACGTATTTGGTGGTAATCTGCACAAAATAATTGTCATGGGTGTGTATCTTACAATCGAGCTGAAACTGAGTAATCTTTATGATTTTTATTTTCCACACATGGAACAGTTTTTTTCTATGTATATTTTGATTGCATGTTGTCATACCTGTTTCAATGGAATTTGATAAATTCTAAATCATGTTATGGAGAAATCTAAGTTATTGTGATTCTTTGTAACATCTCTTTAAGCGAACATATGTTTAAAGTCGCTTTCGCTTTTAATTTTCAAATAGAATTTTGGTAGTTAGCCTTGCTTGGTATAAGGAATTGAGCTTAGTTTTTATCGAGAACATTTGAAAAGGCTGTGTAACAAATACCTGTCGAAACATGGAAGGAGAGACTATGTGATACATATATGTCATTCGCTGGGATGTTTCGCTAGTTTCAATTCAATATATCATTTATTTGGCCAATAAAATTGAACTTTTTCTACCCCATGCTGTAGCACTTTCCGGTAGTTTTAGTTGCTTGGAGTCCTGATTTTGCACAACGGTCACTGGCATTAAGCCAAGACTCAGGTATAACGATGTTAAATGTTTAAGGTGCCTTCATAAATTATTGAGCCTTCTCAAGAACGGCTCAATGATCAAAATTGAGCCATAAATTATTGGGCCTTCTCAAAAACGGCTCATGAAAGTATCAGAGCTTCTCATCAGACCAAATAAACAGACTAAAACATTTAATAATTTGCCTATACATGAAAGTATCAGAGCCAGCATACGAAGAAAGTGTTGCACATAACAAAAAGAAAAGAAAGTGAAAGTATCAGAGCCAGCATACGAAGAAAGTGTTGCACATAACAAAAAGAAAAGAAAGTTGCAGAGAAGTTCAACATATAAGTGCATTATACAGAAAAAGTGCCTCATATGGCAGCCGATGTGAACAGTTAAACTAAACACAAAGTAATTAATATAAGTGTCTTGAGCCCAACTCACATTACCCATTCTAGACTACTAGCAAAAGAAAAAAGAGAAAACCATAGAATTACTTGAGGTTGCTTGCGACTCCTGCTTCCTCCGACTTCTCTTCCAAAATGGGATAACGATAATCCCCTGAGCTGGAAGAGCTATCCGTGGGCCTCTTCATTGGAAGCGGTTCAGTTTTCTTCTGACTGGAGCGAATCACCACACTTTTTAGTTCCACCTTCTTACGCTTATGACCACTCATCGGGGCAACATTTGTTTTATCAGCTGGTTGCGAAGGTCATGCAAAGGCCCCTCGGCTTGTTGAATGTCACAGTGCTCTGCTAGTTTGGATACTTGGGATTCAGCAAGAGAGGAGGCCATATGAAGAACACGAGCAGGGGAATGAGAAGGGGAGGGGTTATTCCCCTGAATGAGGTCTTGCAAGTGCATGTGAATCTGAGCGAATGAATTTTTCACTAACCAATAGTGTCTGCGCCTAACCCTTTCCCGTTGGCTTATCATCTGTTGAATTATGAATTCCTCTTCCCAATCATCTATCATGGTTCTCAGATGCACTGGGATGATGTTGTCATCACCAAATTCAATGGAACCCCTGCATCCACGGTTACCTGAGTGCCCTCGACCTCTACCTTCCCGACGAGAAGTGGCTCTGAGTCGACGAGACATGCTAGTTGTTAAGTGGTAGAGCACAAAGGTTGTGCAATGTGAAGTCTAGAGCCACGAAGGACCTGGGATTAAACCAAGCACGAAATGAGCAATAAAGGACCAAATATCTGAGACGAGGAGGTTAAGGGATGTAGAGAACGAGCGACCGACCTGGTGCAATGGAGAATCTCTAACTGATAGCACCTTCTCGCTACACTACCTTAGGGCTTGATAACAAATCCTATCAAATAACCTCGAAACGTCGTTCCAACCAACCATAATTTTGCACGGGAATGGAATGATTGCCATAGTACCAGAGCCATCTCTGCAGACCACTGGGAATTTATCAACCTCATAAAGGTCGTGAGCATCGAACAGGGAGGGCATTAAGTTGCATGGTGGGGTGGTCGAGAAGGTGCCATGTGGTGTGAGGTGGTGGTTTCTCCATACTCCATACTCCATACTCCTTGGGATCGAGGCAATCACCTGCATCCGGGGAATATAAGAACAACACTAAGGATGGTCACGTGAAATAATTTCCAAACATAAATTCTCTCACATGAAGAGAAATGCCCTGAAACATGAAGTTACTTTCACATAAATCATTGCAATTGTTTAGAGAAAATAATCCCTTTAGAGTACATTTTGTTCAAATAAGTATGCCTAGAGAAAATGCTTGACAACACAAAAAATAAAAAAAATAATGCAAGTAATTATTCCATGGATTTGAGCAAAATAAGGGAACAAAACTTAGAATTTGTTCACACATTTTCGTAGCACCGGCCACATAAACAAAAAAAACAAAAAAGACAGATTCCATCTGTTGTAGAGCAACAAAATGCAGATTGAAAACCAAACCATATCATATTTACATACAAGGAACATAATGTGAATGGCAATAGACAAATTGAAGACCTAGAGTTGGGCACAAAATTTGGCCAGTGTTGTCTTTTAGCAATGAATAATTAAAAAGTATATACTCTTGGACCTTGTTTTTTTATAGGGAATTTTCAATCTTTTAAGTGAGGGTTATTTCACATATTCCAGCAGAATAAGGGAACCAAATTTAGAAATTACTCACACATTTTGGTAGTCTAGTGAACATAAACAAAAAGAAGTGTGAAAGATAGATTCCCTGATTTGAATTTGCTGTGGACCAAGCAAGTGCACATTGTAGAATTCACACCATGTCATTTTTACATAATGGATAGAACATGAACAATTGTAACAAATTGAATACCTAAAATTGGGTATAGAACCTAGCCATTGTAATTTTTCTAAGAAATGAACAATTAAAAAGGATATACTCTTGGGCTATGTTTTTTCTTTTGTACAAGGAATGGTCAATCTTCCTAAGCAGGGCAATAGAAATTTTAACATGTAAACATTAAAATATTTGAATGCTTTATTGATAAGAATTATTATTGTAAAACAAAGTATTTAACCCACATATTAAACACATTCTTCCTATAATAGATATATAAGAAACATTTTTTAGTGTCCCCTTGTAGTATGTTTTATGTAAGCGAAGTAAGACAAAGGACATTAAGAGATGGAATGCCATAGATGATGTTGAACTAATAAAGACAACTTGTTGTGATTAGAAACTCCAGTAAGTCTCTAGGAAAAGGGTACAAAAGTTGGTATTCTTAGCTTGACAGGTTGTCAAGGTAAAGAAACCTAAAAGGTAAATGCCTATATTTGAATATGTTGCAGATTGCAATGCATGCATTATGTCATATTTAAATATCATAAGTAAAAAAAGATGAAAAGCAATAGACAAATTCAAGGCATGGAATATGGCACAAAACCTAGCCACTGTTAACAACAAAATCGGTTTTTCCCTTTTGTATAAGGAATATATTGATCTTTATGAACAATGAAGGGCAACATAAGCATGGAATAAATTTTTTGATACATGAATCAATAAAATTTTGTATTAGTCACATCCAATAAGGAAAAAAGTGCATTATCTCAAAAATTAAACACTCTTCAAAAAAGACATGCAAGAAATATTTTTCAGTTTACTCACATAGTTTAGTTTATCAAGGGGAAGTATATGTAGAAGGATAATCCGAGGTGTAATGTTAATGATAATGTTGAATCTAGTAAAAATTGCATTTTTTAATTAATAACTCAGGTAAGTCTCAAGGTAAAGGTCATAGAGGTAGTCATAACTTATTCTTAGATTGACAGATTGTCAAGGTGAATCCAATTAGATATTGCCTTCAAAGTAAGATGAATACTTGAGAGTGATGGAAATATAACAAAGTTGGAAGATTCTCTAGGTGGGTTTGGTGGAATTCTGCCTTCAGAATGAGGGAGACAACACATTCTGATGAGCTACAGCTAAGACTCAAATCCAAAGATGAAGAGAATCTAAAGACTAGGCTTGTAACCAAGTTACCAATGTACAGAAGTAGCGAGCATTATGACTCACATTCTTGATTAATGAATGGTGGTAGACTAAGATGTGGTATCCACATCAATGAATTTTGTAGTCACGTACTTCTTCTTTTCAACATTCTTGAGTTGCAAATTTTTTAACTTTTTCATTGAGAAGTGGTTGTGGGGGGTTTGGAGTATTAATACAACAATAATATTTAATGTTAGAAGCCATTAATTTTATGTTGCAATTCATATGAGAGGATCATTTCCCAATGTAAAGTTAAATTTCATGGCCAATTGTCATGACTAGGGTCTAGGTGGTTGACGCAAGTCACCCTACGAGATACTTTCTTGCTTAACAATACACACGACACAAACCACAATGCTTACAAAAACAAGGTGTAGCACAAGATTCCAGGAGTGGCTTATATTACTTCTCTGAAATCGGTTACAATGTAAAATATCTGTAAGCAAATAACTAACTACGATCGGCCTCAACTGTTACAACTTAGAAGTAACTGTGGTGTGTTCTCCCTGTTTGTCGACCTCACCCTCTCCTGGTTCGCCTCGAAAATCTGAGCTATGGTTTGATCTCAACTCTCTGCTCTTCGGCCGGTGTGACTCTCCACAATTCTCTCGGCTCTGCACTCTACTCTATCGGCTCTGCCTCTGCTCTCCCTGTGCCTCTCACTTAAGACTGAAGGCCTTCTCTTCCTCTTCTACTTTGCGGGTGCTGTTCCCAAGACTATCACAATCTCGAGACACGCATTCCCCTCCGTTCGTCGATCCTGCTAAATCGTGCGAACCTGCACTGTCAGCTTCTAGCCGTGCTGTACAGCTTCTGTCCATGACGTCCCCTGTCATGTCCTTCACCAACTCGCAATAACTGTAATAACTTCCTCAACAACCCTGAATGGCTACTAGGTATAGTCCCTTGACTTTTCTGTCCTTCCGACCCTACTACAGCAGTCAGTCACCTCTCGACCTTCCTGTCGGTCCACTCCTTCTCAATTACACTTGGCTTTGCCAAAACCCTGTTGTGTCGTAGTTCGACCACTTGTCGACTACTCGAAACCTTACGCCACTCATCGTCTGTCGACCCTTTCCTATCGATTCTCGACCTCTCGCGACATCCACTGATCTTTCAGTCGGCCGCACCCCGACTATTTCTTCTCAACTTGTTGGCTTCGACAAGTCAACCTGCTCTCTGCACCAGTGGTCATCGGCACTCCCACTGGTCGGCTTCCCTTCAGTCGATCAACTTCGACTGATCTACCTAGGCCCCGATGCTCCTCCATCAGACTCCCCAGGTGAAAAATAATTCAACTGCTCCGTCAGTCTTCTGAACTCCTCTTCAAGAATCCACGTTGCTTCTTGCAACTCATCATTTGTCCATCGTACTAAGTATTCCTTCATGCGCGATCTACGGGTACGCCCTACTTCGTGTTTGTCGATTACTTCGGCGATCCTTTCTTTATGTTGGTATGGAATCTGTTCTGTCCAGTCGATACTTGTTCCTTCCTCCGATCTGCTGCTTGACCCTTCTTCAAATTTGTATAGGTCTGAGACGTTGAACGTTGCTGAAATGTTCAAGTCTTCTGGCATTCCAACACATACGCGTTGTCCGAAATCTTCTTCAGAATCCTGCATGGTCCTATCTTCTTCAGCTTCAGCTTGTTGTATGTTCCTGTCGGAAATCGCTCCTTCCGCAAATAGGCATAGACTAAGTCCCCTTCTTGGAGTGACAGTAGCCTCTTTCTCCGGTCGACTCTCAATTTGTAGGCCGCATTACTCCTCTCGATGTGCTTCTGCACATTTTCATGAACTTCATGCATATGCTCCACGAATGATTCTGCATCTGCACTCCTCCTAGTTTCTGTCGGCAATTCGACCAGATCTACCACTACATGTGGACTCCTCCCTTGAAAAATTTGGAATGGGCTCAATCCTATCGATCGATTCACAAAATTGTTATATGCAAAATCTGCCAGTGCCAACACATTTTCCCACTGCTTGGGTTTGTCATCCGCTAAAAATCTCAGAAGGTTTCCCAAACTTCTGTTTACAACCTCAGTTTGTCCGTATGTTTGCGGATGATGTGCTGAGCTAAAATCTAACTTCGTGTCGAGTTTCTTCCATAGGGTTCTCCAGAAATGCCCCATGAATTTCGTATCCTGATCTGACGTGATACTCTTTGGAAACCCATGTAGCCTGACTATTTCCTTAAAGAATAGTACTGCGATCCCTGTGGCATCACTTGTTTTCTTACATGGTATGAAATGTGCCATCTTCAAAAATCTGTCAACTACAACAAATATTGAGTCGCTCCCCTGCTGAGTCTTTGGTAATCCTAACACAAAATCCATGCTAAGATGCTCCCATGGGTTCTCTGGTACCAGTAATGGTGTATACAACCCCGTCTCCTGACTCCTTCCTTTTGCGAACTGGAAAATCTGACATTGTCGAACCCATCTTCCGACATCTGTCGACATCCTTGGCCATAAATACTTTTCGTCAACCAGTGCTTTAGTCTTGTCGATCCCAAAGTGTCCTTCTAACCTGCCATTATGAAACTCTCGGATTAGGTTCTCTCTCACTGATCCTATGGGAATACACAGCTGACTTCCCCTGAACAGGTAACCTCCTTGAATGAAGTAACTCAAATATGGAGTTCTGTCGATGCTCCAAGGTTCATGACAAGCCTTCCATGCCTTCGTAAAATCTTTGTCGATCTCATACTCCATCTTTATCGACTCTATCCCTGTTGCCCGAACAGTCGTCATGCCCAACAATGCAACTCTCCTGCTTAACGCGTCGGCAACTTTGTTCGACTTTCTCGACCTATGTTGCAACACGAATGTATATCTCTGGAGCAGCTCCACCCACTTCATGTGTCTCTGATCCAATTTCGACTGAGTATTCAGATACCTCAGTGCTTGGTGATCAGTGTATAACACAAATTCTTGAGGCAACAAATAATGCTTCCATTTCTTCAATGCTTGTATGATAGCATAAAATTCTTGGTCATAGACCGAATATTTCTGCTTCGCTCCATTCAGGTTTTCACTGAAGAATGCAATTGGTCAGCCTTCCTGGCTCAACACTGCTCTAATTGCTGTTCCACTCGCATCACAATCGACCTAGAAAACTTTGTCAAAGTCTGGGAGCGCCAACACTAGGCTCTTAGTGACCTTTTCCTTCAATTTGTTGAAAGCTTCCTGGGCCTTATCCGTCCACCTGAACTCGCCCTTCCTCATGCATTCTGTTAATGGTGCACAAATCCAACTAAATCCCCGAATGAACTTCCGGTAGAAACTAGCAAGTCCATGGAAACTTCTCACTGCAGTCGTATTTGTCGGTTCCGGCCAATCTACTATTTCCTTCACCTTCTCGGGGTCCATCTCCAACCCTTTACCTGAAATTACAAACCCCAAGTACACCAATTCCTTCTTCATGAAGAAACACTTTTGCAGGTTGATCATCAGCTTCTCATCCTGCAATTTCTGTAATACTTGTCGAACGTGCTCCAAATGTTCTGACTTGGTCCGACAGACAATCAGAATGTCATCTAAATAGACTACGACAAACTTTCCCAAGAATGGTTTCAACACTTCATTCATCAGTCTCATGAATGTATTGGGTGCATTAGTCAATCCGAACGGCATGACTAACCACTCATATAACCCTTCTCTTGTTTTGAATGCTGTCTTCCATTCATCTTCTTCTCTGACCCTAATCTGGTGATACCCACTCTTCAGGTCTAACTTTGTGAAGTAGGTCGCTCCACTCAGGAAATCCATCAAGTCATCCATCCTTGGCAATGGAAATCGATACTTGATCGTCATCCTGTTGATGGCTTTGGAATCGGTACACATTCTCAATTCCATGCCCTTCTTCGGTGTCAATACAGCTAGTACTGCACATGGGCTCAAACTTTCTCGGATCAATCCCCTGTCCAACAACTCTTGGACCTGTCGATTGAGCACCTATCCCTCTACTAGACTCATCCTATATGGTGCTTTATTTGGTTGACTCGACCTTGGAATCAAATCAATCTGATGGGATATGCTCCTTGTCGGCGGCAATCCCGTCGATTTCTCATCAGCCATTATTTCTCGAAACTCATCGAGCAACTCCTCGACTTCGACCGGAATGTTCTCCTTGTTGGTAATTCCTTCGACATATGGTCCTTTTGGAATGATTGCAAAACATCCCGACTGTTTTTCCTCCTCTGCGAGGAATTCCTTGGCGGTGCTCATCAACACTCGCTTTTCCCAAAGATTTCTCTCGCCGTCCCTACCATCGGCTGGCTCTCCTCGCCTCGACTTAAGAGTCCTTTTCACGCCATTCTTCCACACTGTGACTGTGTTATCTCGACTGTCATAGATCATCTTACGATCATATTTCCATGGTCTCCCTAACAATAGATGGCATGCATCCATGGGGACTACATCACACAGTACGCTATCCTCTAATCCTTCAACTCTGAAGTTGATCAAGCATTGTTTGGTCACCTTAACATGGTGTCCTTTCTGTAACCATCAGATCTTGTAAGGGTGTGGATGTTCTCGACATTTCAAGCCGATCTTGTTGATGAATTCTGTCGACACAAGATTCTCTGTACTCCCACCATCAACTATGGTCTTGCAACGCCATTCTCCGATCCCACCTTTGTTCGAAAGATCGCCTTCCGTTGTGATGGCTCCATCGGATCACGTTGATCTTCCTGGATCAAGGCTCTCTGAACCATCAGATTCCGGTCCTTCTTTTTCTCACCTCCACTACTATCTGATGCCGATTCTTCCCTCTCGTCGACTTGCTCATCCTTTCGACGTCTGGGTTTCGACTCTTCTGCAGCATGTAGGTTTTCTGGGAACTCATATGCCTTGTGTCCCGTTCCTCGGCATTTGTAACAGATTATGGCTGGTCTGTTAGCTCCCTTCTTATCGGATGGACCACTTCGACTATACGTGCCTCGACCACGGTTCTCACGACCATTGCGTCGGTTCTCTTGCACTCTTTCTTTCATCGATGTCCCTTCTGTGTGTCGAATACCTTTGACACCTTCTTTCTTGTAGCCGCTACTTTGACCTTTCACGGAGACAGTCTTTCCACCCTGACCAGTCATCGTGCCTCTGGTCGCTGTGGACTTCCTTGATAGTTTCTCTTTCGCCTTTAGAGCTAACTGATAGGCTTCCCCGACTGCTCTAAATCTCAACATGTTGAGTTCATCCTGAATAGTGTATTTCAAGCCGTTCACATATTTGGCAACATCTTCTTCTCCTTCATTAGTTTGTCTTGACCGAATCGACAATCGGTACAACTCCTCGTGTACTCTTTCACGGTCATTTCCTTTTGTTGGAAATTTTGTAGCTTTTGGAACAAGGAAACCACATAGTCGTTTGGAAAGAACTTCCCCTTCAACTTGGCAACCATCCTGTCCCAAGATTTGATTTTCTCCTTTCCTTTCTTGAGTCTGTCAACCTGTTCATTGTCCCACCACAATGAGGCATGACCCTTCAACCTTTGACATGTAGTCTTAACCCATTTAGGATCCTCGATCTGCTCTACATTGAAGTATTTCTCCATCTCTCGGAACTAATCGATCAAGTCTTATGGGTCCAGGCTTCATGAGTACGTACGCACATCTATTTTCACCCAACCTCTCATTTTTGTCAGAAGCTTGATGAGTTTTTCCTCTGGTTCTTCTGCTGCGGCTTCCCAAGCTTCCACTTCCTCGAATTCCTCGTCGCTTTGGTCTAGTGCTTCAGGAATGCAACTATGCCTCTGATTTTCTTTGATTGCTGTGACTTCATTTGTCAAAGTTCGGATCGTTCGGACGCATTCATCAAACATCTCACAATCCACTGTGACGGCTACTGCACCACGTGCTCTTCATCCTCGGACATTAATGCCTCTATGAGCCATTTTCAACCTCTGCTGAAAACTCTCACACTTCCAGGATCTGATACCAACTAACTCAAGTCAGGTTGGTGTAGTCGTCTTCTCCAATCGGACTCGCTTCCGGGCTCTGATACCAACTGATGCAAGTCAAGTTGGTATAGTCGTCTTCTCCAACCGGACTCGCTTCCGGGCTCTGATACCAACTGACGCAAGTCAGGTTGGTATAGTCATCTTCTCCAACCAGACTCACTTCCGGGATCTGATACCAACTGATGCAAGTCACCCTAGATGATACTTTCTTGCTTAACAATACACATGACACAAACCAAAATGCTTACACAAATAAGGTGTAGCACAAGATTCCAGGAGTGGCTTATATTAATTCTCTGAAATCGGTTACAATGTAAAATAACTGTAAGCAAATAAGTAACTACGATCAGCCTTAGCTGTTACAACTTAGAAGTAACTTTGGTGTGTTCTCCCTGTGTGTCGACCTCACCCTCTCCTGGTTCGCCACAGAACTCTGAGCTATGGTTCAATCTCAACTCTCTGCTCTTCGGCCGGTGTGACTCTCCACAATTCTCTCGGCTCTTCACTCTGCTCTATTGGCTCTGCCTCTTCTCTCCCTGTGCCTCTCCCTTAAGACTGAAGGCCTTCTCTTCCTCTTCTACTTTGTGGGTGTTGTTCCCAAGACTATCACAATCCCAAGACACACATTCCCCTCTGTTCGCTGATCTTGCTAAATCCTGCAAACCTGCACTGTCAGCTTTTAGCTGTGCTGTACAGCTTCTGTCCATGACGTCCCCTGTCATGTCCTTCACCAACTCGCAATAACTGTAATAACTTCCTCAGTAACCCCGAATGGATACTAGGTACAGTCCCTTGACATTTCTATCCTTCCGACCCTGCTACAGTAGTCAGTCACCTCTCGACCTTCCTGTCGGTCCACTCCTTCTCAATTACACTTGGCTTCGCCAAAACCCTGTCGTGTCATAGTTTGACCACTTGTCGACTACTCGACACCTTACACCGCTTGTCGTCTGTCGACCCTTTCCTGTCGATTCTCGACCTCTCGCGAGATCCGCTGATCTTTCAATCGGCCGCACCCCGACTGTTTTTGCCCAACTTGTTGACTTTGACAAGCCAACCTGCTCTCTGCACCAGTGGTCATCGGCACTCCCGCTGGTCGGCTTCCCTTCAGTCGATCAACTTCGACTGATCTGCCTAGGCCCCGATGCTCCTGCATCACTTAGGAATGTTATAAATTGAAAAAAGGAAAAAATTTAGGGTGTGTGAGAGATGTATCACTGCAACGTAGATAATCAATACTTCCTTATTTTCTCTCCACCATTGTCTATGTGAATGTGTACTATAAATTCTTACAAGGAGAAAGACAACCTAATTTGGTGTTAGTGTAATGAGCAACGATAAGCGTTAATTTTACTGGAGGGTAGTGATAGTGTTGTCAAAAGGAAAAAGACTCAAGTGGATGCATTTAAAATGGTGGCTAAAGAGAATCCAAACATGAAGAATTTTGACCAAGATGTTATCCATAGATGAAAGAGAGTTTTCAAGAGGTGTCTCGTAGCTTCAAAGTAGTTGAGGACCCTTAGAATGAAATCTCAAGAAAATGCAATAATGTTTTCACTCTTCCAAAAGAGATGAATAAGTTAGAGAGCTATTTAAACAAATGGAAAGGGAATTGTAAAACTTCAAGGAGCAATTTTCCAGAATAGAAAGGATCGAGAGCTCGCGCATTGTCATAGGTGAAAGAAAAAACCAGATGGAAAAAATAGATTAAATAATTTTAAATTAATTATAAAGTTTGATGCAAAAACATAATGACATTGGGAATATGTTAGAATAGTTGAATTCCTTTTTCAATGTTGATTTTTGTTATTATGAGCTTCAATTAGAGATCAGGTTGAAGTCAGTTGGCATCACTATTGTGGTGACTAGCTCAAGTAGAAGACCACCTTTATTTCTCTTGTCCTTTACTATAGGGTGAAGTGTATCTGTCTATGTTAAAATACAATATGAATGGTTTTAGTTCTCTAATATGGTTATGGGTACAATTTAATATATGTAAATGGGCATGACGGATAGGATTAATGTTACCGAAAGCTTCTATTTCCAGTCCACTTCTTCCCTTTGGGATAAATTAAGCCTAGAATTTCACACTCGGGTGCTACGGAACGAAATAATTGTTGGGACGTGGATTTCCATGTCCCACTTCGTTCAGGCCCTGACCTATGCTCCAACAATGTGGGACATGATATCTGGGTCAGTTTATAAGGTCCTCATTTTGAATTTATGGCATGAGGTCAATTATGGAATTTCGCTAGTCATGGCATATATGAGAAGCCTAATTTTATGTACTTCAAAAAATATCTAATTACACAAAATTATTTATATACAGAGAATAATTAAGTTGTGTTATTCAAGTATGTTACTGAATGAAAATGGCTCGATAACAAAAGGACTAAATGTCCTTCAAAGTATTTTCAAACACCATCAATGGAAACAATTTTCTATCCTAAAATTTCAAAGTGTCTTATATTATCAGTAGGATTAAGGTTCAATGGTGAATACAATGGATTTTAAACCACACACTAAGATTCAAATCTCCCCAACAACACATGCATTAGATCAACCAGTCGTGGACAATTTTCTAGTTGGTCACTAGTGAGTTGGTTTACCTACACAAGAAGGCCTCTTTGTGTTCACCATCATAGGATGTGCGTAATTCTACCTATCTACCCTTTCAAAGCATCTCTTTTGAGGGAAAAAAGGTTTCTTATGCTAATTTCATGTGTAACTATATGCTAAATCCCTATCTCATAAAAGTGAAGTGCTTGTTGCCGCCTGGAATCACACCTGGGAAAACGCGGCAAAATAATTCAACCCACTGGTGTGGCCTTGGGGATAAGATAGAGTCAAGCGTTGTCACCTGAAACTCGACTCCTCCCTCTAGGCTTACTCCTATCGAAGCCAAGGGGGGTGGACCCTAAAAAGTAAAAAATATCTAAGGTGTTTAATCTATGAAAGATAAAAAAAAACTAATCTAGGAGTTAGAATTTTCAATAGAAGAACAATGCAATATTCAACTTGAAATCATTTATCATCCAACATTATCATTGAAACATAAACATCCATCATCATGAAATATTTAATAACAAGACCAGTGCTGATAATGAAAACAAATAAGGTGCTCAAAATGAAATGACAATGTTTTGCAATTGTTCTTGGTAAATTTTATTTTTTATGTGGTAATGAGTTGTTTATTAGGGATGGGGAATTTCGAATATACCGTGAGGTATTGGAAATATGTCTGGAATTTGACAAGGTGGCTCCTCACTTGGAAATGTGGGATGGATCGGAGTCTCTGGGAGGTGTTCAACACTACACCAAAAAGGGTATAGTCTAATCGTATCCCGAGGTCACTATCCAGTGCTTCCCGCTTCCTTTGAGGAATTTCCCCACACGTTATCAATAATTGTTTTACGCCGGATTTTCGTAAGTGGGAGGTTAATTGGGAGAATGTGAAACTAATTACTAGTCACTAAGTCTCTTTCTAGTTTGATCAGCATCCTCATTCAAAGCTACAGTGATCCAGAGCATTCAGGGACAAAGCCTTGTTAATTTTATAGATTTTTGAACAGTATTTTTCTTTTTTATTAAAACCCCAAGAGTCTCTTTTCTGGCCAATACTCGGGAAATCCCTATCTTGAAACCGTACTTCGGGAAAGCAAGGGGGTTGATTAATTTTTATTTTAAAAAAGGACAATTGTTAAAAAATGTACAAAACTAAGTCCTGAGTGAACTTGTGGCCCGCCAATGGAACAGACCAACAAGGTAAATTTTAATCCTAGTTTGTTTTTATTAAGTGCAAAAAAAAAGAAATCTAAGCTAAAAATTGCAAACAATGAAAATTGAGTCGACAGAGTTTCCCCCCTTAAGGGATGGGGTGTGGGCATTGGGTAGCCTACTTGCTCTCGTTTAATTTTTTGTTTACAATGCGAAAATAAGTGCCCCAGTCATTCAAAATTGACTCAAAGGATTACAAAAAATGATGGAAAGATTTTCCAGATGAAAGGTATGGCTCTTGGGTGCTCCAGATGGCTCAATCTACCAAAAATCGGGTAGAGTCTCCTCCTATCTGTTTACAAAATGTTGCAGAACAATGAGAAAATATTAGTAAAATGTGCCCAAAAACACTTCGAAAGTGAGTTTGGGTCACTAACAAAAATTACTGAAAAAATAACTAAGTTAATCTATGATAAATCGACAGAAAATAACGAAGGAAAGCAAGTTTTCCTTGGGATCTTGGATTACTTTTGAGGAAGTCAATGAAATTCACTTTTTAACTTGGAAGATACACTTTTAAAACCAAACAACTACTTTTCTACTCAGGCCTTAATATTTTTTCAATAAAAAATGACTTTTTGTATGTAAACTAGTGAATAAATCTAGGAACTAATGATAAAACTTATAAAACAATTAGATATAAATGCAACTAAACAATATATCTACTTATCATTGAATCATAAAATTATAGATCTATTATTTGATTTCATATAGTAACCAAAATAGGAAAAAAATATATGAAAGAGAGAGAGGGAGATAAGAAAGATTATTTTAATATTTTTTGAGAAGAGGCTTTGGAGCCTTCTGGTGGAGAACCGAGGGGCTAATTCTACAAAAGATGTTAGAAAAAAGAAGGAAGCAAGCAAGATCCTCCACCTATCCACTTGAGATAACCTGCAAATCACATCAATTTGAACACAAAAGATCAAATCCAGAAATAGACATATGAGAAATTAAATTAAAAGTGCTCATAAAAAAATGACACACTAAGATTAGATCTCTACACATGCATATATAAAAGAATGACACACTAAGATTAGATCTCTACACATGCATATATAAAAGATTAAAACAATAAAACTATTATCTAACCTTCCTTATAAATCAATACCGATCCTTACAATAAGCTAGATTTAGATGCAAGAGAAAAACAAGTAGCTCAAATACATGTTACCTCAATAAAAACCATGACATTTATCCACTCATCAAAAACACTACACCAAGATTGACCTCCAAAGTCTCTTTATTTTCATAAAAAAAAAAACAAATACAATAGAAAGCTCTTGATCTCAAACTCCAACTAGAGAACAATGAGGAGAGAGTCTAGGTTAAATCCTTATCAGGCCCTTTTTGCACTTAGAGGTTCAAAGAAAGAATGGATAATACTATTGAAGTTAGGACTCGAACTCCATTGATTATCTTAGTTTAAACAAATGGAAGACTAATAGTTATAATGGCTCATTCATAACCAGTTCAAGCGATTCACGAGGTGAGTAAAATAATTTGTACCGAAGTGGTTTATCCAGACCATACGAGATGTCTGCATAAGCAGTTTAAAAAGGGAGAATAATCGACAAATAATAAAAGAAGAGTGTATAAATGCTTTACGTGATAAAAACTTTCTTGCATATGATGACTTCGGCGTAATCACTTATTCAACATGATCATAACTACTTGATTTGAACTATCAAGTCGTTGAATAAAAAAATTATTAATAAAGGAAGTATAACCAGATTGTAATTTCTTTTCCATAGTTCTTAATATTCACTCATAATGAGCTATTATGTTCATACCTAGGTAGTAAGAAAATATTTATAGAATCACAGATACTCGCATAGAGTTTACATCGTCTGTATACTTATTCTATGATGGGAATGATTTGTACTGGGAGAAACAGAGTATAATGAGAGTTTTTACTATTACAAAGTAGATTGCCTAGGTTCACTTTACTAAGTTGATTTAGAATCCAAGAGAGAACAAACTTTTGGCACAACGTATTTTAGTTTTCTCCACTTGTTACAGGATCTGATACGGAACTGTAATTAGATGCAACAATATCAAATTCAGATTGGGTCTATGATTCTAAGGAAGACACAAGATATGCATGAAGATATACATATTTACTACTATGGATTTACTTCCTTCTAGAACTTATAGACACAAATATACAAACTCTTCAGTCATATATTTTAGTTCACATGCACGACATTTAAATAAATACATATGCATAAGTTCATCTCGAGGTAAAATCCTTTTCAGGCCCTTTTTGCACTCAGAGGTTGCAGAGAAACGACAGGAGGGATGAAATCCTCCAAATAAGCTCGAGCTAGAATAAATGAGGAGGTTTCGACATAAACCAAAGCAATGAATTTTTGTTTCTCCTCTCGAAGGTTCCTTGTTGGTTTCCATGCATCTTTGGGATCCCATGGTGCCAGATGTGTGACAACGGTCGTTGGGGGGAATGGCATCTAGCTGTAGAAGGAATGCGGGGGGAGATTAACAAACTTAGGACCAATATTTGGCGGTTACAAACTCTTGATCCCAAAGTGTTCACCAAGGGCAGGTGCCTAGGAATATGGAAGCCCCTCCCCCTAATTTAACGATCACTGCCAACTATCGACCATGGTTTTAGATATAATTATGTGAAAGTGAAAACTTAATCTGAACTAAAACAAAGAAACTTACTAGAAAGGACCCCCATCCACTTATGAATGAGGAGATCTTGTACAACCAAGTCTTTTTCAAGATAGACCTGTTTAAATCAACTTTTAGAATTCTGCCACCACTACTCTAAATGAAATAGTACATAACTATATATATGTTCAGGAAAAAAATTAGTTTGTAAGTAATCAATTTGAGGAGGTACGTTACAATTGTATTCAGATCATGAAATTTGGGAGGTAATGATTATGATCTCCTAACAATTACATGTACTCATTTATCCATATTGGATAATCTGCCATGCTTATTTAAGATAAAAAATTGAATTGAGTTGCAATGTAAATCTGATCTCAGAGCATTTTCACTCATTTCTATTAGTGTTTCTAATGTTTGTAAAAGTAGGCCTTACAAAAATTTCAAATGGGAAACTCCTTTGGAGATTTACCGAACCAACTTGCTTCTTCTAGTCATACATGTTTCTATGCCCTTTCATTTCTTTCAATGCAGTATGTTCATATATCTAGAAAGAAGAGATAGAAGTAAAGAAACGTGTCTCTTTCACAAACAAAATATCATTCCCCCACCATTCATTATCCCAAAAAATCATTGTATTTAACTACAATACTTATTTCAATAAGCTCTGACAAAATATCGAGCTTTTGCATAAAATAGTGGTTGGGTATTCTCCATACCTTTGATGCATTTTTATGTATTTTTTACAATGAGTGATGAGGAAGAGAATTGGAGTATTGGTCAAAGGAAACTCTTGTGCTTAGGTCGTTTTCTCCTGAAGCATAACCGAATTTTGGTTCTATATGAAGCAACTGCATCCATCAACTTTTCCACAGATGTACTTCTTTAGAAAGTCAATAGACATAATTTTTCCAATTGCACGGTGATAACAATTTCACACAGGGTGACCACTATCATTGACCCTCTTTGATGGTATGAATGAATTAATTGTTCTCTCCTTCTAATGTATTCATGCAATTACTGAATATTGGACCTTAATGGCCTCTGCACCAACGATATGTAATGAACTTGTTAAAATGTGCATGTGGAATACTGACATTAAATATGGAGTTGAATGATATCAAATAAGATGTCATTGAGGACATATGAATCCATGAAAAATGCATCATCTAGCATGCATTTGACTTTATCACTCTTAGGAAGGTCACAAAATTCATCACAGTGAATAAATGTAGATAGGCCAATTACTGAGTAGCAAATAAACAAGGAAAAAAATTAAATTAAAACCTTCATTAACATTGTATGGAAAAATTAAGATGCATGTATTATGAAATTAATAGTTGGGTGCCATTGTTATATTTTCCCCATAGGGAAATTACAAAAAAAACTATTTTGGAGTCAAATTTCACACCACCCTCACCTATGGTCACCGATTCCAAAAAATTACTGGCAAATATGCATCATCAATTTCCTATGAAAACCTAATTCTTATTGAAATTGAACATAAGATTCCCTATGATACCTCCTTTGAAATCTTGCTCAAATATGGTCCCAATGGATCTATCAAATTTATTACAAAACCATCCCCCAACTTATCCAACTCGGAAACAAAAACAACACCATCAGAATTATCAGACTTTGTAGTTGAATGATATGAAGGATACGTAGGGCACACCTTTGAAGTTGTGAATAAGGCTTTAGTTTTCTTTTTCTGCGCAGTGTGATGAGAGGTAAACATATAACCCCCAACAACAATCTTAGTCTGAGTTTTCTTATCCATCACTCTTCTAGAATCATCACAAAATCCCTCTGAAATACTATAATCAAAATATGCCCCTGAAATACTGGTGCCTCCACGAACAATATTCTATGCATTAACATAAAGCGATCGTTTCAAAAAGGTATCATTCGCCTCGTTGGTTCCAGTTAACACCATCAACATCATCTTCAATTTATTTCACCCCATTTTAGTATAGTCACATTCTCCATAAGAAAATTCTTAATATCTTCTACTGTTATCCCCCCTCTACTGAAACCCTCATTGTCATTGATTTTAGATCACCTCAAATTAAAACCCCAAAATGTATTCATAGTTGAACCTATATTATAGATAATAAAATCTTCAAATTGTTTCCTAGAAACAATGGAAGGCATTACCATGACAGAGATATAACGCCAATTTCATTAAATTTGGACATATTAGACAATTTTTGGACTAAGAAAGTGTGAATTTAGGCTTTGAATGTGTCAATATCAACCTTTCTAAAGTGCAAAAACAGGTTCTTAAAGTGGCAATATTGGCTTTGAAAAGTGTGTTTTTCTATTCGAATATTGTGTGTTTTGACTACTTATGAACCTTAAAATTGCAGTTTTTTGTTATAAGACTATGAATTTCAATTCAAAAAGTGTGAATTTCGAATCAAAAAATGCAAATTTTGATTTGAAAAGTGTGAATTTCAAATCAAAAAATGCAAATTTTGATTACAAAAGTGTAAATTTCAAATCAAAAAATGCAAATTTTGATTTCAAAGGTGTAAATTTCAAATCAAAAAATGAAAATTTTCATTTGAAAAGCGTGAGGTTAAAATCAAAAAATACAATTTCTGATTTGAAAAGTGCAATTTCAAATAAAAAAATGCAATTTTTTATTTGAAAATTGCAATTTTCATTTTTAAATGTTCAAAATTTTAAGGTGAAAAGTCCAGTGTTTAAAATATTCACTCATTGTTTGAATAGCCAATCAATCGGCTAAGTTATAACATATAAAAATGGTTTGTCCCGACTTCTGTTTTCCGACAAGAAGGATCGGTCACCCCTTCTTTTTGTAGTTAATTGTGAAAATATTTATCCAACAATTCAGATATATTCATAATGGAGAACACAAGAAGGGTTGACCGACCCTTCTTGCAGTGTCAAACTATTATGAAAATAATATTGGAAATACGAAGGGTCGACCGACCTTTCAATTACAAGGCAATTTTAAAAATAGAACACCTTGGAAGTTTTAACATATAAAATGGTTTGTCCTGACTTCCATTTTCCGACAAGAAAGATCGACCGCCCCTTCTTTCCGTAGTTAATTGTGAAAACCTTTATCCAACAATTAAGCTATATCCATAATAGAGAACAAAAGAAGGAGCGACCAACCCTTCTTGCAGTGTCAAACTATTATGAAAAGAATATTGGGAATAAGAAGGGTTGGCTGACCCTTCATTTACGAGGGAAATGTAACAATAGAACACATTGGAGAAAGAGTGGTTGCTCTTTCTTTGGGAATATTTCCAGTTGCCAATAAACTCTTTGAAGCAAAACGTCTAACTTTTGTTGTTTAATTGTTGATACCTAGTATCCTAGGGTGACACGTGGAACGATCATATTGTGACACGTGGCATATTTGATTTGGCACATTGAGTATTAGAAATATAGTTTAATTATAATATTGGCTTGTATAGAATATTTTCTCCTCTGAGCACCACTGAATCCATGCTACGTTTTATTCTCTATTAAACACTATGTTTTAAATATGCTTGGGCGAACTGCAAGAAGAAGTGAATAATTATAGTAGCATTTGTGCTCTCGCACTATCACTGCCTCTCGATCTGCCGGTACACCCTATTATCTTGATACTTGCAATCGTTGAGACCTATGAATTGGAAATATTGACACCTAAATCCTCCAAATACAAAGGTATCGAAGGCAAAGACCGTGTTTTGATGTTTTGTGCCTATGTTTCATGTTCTAATCGGCCATCAAACCCAAATGGTTTCATGCGCCCAACTTATGAGATATTGAAAAATATAAATACTTGGCAATTGAAAAACTAGATTTAAATGTTCTGTTACAGATTTATTATTAAGACATAAAAATCAGTAGAAGTTATTCCTGGCAATTGAATTTACTTCAATCTTTCAACTTTTACAGAGCTTGGGCTATTAATACATTTCAAGACTACAAGCTTGAGCTCACAAACACAAACTCTTCTACTACAGGATTTATATTAAAAATATTCTTACTAATTAGACATAAAAATCAGTAGAAGTTATTCCGGGTTAAAATATTGCAACTTCGCCGCATTACACATAGATGAAATTTACTTTGATATTTTACCTTTTACAAAGCTTGGGATCTTAATACATTTCAGGACTATGATCTTGAGCTCACAAACACAGACTCTTCTACCACATAGAATTTACAGACTTTATTTTGGCTTCAACTAGAATCTATACTTTATTTTTGCTTCAACTAGGAGTTTCAACTAGAATCTATGAGTCACATTAGACACAAATCCTGGCCTTGGGGCTTCGATAGTGCTCGAAATTCCCATATATCATGCTGTAGTGAGGATTTGTCAGGGAACTGTTGTCGAAATGCTCATATATCACGAAGAGAGCGACCATAAGACTCCATGACTTCATTTGTATTTATGATAAAACAACAAAGGAAACGGAACAGAGGCGGTAAAGAAGAGTGCCATGACTTCCCGAAGATTTCATTCGGCTGCGATACCGGGTATGATTTAGTCTTTATATAGTGAATTGGTTAATTGACTTGGATGTTACGGATGGGGAAGGATAATTATGGAGGGATGGTGGTCATAGATATGATCTGTATTGACTATATATTTTGCTGGAGTATATATATGATCTGTACCTACTATATAGATATGATCTGTACCGACTGTAGTAATTGTACATGTATCACTCCAATACATGCCTTGAGAAAGGAATTTATGCTGACATGGTGATGGTTTATACGATGAAATTCTGAAATGGCGGTTATCCTGACGGTGCTAATGGTGAATGATGGCTTGTATCACGTGTGTGTAGAAAATAATCACATCATGGTTTAGTCAAAATTATGTCTTGTCACAAACACCAAGATCACCGCCATGATTTACCATTAGCGCCATCGGGATTCGGGACAAACATTTTTTATATGTTCTAACTAAGCTTGTGATTTGGTTTCTTAAATGCAGTGCAATATTATTTTATATTCTCTTAATTGTAATGTTGTGATTTCTCTATTATTTAATTCTATAATATGTATGTTTGAAAAGAAAACACATAAAATTCTGAGAACTGTTTGAAAAGAAAGCACATAAAATTTGAATATTTTAATGCCCCTCAAAGGGATTTAGACTTTGAAAGTGTGAATATCAACCTTTCTAAAGTGCAAAAACAGGTTCTGAAAGTGGCAATATTGGCTTTGAAAACTGTGTTTTTCTATTCGAATAGTGTGTTTTTTTACTACTTATGAACCTTAAAATTGTAGTTTTTTGTTATAAAACTATGAATTTCAATTCAAAAAGTGTGAATTTCAACACTTAGCCAAATTTTTGTTCTTAATATGCAAAACATAACAACCTTTTTCTCATTTTGGCAGGCTTGTATTTCACTGGTGTGAACTCCAAAGGCAACTTTGATCCTATAAATAGATAGCCAATTCGTCACTTAGCATGTGAGTTCAATACTTAGCCATATTTTTTTTCTTTATATATAAAATACTTTTGTTCTTAATATGTAAAATAATTTTGTTCTTAATATGTAAAATACAATGAGTTATATTAAGAAAGATATATTCATCATTTGAGCATATTTCTCTATAAAATACTTTTCTATAATTATATTGAAGCACATAGATGGGTTTATTCAAAAGTTTGTGCACAACCATTCATTACAAAAAGGAGAGCCTGGGAGCATAAATAGCTTTCCTGGTATGGCTCTGTAAATTTAAAAAATTCCAAAATTGCTGTTCATCCAAGTAGGGATCTCTTCTACAAAAAATTATGCCGCTGAACAGAGGTTTCCTCAGCAATTCTCATGTCCACAGAGGGGGATTCCTGGCATTGGCTGCACTGTGACATCCTGGCCATCTTCAAAATTTCATCTTTTATAAAATCCACTGTCCCTATAAGTTCAAACAAATTGTGTTCCAAATAATCAATTCTGGAGTTGTGACAGGTTAATTGTTGAGAGATATACCTCATGTGGTCGGCTGAATCTCTGTGCGCTTTGATGCTCAAGAAGACTATTTCATAAACCTTTAGCAGGTGTTTTTTGAAGTCTTCCACACTGGACCTTAGGAACATCATTCCGTCAGCAAGGCCCACCATTGAACTGAGAGAAGAGGTCAAACAAGGGACCGAATTGATCCGCCAACAGAATGAAAGAATGTTTTTTTAAATAGACACATTCTTTCATTTTGTTTTTAATCGAAGCATTTATTATAATTTTTTTTAATTAAAGCCCTTCATGCGAGAAGGGTGATATGAATATTTAACCTTCAACCTGAGATTAAGTTCATCCCTTCAAATTTTCTTTTTTAAGCAAAAAAAGACAAACTTTGTACATTATATACTGGTAAAAAATATTACATCCGTCTTCTTTTCACATTGCACTTCTGAGACAAAAACTTCCATATAGAGAAACTCCCATGTCTATTATCAACCTTGGAAACCGAACACAAATCCTTACTATCAACCTTAAAGACTCAAAATTTTAAGGTGAAAAGTTATAAGATATTAAAATTGTTTGTCCCGACTTCCGCTTTCCGACAAGAAGGATCACCTGCCTCTTCTTTTCGTAGTTAATTGTGAAAACATTTATCAAGCAATTCAGCTATATCCATAATGGATAACACAAGAAGGATCGACCGACCCTTCTTGCAGTGTCAAACTATTATGAAAATAATATTTGGAATAAGAAGGGTTAGTCAAGCCTTCAATTATGAGGGAATTGTAAAAATAGAACACCTTAGAAGTTATAACATATAAAAATAGTTTGTCCTGACTTCCATTTTGCGACAAGAAGGATCGGCTGCCCCTTCTTTTCGTAGTAAATTGTGAAAACTTTTATCCAACAATTCAACTATATGCATAATGGAGAACACAAGAAGGATTGACCGACCCTTCTTGCAGTGTCAAAATATTATGAAAATAATATTGGGAATACAAAGGGTTAACCGACCCTTCTTGCAGCGTCGAACTATTATGAAAATAATATTGGGAATAATAAGGGTCGACCAACCTTTCAATTATGAGGTAATTGTAAAAATAGATTACCTTGGAAGTTATATTATATAGAAATGGTTTGTTACGACTTCTGTTTTACGACAAGAAGGATCGGCCGCCCCTTCTTTTCGTAGTGAATTGTGAAAATCTTTATCCAACAATTCAGCTATAGCCATAATGGAGAATACAAGAAGGATCGACCGACCCTTGTTGCAGTGTCAAACTATTATGAAACGAATATTGGGAATAGGAAGGGTCGGCCGACCTTTCATTTAGGAGGGAATTGTAACAATAGAAATCCTTGGAGAAAGAGTGGTCACTCTTTCTCTGAGAATATTTCCACTTGCCAAAAAAGTATTTACAACGAAAATTCTATAAATTTTGTTGTTAAAATATTGATATCTGGTATCCTAGGGTGACACGTGGAACGATCATATTGTGACACGTGGCATATTTGATTTGGAACTTTGAGAAGACGCAAAAGTATATTGTTTCTATTTTAAAAAAATAATAAACAAAAAGAAAGAATGTTTATGTATGGGTAATCGCAATTAGAATCATTCCAACCAATGGCATCACTATCTGCATTATTTTCATTGTTAAATTCATTTTCTAACACAGTATCCTACTTAAATTTTAATTAGCATTATGGTGTGTCTGGGAAGGCATGCTTGTGTTGCTTGTTTTTGAAATTATACATGGAATCAATGTTGAATATAATTGTCACTGATTTTGTATCTGCCCCATTGCAAGTTTCTCTTTAAAAAGTAAAATGTTTCTATTTAAAAAAAAAATGTTTCAATTGTACACGAAAAATTTGAAAAATTGGGTGTTGGTGCATCCAGCAAGTTGGAAAGAATCAAAATGGAAGACACAATTTTATCATGGAAGCCCAATTGGGAAAACCACCAACCCTTTCTAATATTGCAAAATTATATTTACAATTAATTTGCAAGCTCCAACTTCATATTCCAACAGAATGATGGAACAGTCCGATGCAAAGATTACATGTTTGAGGAATAATGACTAATTATTTTTGCTGTTGCAGGGGATGAGTCTAGTGCTTCTATGTCTACAAGTCGAAACTCCAATAAAAATTTAGTCTTTTATTACTCCTGCAAAGGAGATGATTTTTTTTTCAAGTAAGCATAGGTCCAATCTATTACTGAAAACAAAATAATGGTACAGAATACAATTACAAACGAGCGCCCAACAGCTCGTGCCATACGGAGTATGGTCAAAAATCCAGAAAAGATCAAAATGAGGAGCATACAACCCATGAAGCAGAGGAAACTGCAGATAAAACTCGAGATTACAATAGATTGAAGATATCATGGCCGATAGACAAGTAACTGCGGAAAGAACTAAGAGGCCCCTAGCCTCAAAAGACCCCAACATGATCAAAAGAGCAAGGAAAAACTTAACCAAAAAGGAAGAGGGCTCTGGCCGAGCAGCCCCATAACAAAACCACGCTAACATCCAGAGTCTGCACCGAGACTGAACTTCCCAAGACATAGAAAAATCCACAGGAAAAAATGAAAAGAGCTCATACCATCAAATGACCATGAGCCACCAGCACGGACGCTGAACACCAAGACCGGCACAAACGCAGACTACCAAGACCAATCAGGGAGCAGGGTGCTCCCCTCGTGGGGAAACTGGTTCTTCACAAGGAAAGTCCCTCGAGGTATCCATATAATATTCTAGAGCAGACTTGAGCAAGCAAACACCAGCCGAATTATTTTGTTATCCGCCTTTTATAATTTGGATGGCTTTGCAAAGGCCGTGATCCAGTTGGTTCCTCGCTTGAATATCGCGATCCAACAAGATCCTGACCGCCCAGAAGGGTTGGCGATTAATTTCCGGCCCAAGTGTGCTTCGTATTCATAGAGAAGGGCTACTTCATGGCATGTTATCTACGCCTCTATTAGAGTAGGAGTCTCTGCTAGATACTGAGCCCCCCAATCGAAGCTCTGCGGGGCAGACTCTTCCAGATCCATGGTCTACTGTTGAGACGAGCCTTCTCCTTGAGAGCGACTTTCCCCCCAGGTCGTGAAGACCCTCCACCCCTGTTGGATCCCCTACGAATACGGGGAGCCATGATATACCGATTCAAAAAACTGAACCACCAGAAATCCACCCAGAAGTTCAGCCAACCTTTAAATTGCATCTCTCTCGAGTCCATTGAGAATATTTATAGGAATTTCTCTAGAAAGCAGGGCAGAGAACCGACTTGAATCACAGAGATTTTCACAGAAGTTCACACATACGAGAGGATTGCCATTAATGGATTTGTAGAGATCGAATGACTCAAAATCCATGTAAAACGCATCAGCATAATGATTGAAACTTGTACAATTGAAAATCATTTTTGAAGTACACTGTTGGAAACAAATTGTGTAAACCAACATCAACATAATGATTGAGGGTGTAATTTATTAGAGGCATGACGTTATAGGGCATCTGGCTGACCCCTGCCTCGTGTCATCCTCCACTACCGTCCATTCAAACGAGCCTGCATCCATCCGAATAGTACTGTCATGATGGTTGATAGGGGTGTCATCCGTGACTGATATAAAAGATGCCGCCAACGTTTAGCGACTGACAAGGAGAATTACTGCCTTCAACACGGAGGAAGTTATTCCTAAGGAAGACAACTGCCTCGACAGAACAATGATGGAAACGAATTATGTAAACCAGCATCAACATAATGATTGAGGGCGTAATTTATTGGAGGCATGACGTTACACAGTGTCTGGCTGACCCCTGCCCCGTGTCATCCTCCACTACCATCCTTTCAAAGGAGCATGAATCTGTCCGAATAGTACTTTCATGATGGTTTATAGGGGTGTCATTCATGGCTGATATAAAAGATGCCGCCAAAGTTCATCAACTAACAAGGAGAATCTAAAACGTTCAACGACTTTAAATTACTATGAACTTGAATTTAAAATGAATTTTTTTATTAGAAAATTGTAGTTTTCATTTGTAAATGTTCAAAATTTGCACGAGAGATTTTCATAGAAGCCCATGCATTTGTAATGACTTTGTACAGATTGAATGACTCAAAATCCATGTACAAGGCCAGCTCGTACAATTGAAAATTGATTTTGTAGTATTTGCTCGACAATGCAGTACAATCAGAAAAATGAGTTAGACTTGACAAATTTGACAACATGGACAAATTATTATGTTCCTTGGCACCAATCACGTTTTCAATAACTTATTGGTATGCTATCAGGAAGAGAAATAGGGAGATTGGCAGTTTTGGAAGCTTTCTTCTCTAAGACAACATGGGTTGTTGCAGTTATTTTATGATTTATTCGAAACGAAGAAAGGTACTGTTCGTGAGGGAGATGTTGGATCAGCTTAGGTCGGTCCTCCGTTCGACAACTTCAGAGAACATGTCGAACCGTCGTGTCGATCACTGTTAAATTTTAATTAGCATTAATATATTGTGTTTGGGAAGGCATGTATGAGTTGCTTGTTTTTTAAATTATACATGGAACGTGTTGAATATAATTGTACCAATGATGACAAAACTATTCATTAATGACAGTCTGTAAATTTCCAATAATGACAGTATGTAAATTACCTTCCTATCTCTAGTAATTGTTATTTCCAGTAAATCTTTTCCAATGTGTTATTCTTCATGCTTGGATGAAAGTAATATTAAATCAAAATTCATATGTTTATCCTCCGGTTTACCACATCTAAGTATTCACCAATTTTTTTCTAAAATTGATATTGGATTCATTTATGACCAATGCCCAACAGTAATCAACTGACTGTAAGAAGATAACTAGCCAGAATTGAAGGAAATAACTTCTAGAAATCTAAAGAAGACAGACAAGGGTGGAAGGGTGGTGCCAGGGCAGGTTGCAGCCTGCTAATGGTGTTGGTGCATCCAGTCAGCTGTAGCTAACAAAACAGGGTGTTGGTGCATCCTTCAGTTTTAATTGTGATAAAATTTAAGAATAGTGAAAATACTTATTCACCCCCCCTCTCAGTATTGCTTTATATTCCAACGAAATGATGCAACAGTCCGATGCAAGCTTACATGTTTAAGGAATAATGTCTAAAATATTCAGTCATTGTTTGAATAAAAAGTCAATCAGCTAAGTTATAACATAAAACAATTGTGTGTCCCAATTTTCATTTTCTGACATGAAGGATCAGCTGCCCCTTCTTTTTGTAGTTAATTGTGAAAACATTTATCCAACAATTTAGCTATATCAATAATGGCAAACACAAGAAGGATCGACTGACCCTTCTTGCAGTGTTGAAATATTATGAAAATAATATTGGTAATAAGAAGGGTTGACCGATGCTTCTTGGAGTGTCGAACTATTATAAAAATAATATGCGGAATAAGAAGGGTCGGTCGACCCTTCAATTACGAGGGAATTGTAAAAATGGGGTTCTCTATCACTCAATTCAGCCATTAAATAGTTTAGTGTAGAGTAGAGAACCTTCCTGGTTGGTTGAAGGTTGGCTTGGGCCCTTGGTTGATCTGTTTGTTTCTGCATAGCCTGCTCCTGCCGCTTTCCGATGCAAAATAGGACAGATGGAATCCAGCTCTCCGTGCAGGAAAGTGTTTTATATTATTTATCCTTTGCTATCACCCCTGCATATTGCATGAATCCTGGATCTGGATATTGCATGAATCCTGGTCGTCAAACGATGCGACTTTTACGAACTTTGTGGATTTGGCTTGCGTTGATGTTTCGTGCAAGTTAGATCCGCGAATAAAACCTCGACCATAGATCTCGGCCTCGTCAGATCTCAGTCGTCCATACCCGCGGACCTCTACCAAAAGTTCGCGAATCCGAAAATTTGTTTGCTCCGCGCATGTCGTATCGGAGAAGTAATTCCCGACCATCGATTTGTTCCATTGGCCGTTGATCTGCTCCTTAAGATGCCTGTGGGCTTAACCTCCCACCTCTGTCTAAAACACCTCACCCTTTTTTCACGAAGCGTGCTCATGACTATAGATCTTCACCACCACCAATCTAGACTATTTATTTGCACAGATATGTAACTGTAGGCGGACCTCTGCAATGTATTTCTCCTTGCAAAGTTTCAGGCTTGGGATTTGATCATTCAACCATTAAGGCCATGAACACCTACCCAGATTATTCTATTTTTCTCAGACCACTGAGACTTTCTCCATTCCTTTAAGAAATTGAAACTCCAACTTTCATCCAGGACAAAGCTAGTGCTAACACCGACAAGCTAAACTTCATTTAAATAACCCAGTGTAATCTTATCCACAGGATCAAGACAAATCAACTGTTAAAATGTGAACATGTGGGAAGGAAAAGAAGGGTTGCGGGGTTGGTCTTCTGCATTCGCAACCCACAATTGTGGGTTGCGGGTTGTGCATGCAGAAGACCACAATGTTTCAAAACCAAAAACCCATATTCTGCAATCCGCATTGCGGATTGTAGATTGCGGGTTGCGAAAAGAACCTGACTTTTGGAAAAACTCAGTGCTTTCCTCAACTCACAAAAACACTCAAAAATGCAATAAAACTTCAAAGGAAAGTGTCAACATCTACCTGACTTTGAAAGTGTCAATATCAACCTTTCTAATGTGAAAAATCAAGTTCTGAAAGTGGCAATATTGGCTTTGAAAAATGTGTTTTTTTATTTGAATAGTGTGTTTCTTGACTACTTATGAACCTTAAAAGCGTGAATTTCAAATAAAAAAATATAAATTTTGATTTGAAAAGTGCGAATTTCAAATCAAGAAATGCAATTTTTTATTTGAAAAGTACAATTTTCAATTTTAAATGTTGAAAATTTTAAAGAGAAAAGTCCAATGTCTAAAATATTCACGCATTGTGTGAATAGCCAGTCAATTGGCTAAGTTATAACATATAAAAATCATTTGTCCGGATTTCTGTTTTCCAACAAGAATGATCGACCGCCCCTTCTTTTCGTAGTTAATTGTGAAAAACATTTATCTAGCAATTCATCTATATCAATAATGAAGAACACAAGAAGGAACGACCAACCTTTCTTGCAGTGTCGAACTATTATGAAAAGAATATTTGGAATAAGAAGGGTCGACCGACCCTTCTTGCGGTGTCGAATTATTATGGAAATAATATTGGTAATACGAAGGGTTGGACGACCTTTCAATTTCGAGGCAATTTTAAAAATAGAACAGCTTGGAAGTTTTAACATATAAAAATAGTTTCTCCCGACTTCTGTTTTCCAACAAGAAGGATCGGACACCCCTTCTTTTCGTAGTTAATTGTGAAAACCCTTATCCAATAATTCCCCTATATCCATAATAGAGAACACAAGAAGTATCGACCGACCCTTCCTGAACTGTCAAACTATTCTAAAAAGAATATTGGGAGTAAGAAGGGTCGATCGACCTTTCATTTACAAGGGAATCGTAACAATAGAACACCTTTGGGAATAAATTTGGTTGTTTAAATGTTGATATCTAGTATACCAGGGTGACACGTGGAACGATCATATTGTGACACATGGCATATTTGATTTGGCACATTGACTATTAGAAATATAGTTTAATTATAATATTTGCTCGTATATAATATTTTCTCCTATGAGCACCGCTGAGTTTGGCACTTTGAGTATAATTACTCTGAGGATAATTACTTAACGACAGTTAGTGCGCAAATGACGACAGTGATCACAAATCCAATTTTTTAACAGATAACCATCCATTATCAATCCCAATGGCATTTCCTTTTATAAAACTTTATTGAAAATGAAAAAATACAACTTTTTGTTGACCAAGTGGAAATTTAGAAACACAACAATTTTGTTGCCTAAAACTGCCACATAGAGAAATTTAGAAACCAATTTTGTCTACTATTTAGAAACCATATTTTCTCGTTGTGCCCTGACTGCTGCAAGGCCCTTCTCATTTATGGTAATTTTTTCTCCTGCCCATCCTTGCCTTGGTGACCATGCCCATATGATGCTATTTACGTCGATCATCATATTTTCTTCTGCACCAACAACCCATTGTTTCTTTCTATCTAAGCATTTTTTGTACAATACCTTCAGATCCGTCGATGCTCCTGTTGGCTTCCACCATTGCACCTCTACTTTGTAAGACCCAACAGTACTAGCATCTGACTCTTGATAAATATCACCAATCGCCTTACCCAACCAGATTGCACAATCTGTCTCTGGTGATTGCACAATGACCATTTGGCCCTTTACAACATCCACTCTTGGAATGAATTCATCTCTAGGCTTGTTGCAGAGTGGTCCAACATAGAAATCCTGCAAAGTAGGAACATTTTCCTTCAACTATGCATCCATAATTTCATGTTAAGATCTTGTAGGTTCACTACTATGAATACCATGGCTTGTCGATGGCCAAAAGATAGTTGATGACTGATAAACACTCTCTAAGGGACTGTCCAAAGCTTTAAGTACAGCCTCCAAATAATTTAACTTGGGACGCCAAAATTGTTCACCTCCTTTCTCAATCCCTTGATTCCAAAATGAAATATATGTTTCTATTCCCTCTTTTATTTTGTCAATCTCTGAAGGACTTTTTGATTGCAGATTTAATAACCTAGGCTGTCCCACCGACAAGTCTGCGCTACCATCTGGCAGTGACCGCCAGAGATGAATAAGAGACGACCAAGCTTCATTCCGAAGTGATGCCTTCCATTGCATGACTGGAATGTCATCTATGAGCTTAAATTTAAAAAAATGAAATTTTTTGATACTGATGATTTTGGCATTTCCATCCAAAAGGTGGAGTTTCAAAAAACACTTAAGATCGTAAAGTTCATCAATAAGATAAGGAACAAAGGAATTTTGATCTTCACATGTCCTATACGTATCCATAATTTCCGGGATTCAAAATATATCCTTCCGCATTAGCTTTGCTGATAACCTACCATAAGTTCCATTTATGTATTCATGGGTGTGTCCAATCGGGAGGAGTCCAACTTCAACTATCTCGAACACTCTCTTTGTTGTTAAAAGAGATAAAAATACAAATACAAAGCGGTTTTTGTTATCGCTTGAACAATTATCCATTTGCAGCAACAATATGGGTGGTATTTTTTTATTTGGCATGCATTGATTAGTACCATCAACACACATTACATCATCTTGCATTACATCTTGTCTGTATATCGAACACTTTTCATATGAGTCTGATTGCAATAGAGAATCATGCAATTGGTGCTTAGATGTTCCGCCTTTGTAGAGCAAATCACCATATTTATCACCCACTGGATCTTCAAGACACTTCAAGCATTTAGCCATGGATGTCATAGTGAAATTCGATCCCATCTCTAAAAATGAGAGGCTGAAATGACCAAAACCCCCAGTATTGTGCCCATGAGTCAACATTCCAGTCAATGATATGGGAAGATTAATAACATTACTAAAATATTTTTCCTTCTTACCATCTTTGGAATGGAAGTCTTTGACTTATCCATTTTGTCATGAACAATACTGAGATAAGTCTTCGGATTTTTCTTTGAATCCAACCTGTGCGAATAATAGAGCTGGAGACAACTTGTGATGTATTTATTATGAGTTGCTTGGTTTGCTTGCAACTTTTCCACCTCAGCTAGATCAGTGGTCCCCTTAAGCCTATCCTGTATTTGTTAATTTTTGAGCATTAATTCAATATACTCTAGGATCTTTACTGAGAGAATAACATGTACAACATATCAAGTATAACAATGCATATCAATCACACCAAGCAATCACATGAGACAATAGATACACAGAGTTTCACTGGGGAAAACCATAAAGGTGAAAAACCCCACAACTTCCTCAGAGATAGAGCGAGCAATGATACAACCAAAGTACAAGAGATAGTCTTCTACTAGCAGCTCCTCAACTAGTGCGCCACTTTCCGAGTGATGTATAAGTGAATAATGAGGTGATCAAATAGAGAGATCACGCTCTCTATTTATACTTGTTCTGAGCAGCCTAATAAACCTATGGGGCCGACTTGTCTAACTCAGCCTAATAAGTTACATAATCTGGGCCGACCCCTCTACTAGGTGGTCTAATAACCCATCAGTAAGTTACACCACTTGCGACACTTGTCAATACAAATGACAACACTTCCGTATAGAGGAATAATACATATCTATAGGAGTACAATAAAATACATAGATGAAATACATTCTGAAGTTACATATACATCAACACTCCCTCTTAACTAGGAAGGTATTTCTCGACACAGATCTGCTAGCACAAGTCTTCTTCTCTGGATCATCATCAACGAATCATCATCCTCGAATCATCGTCATTGCCACTGCTGCTACTATCTCAATCAATCTCCAATCTAATCGTCATAGGAAGTTCTACAGAGCTAGTCCTTTTTCATACTGGATGTAGACCCACCACCTGCAGGTCTTCATCATCACTGGCCATACTGTGGAATCCTCAGGACTTATTATGTGTGTCACAAAACCTAGTTGTATCATCCCAGGCTGTTACGAGCACACAACTCTAACTGTCGGATCTCCCAGGAGCACATTACATGTGACCCCATCACAAAACTTGGCTGTAGCATCCCAGGCTGTTACGAGCACTCAGCTCTACCTGTCGGATCTCCTAGGAGCACATTACATGTGATCTCACCACAAAACCTGGCTGTAGCATCCCAAGCTATTATGAGCACTTAGCTCTACCTGTTGGATCTCCCAGGAGCATATTACATGTGGTCATGGAAAAACCTAGCTGTAGCATCCCAGGCTGTTATGAGCACTCAACTCTACTTGTCGGATCTCCCAGGAGCACATTACATGCCATAGGACAAAACCTCGAAAAAGCATCCCAGGCTGTTACGAGCGCACAACTCTACCTGTCGGATCTCCCAAGGCTGGATTATATGTCCTCCCAAAGCAAAACCTTGAAAGAGCGTTTGCCAGATATCCCAGGGCCACATTACATGCCATAGGCAAAATCTCGAAAGACTATCTGCAAACCTCCCAGGGATGGATTATATGCTTATCTGCACAACATGTCCACAACCATAGATTATCATCCTAATACTCTCCCTACATCATCCTGATGTACATCAACACATGATCATCCTTATCATCATCATAACATCATCCTAATACATATCATCTGGAGCAACATCTTGAAGCTCGTCATCCATGATCATCCTAATCATACAGTGCATCCACCTGATGCATACCTGATACATATCATACATGATCTATCTGATCATACAATGTAACCACCTGATACATACATAAATAAATGATCCATCTGATCATAACAAGCATCCAACATGATGCATATACATATACATGATCCAACTGATCATAACAAGCATCCAAAATGATGCATATACATATACATGATCCAACTGATCATACCAAGCATCCAACATGATGCATATACAGAGCAGTAACTCGAGCATCGTCCTGATGCTCATCATCCAACTCTTACATCCATAGCCATGTGAAGGATCCTCCTCTCACCATGCTTGGAATGGCTTCAACAAATGTGTCCATCACTTCTTCCTCGAAGTGTCATCAATCTGAAGAACACCAAGCCTCTCTCTGAAGTACTCGAACTTCACTCTGGCTAGTGGCTTCGTCAGTACATCTGTAACTTTCTCATCTGTTGCAATATACAGGAGCTTCACTGCTCCTCTCTGCACCATATCCCTGATATAGTGATATTTGATCTCGATGTGCTTTGACTTGTCGTAGAACACCGGGTTCTCAGACAGCTTCACACAGCTCTGGTTGTCACAAAAGATACCAGTAGCCTCCAACGGGAGATCAAATAAATTAGACAGTATCTTTCGGAGCCATACTACCTCACAACTGGTCGAACAAGCTGCAACATATTCTGCTTCGGCTGTACTCAGTGCTATGCAGGACTGCTTCCTGCTAAACCAAGAGATCACACCTGATCCCATACTGAAGCAACATCCATATGTGCTCTTCCTATCTGCAGCACTGCCTGCCCAATCTGAATCAACATAACCCTGCAAGTTAAACTTTTGATTCGCATCATACTTGAGCCCATAATCAACCGTACCCTTCAGGTACCTTAGAATATGCTTTACAGCAACAAGATGAACACTCCTCGGATCTATCAGGAACTAGCTCAATGTGTTCACCACAAAGCAAATATCTGGTCTCGTGTTCATCAGGTACATCAAGGACCCAATCATCTGACGATACATAGTGACATCAACCGGATCAGATGAAGCATCAGACAGAAGATTCAGGTTTGATGCCATAGATGTGGCCATGGCCTTGTAGTCCATCATCTCGAACCTCTTCAGGATCTCTGCTGCATACTTCCCTTGTCCAAGGAAGATCCCATCTACACTCTGCCACACCTCCATGCCTAGAAAATAGTGCATCATCCCCAAGTCCTTCATCTTGAACTCGGAAACAAGCTTCCTCTTGGTATCAGCAATCAAACTATCTTCTCCTGTAACAAATAGGTCATCCACATACAGAAGTAGTATCATAGGATTTCCTTCCTCAACCTTGTAGTAAAGGTTGGAATCTGCTTTACTCTTGGTAAATACCAAATTGGATAGAAAACTGTCCATCCTACCATACCAAGTCCTAGGAGCTTGCTTCAAGCCATACAAGGCTTTCTTCAGTCTGCATACATATGACTCCTTGTCATGTGTCTCAAAACCAAGTGGTTGCTCCACATACACTTACTCCTCGATTACACCATTCAAGAAAGCTGTCTTGACATCAATTTGGTGTATCTTCCATTTCATCACTGTAGCCAGAGCAAGTACTAATCTAATGGAAGTGTATCTCGCCACAGGAGAAAAAATCCCTTCATAGTCAATCCCTTCTTTCTGGGAGAAGCCACGAGCCACAAATATCGCTTTGTATTTCTCTATGTTGCCATCTGCAGCATGCTTGATCTTGTAGATCCACTTGGAAGTCACCACTGACTTCCCTTCAGGTCTTGGGACTACATCGCAAACATCATTCTTCATGATCGACTGGTATTCTTCGACCATGGCATCCTTCCATTCTTTCTTTTCTGCTACTTCTTCATAACTAGAAGGTTCTTTGTTCATAATATCACAGAGTAAAGCAACATAGCTGGTATGTGATCTAGTTCTCTTCTTTGCTCTGTGTTCTTCTTCTAGAATGCCATATCTTTCTGCATCTTGAATGAGCTCTCTAGGCCATGTAGGTTTCCTCTTGTGAGATTCATTCTCACGAGGTGGATCTACGAGTATTTGTGGATCTTCAACTTCATGATCTACATCTAGAATTGATTCAGTCATGGTAGTGTCTTGAAATCTGTTTTCCTTTGGTTCTTCATGATCTTCAACAGGTGTCTTTCTTGATTTGATGAAGGCTAAGTTTTCATCAAATGTTACATCCTTGCTGACATCAATCTTCTTGAACCTTGGAAAGTATATTCTGTAAGCCTTCGAGCTTTCACTTAACCCCACAAAGATGCCCTTCTTTCCTGAAGGATCTAGATTTGTCCTCTTTTCCTTTGGAACATGAGTGTATACTGGAAAACCAAATATTCTGAGATGGTTGACTTCAAGTTTCTTACTAGAGAATACCTCTTCTAGTGTCTTGTTGTTCAATATCTTGTGAGGTGTTATGTTGTGCACATATACAGTTGTCCTAGCAGCTTCTGCCCATAGATGCATAGGAAGATCCTGGTCATGCAACATTTCCCATGTTTCTTCCATGATTGTTCTATTCTTCCTTTCTACAACTCCATTCTGTTGTGGATTGTAGGGAGCAATCAACTCCCTCTTAATCCCTGAATCACTGCATAGCTTCTTGAAGCCACCTGAAGTGAATTCTCCGCCATTGTCTGATCTGAATGTCTTTATTTTTTTATCAGTTTGATTTTCCATCAAGGCTTTGAATTCCTTGAACTTATCAAACACTTCATCTTTGTTCTTCAAGAAATAAACCCAAGTCTTCCTGGAGAATTCATCAATGAAAGAGACATAGTAAACATACCCACTCAGAGAACTAGATGACATCGGACTGCATACATCGGAGTGGATAATTTCCAAGATTCCTTTTGATTTGTTTTCACTTCTTGGAAATGCCTTCTTTATGTTCTTTCCTTTTGCACATCCTTTGCAAACACCTTCATGCTTGGTCTTGATTTCAGGAAGACCTTCTAAGCCTTCTATGCCGAAGTTCACTTGGCTCCATGGATTCATGTACCATGGCATGTACCTTATGGGGTGATTCATGTTCAGATAGATTTACAAAAGATTCTTTAAACCCAGTCATGTGTTTAGAAGCCCCACTATCAATTAACCAATCATTACATCCAGGAGAGATAGTACCTGTGAGAGCGGATATTAGAACATATTCATCTTCACTTAATGAATCATCACTTTTTGCTCTAGCCCTCTTCTCGGGAGGTTCATCATCCTCAGAAGCATGAGCATGATATCTCCTTTTGTTGTTCTTCTTTTTCTTGTTGAAGTTGGTGTTGTCCTTTTTGTTCTTGGGATAATTTATAACAATGTGTCCCTTCTCATTGCAGGTGAAACATATTCTCCTTTCTTTGTGGTGGTGTGGAGATTTATTGAAGTGAGATGGATCTCTCTTGGGATTCCCTTTCTTGGTGTGAATTGTGAGAGCTTGATCTTCATTCCCCATCTTTTCTTCTCGTGCCACAAGCCTTGGTTCTTCTTGAGAGGACTCCTCCCGCAATCTGTTGAAGGATATCAACTTCCTTCTTGCATAAATTCCTTGAATAAGGGAATCCCATGACCTAGGTAGGCCATTCAGAGTGGTCATGACAATTTCACCATTCTCCACCATTTCATCCACCGCTTCAAATTGTTCCTTGATATCAGAGACCCTAGAAAAATAAGATTGAATGGTTTCTCCATTCTGAAGCTTTACCCCTTTCAATTGGTTCCGTTGGGTCATATTCCGATTTATGTTCTTCCCTTCAAATAGCTTGGTCAGGGAATCAAACATCTCTTTGGGTGTCTTTAGAGATGACACATGTGGGATGCGATGGTCCTTGATAGAATCAACAATGATCCTCTTTTCCTTGACCAAGTTCTTCTTGTGGAGGGATTGAGCCTCTTCTTCCTCTGGGACAAGGACCTCTTCTTCCTCTGGGATAGGGACCTCTTCCCTTATGTAAGTATCTAATTCATTTTCTTCCAGGATTAACCCAATCCTATACTTCCATGCTCGGAATTTATCAGCCCCTTCAAGCTCATCTTCAAGCTTGGTGTGGTGAGACATATTTAAAGAGTACTTCAAATGGAAATATAAAAGATATAGGTCTTACAACTTGATTTGCTGAAAACTGGATCTGGTCCCAAATTAGGGTTTGTCAGAGAAACCCTAAAAATTCAAAATGCGAATTTAAAAATTCTGGAAGGATAGAAAGATGCACCTTGATGAGAAGATCAGCTTGGTATATTCAGAATTTGAAAACTGCAAAGATTCACCCTTTAGAAATTCTTTTCAATCTCCTGGATTCACTAGGGAGGACCCTGAATTAGGGTTTGAGTTTCCTGGAGCTTCACCCAACCAAAAATATCGATCAAAAGCTCTAAACTTCGATTTTTCCAAGGCACTTCCAACTATGTCTTCAGATTTCAGAAATTTCTATTTTTTTAGGAAACCCTAATTTTTAGGGCCAAAACTGAAAGTGCTTAGAATTGAATTTTGATTGGACAGATATATTCTCCTTGATGAGTAGAGTCAATCTACCTTACTGCTTTTCCAAAATCTGTAGAGAGAAACCCAATAAACAAGAAACCCTAGTTTCCGCCACTGCACAATGTCTTCTTCTCAAGGAAGCTCTGATACCATGTTATTTTTTTAGCATTAATTCAATATACTCTAGGATCTTTACTTAGAGAATAACATGTACAACATTTCAAGTATAACAATGCATATCAATCACACCAAGCAATCACATGAGACAATAGACACACAGAGTTTCACTGGGGAAAACCATAAAAGTGAAAAACCCCACAACTTCCTCGGAGATAGAGAGAGCAATGATACAACCAAAGTACAAGAGATAGTCTTCTACTAGCAGCTCCTCCTCCTCCTCAACTAGTGTGCCACTTTCCGAGTGATGTACAAGTGAATAATGAGATAATCAAATAGAGAGATCCCACTCTCTATTTATACTTGTTCTGAGCAGCCTAATAAACCTATGGGGTCGACTTGTCTAACTCAGCCTAATAACCCCAGGTTACATAATCCGGGATGAACCCTCTACTAGGTGGTCTAATAACCCATCAACAAGGTACACCACTTGCGATACTTGTCAATACAAATGACGACACTTCCGTATAGAGGAATAATACATCTCTATAGGAGTACAATAAAATACATAACGAAGTTACATATACATCAATAGTATTGTAATGCACTCATTACACCTTATAAAGGAGTTTGATTTAGAAATTTTAACATCTGTAAAATCTTCTCTCGTCACCTTGCTAGAGGAGGATTGTGATACTGGAGGCAAACTGATTCTTTTCATTTCATCATTAGCCATTTCTCGCAGCAAACCATGGGACATATTAGCGGGCAATAATTTCAAGGTTGTCCTTGTTCCATCTCTACTGCTTAATCATGTAAGATGTGGAGATTTGTCTTAATTCTCTACTACAATTTTATTAATAATAGCTACCAGTGCAGTAGTGTTCGCCCTAGATATTTCCAAGCCACTGTTACTATGCACAGCTCTCACATCACCATTCAAGAACATTCTTTTATAATTGAAGAAAGTGCTCTTTTTTATCCCATGGCATTTATACCATGCATTTTGACATGCGTCTCTTGTGTCTAATCTCATTGTAAAAAATCTTCTTTTTCTGTCATCTCCTTCTTTGGCCACAGGAGCATTTAATCCCATAGAAATTTTAACATACTATCTTTTTGAATTTCCATTTATACTATCAAATTTATTCCTACATTCAACTATCGATTGAAGTGGAATTTTTTATATACAAAAATTTGAGCAACAATGTTCGGTGCCAATTTTTGAAAGGAATGCACCCATATTATTCTAGGCCTATAAGGTACCGATCTTGAATTTCTGTCGGAAATTTTAGTTCCATCTTGCCGCTTTACGGAATTGTATGGCCTTGTTCCATTACCTTTAACATCTGTATATTCACAATGGGGAGTACCTGGAAGGACCATCTGTAAAGGACATTCTTCAAACACATTCCAAAAGTTGACCATGACTTTGTCTGCTTTATTTTTTAGTATAACATCCAAAGGAACATCATGGAGGTCAAGCAAATGGTTTGCAGGCCATCTTATAAGGGAGCCTTCAAATACACCACAATCATCGCAATTGCAGAAGAATTTATGAACTAAAATACCAAACTCACCAGCATCTAGTGCTTTGAATTGTACAATGTCTCCCTAAAACATAGTTGACACTATTCCTCGAGCAACATACTGTGGCTTTAAAGAATGTTGATGTATCAAATTAACTTTTTGTCCCAGAAACATGACATTGTGATTTTCTCTTAATACTTTCAAAGTAGATTCGGATTGATTATTGTTGAAATTGCTTGCAACAGAAAGCAATGTTTTTTGTATTAAAATCGATGATTCTTTTAATCGGCCATACAACAAAAATTCCACTGCTCAACCCTAGACAACATTCCATACAAGAAAACACCACTTCACTGACCAGAACACCAAAGGAGAAGTCACCCAAAAATGTTCCCCCAACAAAATCAGTCCCACTCACATTTGTTACCAAACCTATGTAAATACAATCCTTGCTTTCTGAACACGTATGTAACAACTTAACTTTTCTCATAATAAAAGAAGATCTATTCTCAGTTGTTATGATATGTGCTACACTCGTCGAACTAGAAGCAAGTATATCATTCACCTCATTCTCACGAAGAGTAGACCCAATCTGGTTAACGATCTCATATACAGGCCATTGAATATAACCACCAATAGCCTCTAACAATGTATCTGCACCCTCCAATGGATAGGGAAATGGAAGACTTGCATTTATAGTCTTGGTAACATTTATAATGATACATCCTGCATTAATGCTAATATTATGCAATTTTTTTCTTTCTGGAAAAGAGATTCCGTCAGCAAATTTCAATCCATTCAAAAGTAGGTCCACACATTGTTGAGTACCAAAATCCATTTCATAAACGATATCTAAAATATAAAATAACAGGACACGTTGTTCAGAACAAAAATCAAGTTCAGAATCGTTTTATGAAATATAAAATAATAGGAGGACATTAAAATCGTATTTATTTTAAACAAAGATATAACATAAGTTATAATATATAAAAATATGTTTGTCTGGACTTCCAATTTTTTGAATGGAAGGATCAGCCACCCCTTCTTGAAGAAGAAGAGAACACAAGAAGGATCGAATGACCCTTCTTGCATTCTAGAAAGATTACCAAAAGAATATTGGGTAGAAGAAGCGTCTCCCACCCTTCATTTATGGAGGAATATTAAAATCATATTTATTTTCAGAAGCATTTTATGAAATATAAAATAACAGGAGGACATTAAAAATCATATTTATTTTAAACAAAGATATAACATAAGTTATAATATATAAAAATATGTCTATCCGGACTTCCAATTTTCTGAATGGAAGGATCGACCGCCCCTTCTTGAAGAAGAAGAGAACACAAGAATGATCGAATGACCCTTCTTGCAATCTAGAAAGATTACCAAAAGAATACTGGGTAGAAGAAGCGTCTCCCGTCTATTCATTTATGACGGAATATTAAAATCATATTTATTTTCAGAAGCGTTTTATGAAATATGAAATAACAGGAGGACATTAAAAACCATATTTATTTTAAACAAAGATATAACATAAGTTATAATATATAAAAATATGTCTGTCCGGACTTCCAATTTTTCGAATGGAAGGATTGGCCACCCCTTCTTGAAGAAGAAGAGAACACAAGAAGGATCGAATGGCCCTTCTTGCAGTCTAGAAAGATTACCAAAAGAATACTGGGTAGAAGAAGCGTCTCCCGCCTGTTTATTTATGACGGAATATTAAAATCATATTTATTTTCAGAAGCATTTTATGAAATATAAAATAACAGGAGGACATTAAAAATCATATTTATTTTAAACAAAGATATAACATAAGTTATAATATATAAAAATATGTCTGTATGAACTTTCAATTTTCTGAATGGAAGAATCGGCCGCCCCGTCTTGAAGAAGAAGAGAACACAAGAAGGATCGAACGACCTTTCTTGCAGTCTAGAAAGATTACCAAAAGAATACTGGGTAGAAGAAGCATTTCCTGCCCGTTCATTTATGACGGAATATTAAAAATGTTCAACATAGGAATGCTAGGCCGTCAATACATGTATTTCCAAAATTGTGAACAAGAGAAGAATATTGAGCACAACAAGGGTCGGTCGACCCTTCATTTACAATACAAATTTAAATATATTTAATCTACGAAGGCTATGTTGACAATTCCCGACTCCTGACTTCCGTTGTAAATACTAGGGACCCGGACATCATCTAATTTCTAACATATAAAAATGTTTGTTCCGACTTCCATTTTCCAAAGAGAAGGATCGACCGCCCCTTCCTTTAGGAGATAATTGTGAACAACTATATCCAGCAATTCACCTATATACAGAATGGCGAAAGAAAGAAGGAACTACTGACCCTTCTTGCATTCTAGAACTATTATGAATACAATACTGCGCAGAAGAAGGGTCGGCCGCCCCTTCATTTATGAGGGAATTGTAAAATTATTCAACCTACGAAGGCTTGTACGTCAATTCATATATATCTAAAATGGTGAACACCGGAAGAAGGGTCGGTCGCCCCTTCATTTAGTAGATAATTGTGAAAAAATTTATCTAGAAATTGAACGATATCCAGAGTGGTGAAGACGAAGAAGGATCGACTGACCCTTCTTCCAGTCTCAAGCTATAACGAAAAGAATATTGCGAAGCAATGTTCCTATGAAATATGTGTTTAAAGTGCCGATATCTACTTTAGCCACTCCAAAAAACTCATCCCTAGGGGAAGGAGCAGACGCTCTTTCTCCTCAGCATCTACTTCCAATACCCCGAAATGGAACAACCTGACAAAAAAGCGACCTCGCTTTTTCTGACAAAATTTTGACTTGACAACAAACTCTTTGTAGCGAAACATTTGTAAATTTTGTCATTCAAACATAGAAATCTAGTCTCCAGGGTGACACATGGAACACTCAAATTGTGCCATGTGGCTTTGATTATTCCAGAATTGATCTATGCTACACTCGGTGAAGTAGAAGCTGCTATATCATTCATGTAATTCTCGGGAGGAGCAGACCCAAAAGTATATTGTTTCTATTTTTTTTTAAAGAAAAAAAGAAAGAATTTTTCTATTTGGTTAATCGTAGTCAAAATCATTCCAACTAATGGCATCACTATCTGCATTATCGTCACTATTAAATTCCTTTTCCAACATGGTATCCTGCTTAAATTTTAATTAACATTATGATGTGCCTGGGAAGGCATGCATGTGTTGTTTGGAATGTGTTGAATATAATTGTACCACTGATGACAAAACTATTCATTAATGACAGTTTGTAAATTTACTTCATTTCTTTGTTAATTGTTATTTCCAGTAATGTCAGTCTGTAAATTTCCTTCCTTTCTCTGTTAATTGTTATTTCCAGTCAATCTTTTCCATTGTGTTATTCTTCATGCTTGGATGAAAGTAATATTAAATCAAAATTCATATGTTTATGATGTGGTTTACCGCATCTAAGTATTCACTAATTTTCTTCTAAAATTGATATTGGATTCATTTATGACCAATGCCCAATATTAATTGACTGTTGTCTTTTCTTCATTATCAACCTGCAAATTGAGACAGACAAGGGTATTCACCAATTTTCACCAATTTTCTGCTTAAATTCACTTAATTTTAAGAACATTTTTATCAGCTTTATCTCTTCAACTAAGTGCCTTGGTGTCGTATACAAGACTCACATGTGTTCTCATTGCATCCAACAATTTGAGTCATACACCACGTCCAACTACCCAATACATGGGACTTTTCTAGCCAAGATAGTGTATTGGAAAACAATTATACGTTAATAAATTTGTTTAAAGCTATTTGATTGCTTAATTTTATTCAATTAAATTAAAGACTTAAATTATATATATTTATAAAAGAAATGTAATCAATATTATATAAATTAAGACATAAATTATCAATTTCAAATATTTCAAATAAAGTATAACGTTTACATAGATCAGTATACTATAGTGAATATTAACTGCAAAATGATATTAAAAACAAAAAAAGATGTTTCAATTTTTCGAGTTCATTTTTCGTTATCTTTTTCCAACAAACCTAGCCAAATGCTAGAAGATTTACAGAAAACAATATGGAATATACGAAAATAATACGCTACATCACCAGATAGAAAACGTATGCAAGCTGGCGGCAATCGACATTAAACCTGTTAATTCTGTTAATTTATCCCAGTAATGAGTAACGCACGATTTTGCAAATATAACGATGTGAATTCATATTAATGGATTGTAAGAATATAACTACCCAAAATTGAAGGAAATAAATCCTGGAAATTTGAAGAAGACAGACAAGGGTGAAGGAAATCTGAAGAATCTAAAACGTTCAACAACTTTAAATTACTGTGAACTTGAAACTGTCATTGCATTGATTTTTGACAACCATGGAAGATATGGTTTTTAGCCTGGAGGCTGAATAAGCATGCTCTGTTACAGATTTAGATTTATGGTTTGAATAATATAAATACCTGCCAATTGAAAAACTAACAGTCGATTCTTCAAACCAATCTTACTGCTCTACCCGTCCAACACTCTTCTCGGTTCCACCTCAGCAAAAACAAACCTCGGTCCTAAGAGAAAATAGAGCTCCAAACTGGAAAACACAGAGAGTTTGAACTTTCAGTTTCAATGTAGGGAGTGGGCGGGCTATCATCACAGTATCAATGCTTAAAAGTTTGTGACATTTATTATCACAGTGTGGTGGGATATCATATGTACGTCATGACACATAAAGGAAATCCATCATAAACGTGACATTAATTATCACAGTGTGGCATGATATCATCTGTACGTCGTGACACATAAAACACAATCCATCATAAATGTGATGAGATTATTCACACAAGTAATACAATCCTTAGGATCACCTCCATGCCAATGTACAAACATTTTAAATGGCGAAAAAGATCAATTGGGAGGGGAAAGATCAAGGGTCCCACGTCCATTCCACATCCCCAACATGTGCGCTAGGACAGAGAGATGGGGGGTTGTGGAATCTGAAACCGCTCTCCATGCGGAAGGACCACATGATTTCGTAAGTTGGAAGGGCGGTAAGGAAAACCACCTTCCTCCATTTGTGAAACGACCTTCGCCCATCCTTCACAGTTGCTTGCACGTGTGGATATGATGTGGCCAGTCCACATCACACCTTCTACCCATGCAAATCCTCCATGTCAGGGCTCCTACCCACGTGTCTCCTCTGCGCCATACTTACTGCCCACCTGGCTTCTCCACGTCAACCTACACATGCACAGTGGAAAACACCTTTCAATTACACAATCACAACATAATTACCTAATACATAACAACATCCAAATAGTGAGTTAAGAAAAATATGAACCAACAAATCATATGCATTCATAAATTGCAAAGATCAAAGCATTTGAAAGACAGAGAAAAAAAACAGAACACAAATCGCAGTAGATAAAAAAAAAGCAGAACACAGATCACAGTAGATCTACAGGGAGAAAGCTAAGCACTAAGATGCAAATCATTAAATGTGTCAGCTCAGTGATTAGGGTCCATTGGATATGAAAAATATACAGATTCAACGGACCCTAACCACTAAGATACCGCATTTAATGCTCTGCAACTCAATGCTAAGCTGTCGCATTTAAGGCTCTGGTTAGCTCAATTGTTAGCTCTCGAAATTAAAGATCAAAGCAATTGAAAGGCTGTTATAGCGCGTTATAGGATAGTAAGGGTCAAAGACATTACCCTTTCATTTAACTGATGGGACATATTGACGACAAGGGTTCATAATTATTAATTCCTTACTAATTAAAACAAGATTGAAAGACTATGAAGATCAATGATGAATCGATGCATGATCCAATATTTTTTTTATGAAGAGGCATGATTTTCCTTAATAAATTTCTCAAATAATAAATTTCTTTGAAAATATATATAACCATACAAGTCAAGTGTATGAAGAGGACCAGCTAGAAAACCAGGGGTGTAGGACCATCCTTTCTGTAGCGACAGAAGAATTCATGGGATTAAGTTCTCCATCAAGTTGGTGCTTGTAGAACAATTTTGTATCGGTGTGTTCAAATTTTTAATTGTCCTATTCACATTGGGAATGATTATTTAACTTGTGCTTAATACTAATTTTATATAAAAGGGTTGAAAAAGGAAATATTGATCCCCCCCCCACCTCTTAGTATTGTTGGATGAACCAACACCTGCCACATAGTGCCCTGATTGTCGCCTAACATGTTGTGTAGTTGATGCTCTAGTGCCTCTACTTAATATTTTAATCCCTTGGGCCTATTGGCATAAGTTTGTAGGACCCCTAAGGTAAGCTTACTTCCCTTATACTTTTTAAGCCTTCTTTGGACTCCAAAGATCATGAATTATTTACTCGATCTTTTTAGGTACTTGGGACAAAAATAATGCTAAGAATGGGGTCCCTTTGTGCAGAAATTTTGTACCTTGTCCCACTTGATGAACACCTTCCAAATTTATCTTTCACGTGATCATGTATTCCATGCAACACAATATCCATTTCCATTGCATTATTAGTTTTTAGATCCTTCATGGATGTAGTTTTTTGTAGTCTTTTTAGAGCGATGTAAGCATTTAGAATAGATTTTCAGATATCAAAACCTTGCGCATTTAAATGGAGTCTCATTCTTATAATCCAATCAGATCAGAATTTGATCCATAGAACAGTCGAACCCCATCTGCGGAGTAGAGACTTTCATGTTCGTCCATGTTCTCTAGAGAACTTTGGTCCAGCTATCCGACTCTCTCGAAGGAATTGACTCCATGATTTAACGCACCAACTGGAAGGAGGATCAAAACCCAAGGAAGCTCCAACTCCTCGGTTTACTAGCTCCATCTAGAACGAGGCTACAACCCTTTGGTTTTCATAATTTCCAACCTATAGATAAGACTCTAGACCTCAGTAAAGTCCAACTCAGTAGTTTTACTAGCACCAACTGGATGGAATCCCCAACTCCCTCATATCACGAGCACTAACCCAAAGGAGACTTCAATCTCCTATCCTTGCTCGATCCTGCCACCCTAATATGAATAAGAAGACCAATAAGCCTCCAAAGAGTGTAATCAAAACCTAGAAATAATCACCAATAGACTTCATCTATTTTCACCTTCAAACCCTTACATCATATACCTCATAGTACATTCCAAAACCTTAGAGGTATCTCATGCCAATATCATTACCATGGAATATGCCAATACAACCAACAATAATATCTATGCCATTGGAGAGTGGTTTTTTATCATTTCTCATTTTGCATATTGGACAGCATAACTTGCCCATGCTTATGGAGTGTTTACTCTACTTGCCTTAGTACCAATTTCGAGGGTGAATGATTCCCATCCTAATTGGGAATGGGAGAGGCCATTGTGCATTGGACCATGAGGACATATATTAAGAGGTTGTGGGACCCATTTGTGGCAAGATTCCCCACTACACTTGGCATGATTCTCTCACCAATTCGAGTTCAAGATGAAGGGTAACATACTTGGGGTAGTTTAAGAGGTATTATTCATGGCATGAGTCATGTAAGGTCAAATTGGAGTGGAAGAATAAGTCCCATGGAAGAGGAAGAGGCATCTTAGAAGAATTGTGACACTTGGGCTAGATTCCCTAGCCTCTAGTATGACAACAATGATGAAGATGCTATGACACCTATGACACAAATCAGACCTGAATGCCAACATCTGAAATATATGACATGTTAAGGATAAAAATAACCTCCAAGAAGGAGCACAATGGAGTTAGGGCAGCCAAAGAGACACCCATTCGAAATGAGGGAATAAGGAGAGTCACTAGGAATTGTTGGACAAGTGGCACACATTGGAATCTCTTCCCAAATTGAGTTGGAATGAATCCTTTAGAAGGAATTCAACCCATGGAGGAATTGAGAAGTTTATAAAACTCACAAGAACAAAGAAGGAGAGTAGCTTTTGATCATTTTTATTTGCATCTTTTCAATTTGGAGAGCTTGTACCTTGTCCATGCTAGTGGAGTGTTTACTCTACTTGCCTTAGTAACAATTTGTGGAGTTTTCAAAATCTGAGCACACCATCTTTCTCGCCTCCACCTTAAGCCATTCACCTCCAACCTTTAGCCGGCCAAGCCCAACAAAATAAGCCATTAGGAATAAACCATTCATGATGTTACTTACGTTAATATTCAATTTGAGCAGCTGAGCATGGGTGGTGATCAGGCGTTTAAATGCAATTAAATTAAAGGAAGGAGGAGCAGAGTGTGAATGATGGTGCAACATGAGAACTTAGCTGATTGTCGTATAATTACATATATAATGCAATAATAAGAACAAAGGGTTGGGGGGTTCTTAGGTTTTTTGCTCCCAAACTCATACATTGCAGCCAAGCAAGTTACCACCAGAGCTTATATTCTCAGATATTAAAAATGGACTCTTTAAAGATAGGTCTCTCGCAAGGGTGCTGCCAGGACCAGGATTTTTTACTCTACTAGGAGTATTACTTTTGTCTTATTAACACTGCACTAATTAATTTCGAAGAATCTTGATCCACCATTATGTAGGAATTTTTTATACTCTACTGTATAGGGTCAATTGCATCTCCATGTCTAGTCAGAAGTTTGAAATTTCAAGTTTCGATTTTTACGATTTCTCTGTCAAACCCTAGCCATCTCCAAATCCAATGGTAAGATCTAAATCTTTTATTTCCATTTGAGTTTCTCATTAAGATGTCTCACCACACCAACCCTGAGGATAAGCTTGAAGGGGCTGATAATTTCCGAACATGGAAGTATAAGATTGGGTTAATCCTAGAAGATAATGAATTGGATACCTACATAAGTGAAGAGGTTCCAATCCCAGAGGGAGATGAGGCTAAGGCCTTACATAAAAAGAACTTGTCCAAGGTGACAAGGATCATTGCAGATTCTATCAAGGACCATCTCATACCACATGTGTCATCCCTAAATACACCCAAATAGATGTTTGACTCCTTGACCAAGCTGTTTGAAGGAAAGAACATAATTCAGAAGATGACTTTGAGGAATCAATTAAAGAATGTCAAGATACAAAATGCAGAGACGATGCAGTCACACTTTACAAGGGTCTCTCAGATAAAAGAACAACTTGAAGCCATTGAAGAATATGTAGAGAATGGAGAAATAGTGATGACCACCTTGAATGGTCCTCCTAGGTCATGGGATTCCTTCATCCAAGGAATTTGTGCTAGGAAGAAGCTCATCACATTCAATAGGCTGTGGGAGGAATGCTCACAGGAAGAAGCTAGAATTGTAGATTGAAAAGAAAACATGGGTAGTGAAGACCAGGCTCTCACACAACACACCAAGAATATTTACAGCAAGAGAGAGCATCCTCATCACAAGAAGGAGATTATCCCAGGAAAAAAAGTAGCTCCCACAAGAAGAAGAACACTCTGTTAGAGACTCTAGTAGTTCCTGCAAGGAAGCAAAGATTGAGAGGGAGTCCACCCAACAACCAAACAAAAATAAGTATTTGAATTATTATTTCTTGTATAATATATGATTACTTAAATAATGTAGTTCACTCATATACATACTTATGTTCCTAGATTTAGGATGTATATTATGCATGTTAGAAAAAAATTGCATTAAATTATGAACAAGATACTAGTTATATGCAAGTAACGGGTACTAAGTGGTCTATGGTACTGTACAACATTCCATTGCTACTTATCTAGAATGAAACCTCTTTGATGACATGTTCGAGTAGTGCACACTCTTAACAATGTTCTGGTAGAGATGGAAGGCATCTATAAAGTTACGGGATATGTGGACAGCATTCTTGAATTATAGTGTAGTGGAAGAGGGAGTGTATGTGGAGCAACTGCTCGGGTTTGAGACACATGACAGGGAGACTCATGTGTGTAAAATGAATAAAGCCTTGTACGATTCGAAACAGGCACCCAGGACATGGTACAACAGAATTGATAGTTTCCTGACTAGTTTGGGCTTTACCAAGAGTAAAGCGGATTCCAGTGATTCCTAAAGAAAGCCTTGTACGATTCACTAGAAGGTTGAGGAAGGAAATCTAGTGATACTCCTACTGTATGTGGATGAATTGGTTGTGACAGTTGAGGATGGGTTGATTGCTGAGACGAAGAGGAAGCTTGCTGTTGAGTTCGAGATAAGGGACTTGGGTACGATGCACTAATTAATTTTCTAGGCATGGAGGTGTGGTAGAGTGTAGATAGAATCTTCCTTGGATAAAGAAGTATGCAATAGAGATCCTGAAGTGGTTTGGGATGATGGACTGCAAGGCCATGGCCACCAGGGTATTTTTTAAGGATTCTAATATTATACTTAAGTATAGTATCATAGGCGATTATTTTGGATTGAAAAAAACATGTATATAGATAGGTAGGCGAATATTAAATATGAAACATACAATTTACTACTAAAATGTGTAAATTTTGGTGAATATTATGATAAAAAAACATATTTTATGTAAATATAGGCGATATTAGAGACTAAAAATGACTAAATAGCGAATTTATTTTTTGAAAAAAAAGCCCAAAAAATAGCCAATTGGCAAAATTTCGCCCCTAAAAATTACCCTGACGGCCACACCTATGGCATCAAAACCTAAATCTATTGAGTGATGCTTCATCAGATTTGGTTGATGCCATGATAGGTTTTTTAGGGACAGTGTAATCAGTCCTGAGATGTACCCATGGAGGACTTGGGAAGTTTCTAAAAGTCGCAAGGACAAAGAAGGAGAGTAGCTTTTGTGATAGTCCAATAATATCCATTTATTTGTATTCTGATAGATATACTCTGTATTTAATGCTCGGAAGAATCTCAGGTCGAAATACCAAGTGAAACTATGTAAAAATACCAAACAATGCATAAATGGTGCCATTTTCCCTATATCTTGTTGCCAGAGCTTGAAGAGACATTATTTCGAATTGTATAAGTCAATATTTGTGATTTTTTTTATGTATGGAGTGTCATTAATGTTATGAATAAGTTTCATTAACATTCCACAAGTCCTTGGAATCTAAATCTCGAATTTCATAACCAGTGGTGAAGTTTACTAGCATTTCCCCCTAGTATGTGAAGACATGTATACAAACATCTGATTTATGGTAGTTAACTAAGCGTATAGAAACTAATTGATGATGCATTGGGGAGATCATTGAAGTCCTTTATCAGTACCATGACTCTGTTCTGAAATTTGGGAAGGTCTTACAACATTTGGGAAGCCATCTTTGTCCCCTACCCTTGGGGGTTTTGAACCTCGATTTGACTAGTAAAATTTTGCAACTTCTCTTGAATTTAAATGGATGTTGCAGAAGTATTATGATATTAGTCTACAATCACCAATGAGGTTCCTTTTTATTTCTTAATACCCTTCATATACCTTCAGACCCAATTCGAAATCCTTTAAAAGAGTCTTTTGGAGCCATCTACCCTTGGGGGCTTCAACATTGATTTCCTAGTAATTATGCCTTTCATTATCTAATTGTAAATGCAAGTGGTTGAAGTATTTTGGAAGTTTCCAAGCCTATAATAGCTGCATAAATGTGTCATATTACACCTCAATGGTTATGAATATTTTTCAATTTATTTTTTTCAAATTGTTAGGTATTTTTTATGTTTCTACAATTTCCTATATATGGGTTCTTGGTTTATCTCGATTAGACATTGCTTATTAAAAGATGTAGAGAGGAACGATGAAAATTTTGTCACTTTTTATGTCCGAATACCTTTCAAACACGTTCAGACCCAAATCAGAAGCATTTGGAGCCATTTGGAAGCATTCGAGCCATTAATAGTCTAAGGGTTGAATTGGCCAAAAATTGCCATTTTCCAATTTTAACAAATTTATTAAAAAGGGACACTAAATGAACAATAGAATTATGCAGCTAATATGAAATGGGTTGTGTAAAAAAACAACACCAACCTTAGATGTTATTGCTACGACATGTGATCTCTCCTTCTTTTCCTAATTTAATATTTCATCTCAATGTCATCTTGGAAGATTGATCTTGTTGTTTAGACTTATCTTATCTCTTATGGTCATCTCTCCCTCTTCTTCATCAAATTCTTCCCATGTTACACTAGATCTTCTACAAACCCATCTACAAATAATGTCTGGAATTGGTATAATTGATCAAACAAGTGATTTCTTCATATTGTTAGCATTTTTGTCTTTATGTTTTTTATTTTTATTCTATATGGATTCTTGGGTTATTTAACATTGCTCATTAATGTTTATAGAGAGGAACAATGCAAATATTGTCACTATTCTAAGGTCTCTACATAAGGTCTCTCACCCCAAGGGAGGAGGTGGAAAAGGCGCTAAAAAATTGGACGAATCACACCAAAAGTTGCAAATGTGTAGCAACATGGCGGAATAATGATGCAAAAACATATAAGGTTCCCACCCAGAAGCAAATCGACGATGGAAATGGGTTCCCGCGCTAGAATGTGCATGGTGGTTAAACTAGAATAAGGTGGAGCGGAAATAAAACCGCTTACCATGTGGCAAGCGTTAGTGGAGTTCGTTATGAAAAGCGGTTAAATTTAAACCACTCATCACAAGTTCCGAAACCACCTAAGCATATGTTCTATAAAAGGTTTGTTCAAAATTTCAATAAATGTTTTTGTCGCTTATTTCCTAGAGGAAAAGAACCCACGGGAAACACGCCGTTGTTTTCATCAACTGGAACAGCACGCAAGAAGCTCACTTCACACGTAGCTCGAAATGCCTAGTGTTTAGATTTTGTGTCTCAAATGGAGAAAACCCAAGACCTTCTTCCCTTCAATGAAAGTTCAGATGAAAACGAGAAGCTTGTATTTGACACGGAAAAGGATATTTTCGACCCTGTTTTGAAAGTGTGTAGTATTTCACAGTTTAAGTCACAGGGAAAGGATGTATTTAATGTTTTTTGTTCTTTTTTGAACTATTTTTGTGTCGAACAAACCCTGCACTTCCCCAAATTTGTTTGTTGCTGTGCGTCGAATTATTCGCAGGGCGAAAGGGTAATCATTAATGTAAAAACGACCAAACTTCTATGTCGAGTAAATGCACAGATTGTCTGTGAGGTTATACGTTTACCTGAAACATTTCCCAAAATACCTGAGGTTATACGTTTACCTGAAAAATTTCCCAAAAGCCCTGAAACATTTCCCAAAATCCCTGAGTCATTTAATGAAGAAAATTTGGCAAAGTTTTATACAAACTGCAGTCCTGCAGAAAAAGACAAGTTCTTATTACAAGTCTTGAAAGATGGTAGGTCGCATGAAAACCTATCAATCCCTTTGAGTATTGATGTCTTTCAGCGAGTTACCCAGTTAGTTATGTCCTTGTTGAGTCAAATTTTAGGTCTAGATAGTGATAATTCAATCACGAAAAATATGTTAGTTTTCCTTCTCCAAGTAATTTCACCATAGTCACAGTCGAGTCCGGTGTGTTGTTTTAATTTTGATCAATTACTAGCTGAAGCGATTCATGTCCAGTTGGTGAAATTCAACCAGTTGAATCATTTCATATATCAGTCATATCTCATGAAGCTGTTTGTGTGTTCAAACATTTTGGAATCCATGTTTCTTGGTACCATCTTTTCTCATGACCTTCCTAAACAGGTCAATATGTTTGACTTCACCCATAAAATCATGGTAGAAGTTTACAGAATTATTTTTAATGTTGAAATGCCCCGAGTGTTAGAAGAAATAAAAGAAACTTTGCATCCTACACCATAAGGCCAAAAAGGTGAATGGTTCTTGTATAGAGAACATACTATAATTAGGGTGTATGGTTTTACTGGAGCAACATATCTGTTGCTAGCCTTTTTAACAGCGAGGGTTTTTTTCTTCAAATTTATTAGACAAAAATTGCTTTCCGAAGAAGAAAATTTTTGTGCTTTCAAAAAAACATCGGATGTGAAATTCCCTCTTAAAGTTGGTCCATTCATCATTAAGAATAAGGCAGCCCGCTCTGTAGTAGAAAAATTATTGAAGATTATGGATTTCCAAGAGGCTGAAAGGATAAATTATGATCCTATGTCATGGTCAAAGGATTAACTGGAAAGACAATAATTGATAAATTGACTGATGATTTTGAAATACTTGAACAATTTGTAATGATTAAGAAGGGTCTGTCAGATGTATGTTACACAGAATGCATAGAATTAGAGGTGCTGGTGAAAGAAATGATGGATTATAAAATTCCAACTCAAGAGCAATGGAAAATTGTTGAAAGATTTGGGAAACCAAAACACAGGTTATGTCAGGAATAAATATTTGAGAATAGATACGGATGTCCCATTGGTAGATTTCTTTGAAATTTCTCTTTTTAGCGAAGAATTCAAAGAACGTTTTGTATAATTTTGATTTTACAAAGTAATAGGGGTTGGATCCGAGAGCAAAAAATACAGTGACGTAATTCCTTTTGAAGACTTTAATAAATAACAGAAGTACAAGTATAACCGAAACATAGATTCATATGTTGTTACTTTCTTCAGTCTTTTAATTTCTCTTTTGTGAATGTATTTCGTGTTACACCATCTTATCGCTTTGCCTCATAGTTGACTGTAATATCTGAGTTAGAATTCATTTTATTTGCTCTGATCCACACATTTTAATATTGTCAATGTTCTTTCTTCCAAATTAATGCAGAATTCATCCTAAAATGGAGATTGGCTAAGTTATAACATATAGACAATATTTATCACGGCTTCTGACATCCGACAAGAAGGATCAATCGCCCCTTCGTTTATTATAAAATTGTCAACAACTATATCCAACCATTCACCTATGTCCAAAATGGTGAACACAAGAAGGATCGACCGACCCTTCTGGCAGTCTAGAAATATTTTGAACAGAATACTGGGCATAAGAAAGGTCGGTCGACCCTTCATTTATGAGTTAATTGTAAAAATATTCAACCCACCTAGGCTAGGACAACAATTCCAGACTTCTGACTTCCGCAATGAATAGTTGGGATTGGTGTATTGGCTAATTTATAACATATCAACAATATTTATCCCAACTTGAGACAAGAAGAATCGGTCGCCCCTTCCTTTAGTAGAGAACTGTAGACACCTATATGTTACAATTCACCTATATCTAGAATGGTGAACACAAGAAGGATCGACTGACCCTTCTTGCACCCCAGAACTACGTTGAACAGAATACTCGGCACAAGAAAGATTGGCCGAACCTTCTTGCACCCCGCATGAGGATTTCATCGCCTTTTCCTAAGACGCAAATCTATTGCGGATTGTGGATACCTAGATTTCTTAAAACATTCCATCAATTCCACTATCCCGCAACCCGCAATGCAGATTGCGGGATGGGACAACAATTCCCGACGCCCGACTTCTGCAGTAAATAGTGGGGAACGGATATTGGCTAAGTTATAACATATAAACAATATTTATCCTGACCTTTGACAAGAAGGATCGGACGCCCCTTTGTTTAGTATAAAATTGTGAACACCTATATCCAGGAGTTCACCTGTATCCAGGATGTTGAACACAAGAAGGATTGGCCGACCCTTCTTGCAGTCTAGAACTATTATGAAAAGAATACTTAGTAGAAGAAGGGTCGGTCGTCGCTTCATTGCATGGGAATTTTTAACAAAGACAAGGTATCCATTTAGTTACAGTCAAAATGCTTTGGTCTGGTGGAAAAGAAGAGATAAGAAACAATCCAATCAATACTCTTTAATAAAAAAAATTTGTTATCTCTGTATGATTTGTAGAGCTTGTTGTCCAGTAATTGTCCAAGCTTAATTAACGTTCCCATCTATTCAATGCATGTAAATTCCATTTTTAATACCATAAATCTTTTCAAATTATTGGGTGTCCTGCATATACTTTTGTCTAAATATTCAACCTCCGAAAGCGAGGGTGTCAATTCATGTATATGAAGAATGGTGAACACTAAAACAAGACTGAAGACAATAAGGGTCGGCCGACCCTTTATTCACGAGATAAATGTATACACAACAAAACCCCTTTCACTGGCCCCTTCAGCATCACCTTATAAATAGGTTGAATTCTAACCCAAAGCGAATACGGGTGTTATAGGTCAAATCTGCACTTCTCTGTCCATGATCACCTTGCTTTGTATATCACACAAAAGGACACAAAGGATTGAAGAGCTAGATTTCCTTGGATGACTTACTGCCAGAAGTACACTCTTCAGCTATGATTTTAGCAATTTCTCCTACTTTTGACACATATACGCCCCTCTCTGCACTATAGACCAGCGTACACATTGGAAAAATACCCTACTCTTCTCAAGGGCAACCAGCGTACACTTCTCAAAAAGTTGTAAATGCATGTTGTAAAGCATGAAAGTTGCTTCCTGTACTCTACTCTTGTTGTATGAAACCCGCGTACATCTTAAGATGACATTAAAAGTATATTAATTTGATGAATTGGGATTAGTTGCAGTTGGTTTTGCAACCTCCCCAATGTCCCAATCCAACCACCTCTCGATCTAAACTACCTACCTTGTCCCATAAATACAAGGAGGATCCATGAGAGGGGTTACTTAGAAAGATTCATACACACAATAGTCAGAAAATCTTGAGAGAATACTTGGAGGATTGTTATGCTGGAGGAATTCCCAAGTCGTTGTGGAGAGAAAAACCCAGGATCCGGTTGCAGAAGCATCTCAACATGTCAGGTATACATGTATTGATTTATGCTTCTTTGACAATAAAAAGGTAGAAACACCCTTCCTGTCCCAAATTGAATGTCTACTGGATTGTATATTCGTTTGGACTAATGTCTTGTTATATTTGATGTTTAAGTTGTTTATGCTTTCATCATATTTATTATATCCAAGGTACGCTGAGGAAGGTATCATTTGTGTTGCAGGTTTATCAAGAGAATATCAAGTAAAGGACCAAGCGAAAGCTAGGACCAACCGACAACAAAAAGGTGCTTCCTTCTATACCTTGATCCCTTTCATTTGTAAGAACTAGTTGCAATATAAATAATGTGTTTACCTGTCAAGCCCACCCAGTTGGTAGTGACCATCTCCTCACTATAAGGTATAAATCCTTAACAATAGACTAGCGACTCCGTTGGGGAGTAACCTTGTGTTTCTTTTCTTCTTTTGGAGACCCAATTAGGTGTTTTTCTAGCCCATTTTTTCAGTTTTTTATTGTTTGAGAGGCCTTGTAGGTCTGTGTTCTCTGTTCCTTATTGCCTTACTCATCTCAGTAGTCTGCTGCAAATCCTATTTGTGCCTTTCTGAGGCATGTACGCTGGTCTTCCCTACTTACAGTAGCGTTTTTTGGATGTTGTACGCCCCTCCTTCTGTTGATGTATATGTAACTTCGGAATGTATTTCATCTGTATATTTTATATATATTTATTGTACCCTTATAAGAGATGTGTTATTCCTCTATAAGGAAGTGTCGTCATGTGGATTGACAAGTGTCGCAAGTGTGTGTACTTACCGATGGGTTATTAGACCACCATTTGGGGTCGGCCCGGAATTATATATAATATAATGTGGATGTATCTAAGTAGACAAGTCAGCCCTAGTAGGTCACTGGGCAAAAAGGTGAGTATAAATAGAGATAGGAGATCTCTATTTTACTCACTCGGAAAAAGTAACTCACTATCTATCTGAAAGTGGCGCACTAGTGAGGAGGAGGAGGATCATCTGCTAGGAGACTATCTCAGTGTTATTTGGTTGTATTTTGGTTGAGCCATTGCTCTCTCTATCTCTGAGGAAGTTGTGGGGTTTTTCACCTTAGGGTTTTCCCCACGGAAACTCTGTGTCTCTTGTCTCTATGCTTTTGATTCTTGTGATGCTTGTGATGATTGTCATGCATTGATATACTATAGATGTTATTCTCTCAGCAAAGATCCTATAGTATTGTGAATTAATACTCAAAATTTAACATGGTATCAGAGCTAAACTGAGAAGAAGACATTTTGCAGTGACGAAAGCTTGTGTTCCTTGTTTATTGGGTTTCTCTCCATAGATTTTTGAAATTCAGTATAGTAGATTGGATCTACTCATCAAGGTGCATCTATCTGTCCAATCATAATTCAGTTCCGAGCATTTTCATATTTGGCCCTAAAAATTAGGGTTTCCACAAAAATAGGAATTTCTGGAAACTAAAGGCACAGCTCGAAGCTCCTTGCAAAAATCGAAGGTTAGAGCTTTGGATCGAGATTTTTGGCTGGGTAGATCTCTGGGAAACTCAAACCCTAATTCAGGGCTCTCCCTAGTGAACCCGGGAGGACAAAAAGGAAATTTTGAAGGGCAAGACTTTGCTGATCTCAAATTATGAATGTACCAGGTTGATCAGCTCTCCAAAGCGCATCTTTCTATCCTTTCAGAATTTTGAAATTCACATTTTGAATTTTTAGGGTTTCTCTAACAAACCCTAATCCGAGACCAGATCCAGTTTTCAGCACTTCAAGCGGTAAGTCCTAAATCTCCTCTATTTACATTTGCAGTACTCTTAAAGATGTCTCTCCACACCAGGCTTGAGGATAAGCTTGAAGGGGCTGATAACTTCAGAGCCTGGAAGTATAGGATTGGGTTAATCCTGGAAGAGAATGAGTTGGACTCATATGTGAAAGAAGACATCCCTATCCCAGAGGATGAAGAAGCCAAGGCATTACACAAGAATAACTTGGTCAAGGCAAAGAGAATCATTGTTGATTCTATCAAAGACCATCTCATACCCCATGTGTCTTCTCTTAAGACACCCAAGGAGATGTTTGAATCTTTGACCAAGCTATTTGAAGGAAAGAACATAAATCGGAAGATGACCTTGCGGAACCAATTGAAAGCAGTGAAATTTCAGAATGGAGAAACCATTCAATCTTATTTTTCAAGGGTCTCCTAGATCAAGGAACAACTAGAAGCAGTGGATGAAATGGTGGAGAATGGTGAAGTGGTGATGACCACTCTAAATGGCCTACCCAGGTCATGGGATTCCTTTATCCAAGGAATTTGTGCAAGGAAGAAGTTGATCTCTTTCAGTAGACTACGGGAAGAATGCTCACAAGAAGAAGCAAGGCTTGTGGCATGAGAAGAAAAGATGGGGAATGAAGATCAAGCTCTCACAGCCCACACCAGGAAAGGAAAGTTCAAGAAAGAGCCATCTCATTCCAAGAGATCTTCACATCACTTCAAAGAAAGAAGAGTATGCTTCACCTGTAATGAGAAAGGACATATTGCCATAAATTGTCCCAAGAACAAGAAGGACAACAACATCTCCAACAAGAAGAAGAAGGGTGGCAAAAGAAGGTTTCATGCTCATGCTGCCGAAGATGATGAACCTCCAAAGAAGAAGGCTAGGGCAGAAAGTGATAGTAATGACGACTCATCAAGTGAAGAAGAGTATGTTCTGATCTCTGCTCTCACAGGTACCATCTCCCATGGTTGTAATGATTGGTTGATTGATAGTGGGGCTTCCAAACACATGACTGGGTTCAAAGAATCTTTTGTGAACCTATCTGAACATGAATCACCCCATAAGGTGAAACTTGGGGATGATTATCAATACCCAATCAAAGGAAGTGGTGAAGCCTCCTACAACCTAGATTCTGGAAAATCTTTGAAGATGAAGGAAGTACTTTATGTACCTGGGCTCAAGAAGAAATTACTCTCCATTTCTGCATTAGATGCAAAAGGTATGAGGGTTGCATTTGTGGATGGCCAAGTCCTAATGTGCCCAAAGGGAAAGACCATAGATGATGCAGTAGTAATTGGAGAGCAAGAGGGAGGCCTGTATAAATTGAAGGGACAACCTGAACATGCCATGGTGCATGAATCCATGGAGCCAAGTGAACTTTGGCATAGAAGACTTGCTCACATGCACTATAGAGCACTTCCAATTGCAAGCAAGGCAGTAGAGGGTCTTCCTGAAATCAAGACCAAAAATGAAGGTGTTTGCAAAGGATGTGCAAAAGGTAAGAACATTAAGAAGGCTTTCCCAAGCAGTGAAAGCAAGGCAAAAGACATCCTGGAAATCATCCACTCAGATGTATGTGGTCCTATGTCATCCAGTTCCCTGAGTGGGTATGTTTACTATGTCTCATTTATTGATGACTTCTCCAGGAAGACTTGGGTATACTTCTTGAAGGGCAAAGATGAGGTGCTTGATAAATTCAAGGAATTCAAAACCTTGATGGAGAATCAAACTGACAAGAAGATCAACACATTCAAATCCGACAATGGTGGAGAATTCACCTCAAGTGACTTCAAGAAGCTTTGCAGTGATTCATGGATTAAGAGGGAGTTGACTGCTCCTTATAATCCTCAACAGAATGGTGTTGCAGAAAGGAAGAACAGAACTATCATGGAAGCAGCAAGGGCAATGTTGCATGACCAGGATCTTCCTATGCATCTATGGGCAGAAGCAGCTAGAACAGCTGTATATGTGCAGAACAGAACACCCCACAAGATATTGGACAACAAGACACCAGAAGAGGTCTTTTCTGGTAAGAAACCTGAAGTCGGTCATCTCAGAATATTTGGTTGTCCAGTGTACACTCATGTCCCAAAGGAAAAGAGGACTAAACTAGATCCTTCAGGAAAGAAGGGTATTTTTGTGGGTTACAATGAAAGCTCGAAGGCTTACAGAATATACTTTCCAGGGTTCAAGAAGATTGATGTCAGCAGGGATGTAACATTTGATGAAAACTCAGCATTCATCAAATCAAGGAAGGCACCTACTGAAGTTTATGAAGAACCTAAGGAAACAAGATTTCAGGACACTCCCATGACTGAAGCAGTTCCAGAAGCTGTTCATGAGTTTGAAGATCCACAAGAACCTATAGATCCACCCCGTGAGGATAACTCTCACAAGAGGAAACCTGTATGGGCTAGAGAGCTCATTCAAGATGCAGAAAGATTTGGTATTCCAGAAGAAGAACACAGAGCAAAGAAAAGAACCAGATCACAGACCAACTATGTTGCTTTACTCTGTGACATTATGAACAAAGAGCCTTCTAGTTATGAAGAAGCAGCAGAAAAGAAAGAATGGAAGGATGCCATGGTTGAGGAATACCAATCAATAATGAAGAATGATGTTTGGGATGTTGTCCCAAGACCTAAAGAGAAGTCTGTTGTGACTTCTAAATGGATCTTCAAAATCAAACATGCTGCAGATGGCAGTGTGGATAAATACAAAGCAAGATTCGTAGCTCGTGGATTCTCTCAGAAAGAGGGAATAGATTATGAAGAAACTTTTGCACCTGTAGCCAGGTATACTTCCATCAGAACAGTACTTGCCCTGGCTGCAGCTATGAAATGGAAAATACACCAGATGGATGTCAAGACTGCTTTCTTGAATGGTATAGTTGAAGAGGAAGTATATGTGGAACAGCCACTTGGTTTTGAAATACATGACAGGGAGTCATATGTGTGCAGACTGAAGAAAGCCTTGTATGGCTTGAAGCAAGCTCCCAGAACTTGGTATGGTAGGATGGACAGTTTCCTATCTAGTTTGGCCTTTACCAAGAGTAAAGCGGATTCCAACCTTTACTACAAGGTTGAGGAAGGGAATCCTGTGATTCTACTCCTGTATGTGGATGAATTATTTGTAACAGGAGATGACAGACTGATTGTAGATACTAAAAGGAAGCTTGCCGCTGAATTCGATATGAAAGATTTGGGAATGATGCACTATTTCCTAGGTATGGAGGTGTGGCAGAATGCAGGTGGGATCTTCCTTGGTCAAGGGAAGTACAAAGTAGATATCCTAAAGAGATTTGGGATGATGGATTGCAAGGCCATGGCCACACCTATGGCATCGAATCTGAAGCTTTTATGTGATGCTTCATCTGAGCCAGTTGATGTCTCTATGTATCGTCAGATGATTGGGTCCTTGATGTACCTGACGAACACAAGACCAGACATTTGATTTGTTGTGAACACATTGAGCCAGTTCCTGACGGATCCGAGGAGTGTTCACCTGGTTGCTGTAAAGCATGTTCTGAGGTACCTGAAGGGTACAGTGGATTATGGGCTCAAGTATGAAGTGAATCAAAAGTTTAACCTGCAGGGTTATGTTGATTCAGATTGGGCTGGCAGTGCTACAGATAGGAAGAGAACATCTGGGTGTTGCTTCAATATGGGATCAGGTGTGATCTCTTGGTTTAGCAGGAAGCAGTCCTGCGTAGCATTGAGTACAGCTGAGGCTGAGTATGTTGCATCCTGTTCAGCTAGTTGTGAGGCAATATGGCTACGGAAGCTACTGTCTGAGTTATTTGATCTCCCGCTGGATGCTACTGGTATCTTCTGTGATAACCAGAGTTGTGTGAAGCTATCCGAGAACCCAGTGTTTCATGATAGGTCGAAACACATAGAGATCAAATATCATTATATCAGGGATATGGTGCAGAGAGGAGCTGTGAAGCTCCTGTATGTTGCGACGGATGAGCAGATTGCAGATGTGCTGACGAAGCCACTAGCCAGGGTGAAGTTCCAGTACTTCAGAGAGAGGCTTGGCATGCTTCAGATCGAGGATACTTCGAGGAAGAAGTGATGGACACATTTGCTGAAGCCATTTCAAGCATGTTGGAAGGGGGATCCTTCACATGGCTGTGGATGTAAGCGCTGGATGATGAGCATCAGGATGATGTTCTGGTTTCTGCTTGGATATGATCAGTTGGATCATTATATGTATGTATGTACGCATCATGTTGGATGCTAGATATGATCGGTTGGATCATGTGTATGTATTTTGTATGTACGCATCATGTTGGATGCTGATGGATACATTGTGTGGATCATGTATCTTTGTATGATCAGGTAGATCATGTATGTTGATGGATACATTGTGTGGATCATGTATATTTGTATGATCAGGTAGATCATGTATGATGATGGATACATTGTGTGGATCATGTATCTTTGTATGATCATGTAGATCATGTATGTTGATGGATACATTGTGTGGATCATGTATCTTTGTATGATCAGATAGATCATGTATGTTGATGGATACATTGTGTGGATCATGTATCTTTGTATGATCAGATAGATCATGTATGTTGATGGATACATTGTGTGGATCATGTACCTATGTATGTATCAGATGGATACTTGGTGTGCATCAGATGGATGCATTGTATGATCAGGATGATCGTGGATGACGAGCTTCTCCAGATGACATGCAGCAGGATGTTGCAGTGATGATGATCAGGATGATCATGTGTACATCAGGATGATGTTTTATGAGTATCAGATGATACTTTGTGGCCGTGGATCAGGTTGTGCAAGTAAGCATGTAATTTGTGCCCTGGGAGATTTGCAGATGGTCTTTCGAGGTTTTGCCTATGGCATGTAATTCGGTGCCCTGGGATATCTGGCAGATGCTCTTGCGAGGTTTTGTCCTATGGCATGTAATTTGCTCCTGGGAGATCTGGACAGGATGAAAAAGGCCTCAGATGCTTCAGCCAGGTTTTTCCATGACCACATGTAATTTTCTCCTGGGAGATCTGGACAGGATGAAAAAGGCCTCAGATGCTTCAGCCAGGTTTTTCCATGACCACATGTAATTTGCTCCTGGGAGATCTAGACAGGATGAAAAAGGCCTCAGATGCTTCAGCTAGGTTTTGTGGTGAGATCACATGTAATGTGCTCCTGGGAGATCTGACAGGTAAAGCCGTGTGCTCGTAACAACCTGGGATGCTTCAGCCAGGTTTTGTGATGGGTCACATGTAATGTGCTCCTGGGAGATCCTACAAGTAGAGCTGTGTGCTCGTAATAGCCTGGGATGCTGCAGCCAGGTTTTGTGACGCACGTAATGAGTCCTAAGGATTCCACAGTATGGCCAGTGATGATGAAGACCTGCAGATGGTGGGCCTACATCCAGTATGAAAAAGGACTGGCTCTATAGAACTTCCTATGACGAGTAGAGTCAGAGATTGGTTGAGATAGCAGCAGCAGTGACGATGATGATGATGATGCATCGATGACGATGATCCAGAGAAGAAGACTTGTCTAGCAGATCTGTGTCGAGAAATACCTTCCTAGTTAAGAGGGAGTGTTGATGTATATGTAACTTCGGAATGTATTTCATTTGTATATTTTATATATATTTATTGTACCCTTATAAGAGATGTGTTATTCCTCTATAAGGAAGTGTCATCATGTGGATTGACAAGTGTCGCAAGTGTGTGTACTTTCCGATGGGTTATTAGACCACCATTTGGGGTCGGCCCGGAATTATATATAATATAATGTGGATGTATCTAAGTAGACAAGTCGGCCCCAGTAGGTCACTGGGCAAAAAGGTGAGTATAAATAGAGATATGAGATCTCTATTTTACTCACTCGGAAAAAGTAACTCACTATCTATCTGAAAGTGGCGCACTAGTGAGGAGGAGGAGGATCATCTGCTAGGAGACTATCTCAGTGTTATTTGGTTGTATTTTGGTTGAGCCATTGCTCTCTCTATCTCTGAGGAAGTTCTGGGGTTTTTCACCTTAGGGTTTTCCCCACGGAAACTCTGTGTCTCTTGTCTCTATGCTTTCGATTCTTGTGATGCTTGTGATGCTTGTCATATTATGATTGTCATGCATTGATATACTGTATATGTTATTCTCTCAGCAAAGATCTTATAGTATTGTGAATTAATACTCAAAATTTAACACCTTCTACTGCACAGCAGCGTACACCTCCTGATGTACGTTGGTTTCTACACTGCATAGTAGTGTATAATCATGTAGTGTCCAGTTTACTATTAGGGTTTGTTTCCAAGATTTTGGTTTATGTTCCAGCCTGATGCTTTGCCTTCTTTACTAATCCCCGAGACCTTTTATGTCCCTGTTGAGTCTCAGTTGCCTCTCCAATCTTTCTTAGCTTGTTTTTGCTTTCTTGAGTCTTTGTTAAGCATCTTCACTACTTTCTAGCCCTTTTTGAAGTTCGTGCATTGTTCTCTTTGAGACATAGCTGTACACTCTGACCCTAGCTTCCTGTTGCAATCAATATAAACCTACGTTATTATCGTTAGTTGTTTGTGGCAATGTTTGCACGCTTTCTCTTTATCTCACCCTTTACATTAGGGTTTGACCTTCAAGTTTGAGTCCTTAGGGTTGCTTCTGAAAGGCTGCTTGGTTTAGATGCTTCCTTATTGCTTTTCAGTTTGATCCAAGTAAGTCAAAGCCTCCTAGTTAGTCTTCTTTCGAGTCCGTGTGCTTAGCGAGATCACTTGTTGGTTCACTTGCTTACTCCTTTTACTTGGCTTAGTGTTTTCTTAGGGTTTTGATGCTTAGGAGCAGCTTTTGAGTTGCCTTTCCATTACAAGCATTTCTTCTCCTTGCCTCTTTTTCACTTTGTTTCCAAGTCTCAAGTTTTTCTTTTTGAAAAAACTTGGTAAGTCAAGTCTTCCTCAAATCCTTGGATTTGTCTTTTTTTATCCACTTAAGTGTTAGTCTTACTCACACATCACATTTAGGTCTTACTTGTACTTGTACTAGTTCTCTTTATTTTATAGTTATCAGAAAAAGACAAAAATTTGTTTTAAGTTGCTTAATAGTAAGATCTAGTTTTGCTTTGAAGTAGCATAGTTTGCTTCGAAACATTAAAAGAAAACACAAAAAGATTTTGTTTTAAGTTTGCTTAGGTTTCAAGTTTTTGAAAGAATCATAAACGAAAAGAGAAAATTTTGTGAATTTGAAAGCATTGTTTTACAAGTACTGGACTTTCTTTACAAACCATTCCACACACCGCACTACAACCCTTGAGTAATAAGTAGCCTTAAAAAGAAACTTTAATAAAATTTATTAGTAACATTTTTCTTTTTAGGTATACACGACATCAACTAGCTTAGGCTAGAGTTTCGAGCTTAAAACACCTTAAACTGCTCGAGACTAGTTTCATTACTCAACAATTGTAGTACAACTTTCTTATAGGTAAACCCATTGATATCAAATAGTCCTGGGAAAATCTACTTAAACCAGAGCTAAGCAAGAGGCCGTGGGAGATTGGAATTGTTGAGGATATTCCCTCACTTTCCCCTCAACCATAAACCAAACTTGATTCGCGTACGGGGATCCTTACGGATTTCGGGCTTTGCTACCTTGCCCATGCATTTTGACTAGGCTGACGACTGTCCCCCAGGTTATTATGTATTGATGGTAGCCTTAGTATCAGACTTATAAAATCTTACACAGTTAGAGTGGGTGGTTATTCCCACTTCACCTCGGACATACATGGAAGGTAACCCTCTGGCAGTAATCCCGGAGAAGCGGTTTGGTGATTCAAGCGCTTGCACCTAGTGGACCTTTGGAGGACACCACATAACTGACCACCGATGCTCTGTTAGTCTATTATGGGCCCTAATCATCCCATACTTACTTCCGAGAGTATTTGACTTTGTTTTCCTGGTCTAAATACTTAGGAATTTTTAGTGGTTTGCTGTTTGCCCCTTAGTTGTAGTGGCCACTAGGTTTTTCCTTAGTTTTATTTTGTTATAGTTGTGGAGGACCAACATCTTCGTCGGTCTCAAAGGTTGCAAAACCTTCCACCACTCATAGTGGAGCCTCCACCGCCACCACGACGTAGGAGAACAAATTCCCATGGTTCTTCTGAACTTATGGGTGACTTTGAGGTTCTTGGAGAACCACAGCCTAGAACACCGGATCGACAAGTCTTTGACACTGTCAAGGTTGAGGATTTAACTGCTTCAGAGTTTAATACTCCTTTCAACCCTCCTCTCACAAGATCTAACGATCCACTTGTGGTACCTATTGGTTTCCAACAGTCTGAGTTTAGTACTTACCTTTTTACACCAAGTCTCACAATGACCAACCCAGGAGACGAGCAGGGAGTTCCACAAACTCCCTCAACTTCAATGTCTACAAGGATTTTGAATCCTTCTTTCTCAAACACTACTCAATTGAGTTCGTCGCAAAATGCTTTGGCCTCCACCCCATCCTTTAGTTTTAATGTTGGCACTTTGGGCATGCTGAGTTCATTAACCTCGACATTTGCCTCAACCTCCACACCTTCTTTTGGACCCAACAATGTCCCTCTATCAGGGATACCCGCGGTGATTTTTACTCAGTCTTCTGCCTCACAACCTTTACAAGGTGTAACTCAGAATATGTTGATGTATATGTAACTTCGGAATGTATTTCATCAGTATATTATATGTATATTTATTGTACCCTTATAAGAGATGTGTTATTCCTCTATAAGGAAGTGTCGTCATGTGGATTGACAAGTGTCGCAAGTGTGTGTACTTGCCGATGGGTTATTAGACCACCTTATGGGGTCGGCCCTAATTAATATATAATATAATGTGGATGTACTCAAGTAGACAAGTCGTCCCCAGTAGGTCACTGGGCAAAAAGGTGAGTATAAATAGAGATAGGAGATCTCTATCTTATTCACTCGAAAAAGTATCTATCTCTCTCTCTGGAAAGTGGCGCACTAGTGAGGAGGAGGAGGATCATCTGCTAGGAGACTATCTCTGTATTATTTGGTTGTATTTTGGTTGAGCCATTGCTCTCTCTATCTCTGAGGAAGTTGTGGGGTTTTTCACCTTAGGGTTTTCCCCACGGAAACTCTGTGTCTCTTGTCTCTATGCTTTTGATTCTTATGATGCTTGTGATGCTTGTCATATTATGATTGTCATGCATTGATATACTGTAGATGTTATTCTCTCAGCAAAGATCCTATAGTATTGTGATTTAATACTGAAAATTTAACATGGTATCAGAGCCTAACTGAGAAGAAGACATTTTGCAGTGACGGAAGCTTGTATTCCTTGTTTATTGGGTTTCTCTCTACAGATTTTTGAAATTCAGTATAGTAGATTGGATCTACTCATCAAGGCGCATCTTTCTGTCCAATCAGATTTCAGTTCCGAGCATTTTCAGTTTTGGCCCTAAAAATTAGGGTTTCCACAAAAATAGGAATTTCTGGAAACTGAAGGTACAGCTGGAAGCTCCTTGCAAAAATCGAAGGTTTGAGCTTTGGATCGAGATTTTTGGCTGGGTAGATCTCCGGGAAACTCAAACCCTAATTCAGGGCTCTCCCTAGTGAACCCGGGAGGACAAAAAGGCAATTTTGAAGGACAAGACTTTGCTGATCTCAAATTCTAAATGTACTAGGCTGATCAGCTCTCCAAGGCGCATCTTTCTATCCTTTCGGAATTTTGAAATTCACATTTTGAATTTTTAGGGTTTCTCTGACAAACCCTAATCCGGGACCGGATCCAGTTTTCAACACTTCAAGTGGTAAGTTCTAAATCTTTTCTATTTCCATTTGAAGTACTCTTAAAGATGTCTCTTCACACCAAGCTTGAGGATAAGCTTGAAGGGGCTGATAACTTCCGAGCCTGGAAGTATAGGATTGGGCTAATCCTGGAAGAGAATGAGTTGGACTCATATGTGAAAGAAGACATCCCTATCCCAGAGGATGAAGAGGCCAAGGTATTGCACAAGAAGAACTTGGTCAAGGCAAAGAGAATCATTGCTGATTCTATCAAAGACCATCTCATACCCCATGTGTCTTCCCTCAAGACACCCAAAGAGATGTTTGAATCTTTGACCAAGCTATTTGAAGGAAAGAACATAAATCGGAAGATGACCCTGCGGAACCAATTGAAAGCAGTAAAGTTTCAGAATGGGGAAACCATTCAATCCTACTTTTCAAGGGTCTCTCAGATCAAGGAACAATTAGAAGCAGTAGATGAAATAGTGGAGAATGGTGAAGTGGTGATGACCACTCTAAATGGCCTACCCAGGTCATGGGATTCCTTTATTCAAGGAATTTGTGCAAGGAAGAAGTTGATCTCCTTCAGTAGACTTCGGGAAGAATGTTCTCAAGAAGAAGCTAGACTTATAGCTCGTGAGGAAAAGATGGGAGGTGAAGATCAAGCTCTTGCAGCTCACACCAAAAGAAGCAAAACCAAGAAGGATCACCCTCACCCCAAAAGATTCCATCAAAAGAATAAGAAGGACCTAAGATGCTTCACATGCAATGAGAAGGGTCACTTTGCTTCAGATTGTCCCAAGAACAAAAGGGATAATAAGAACAACTCCAGTGAGAAAAAGAAGGGCAGCAAAAGAAGGTTTCATGCTCATGCTGCCGAAGATGATGAACCTCCAAAGAAGAAGGCTAGGGCAGAAAGTGATAGTGATGATGACTCATCAAGTGAAGAAGAGTATGTTCTGATCTCTGCTCTTACAGGTACCATCTCCCATGGATGTAATGATTGGTTAATTGATAGTGGGGCCTCCAAACACATGACTGGGTTCAAGGAATCTTTTGTGAATCTTTCTGAACATGAATCACCCCATAAAGTGAAACTTGGGGATGATTATCAATACCCAATCAAAGGAAGTGGTGAAGCCTCCTACAATCTAGATTCTGGAAAATCATTGAAGATGAAAGAAGTACTTTATGTACCTGGGCTCAAGAAGAACTTACTCTCCATTTCTGCATTAGATGCAAAAGGTATGAGGGTTGCATTTGTGGATGGCCAAGTCCTAATGTGGCCAAAGGGAAAGACCATAGATGATGCAGTAGTGATTGGAAAGCAAGAGGGAGGTTTGTACAATTTGAAGGGTCAACCTGAACATGCCATGGTGACATAAATACAAAGATTCATCCATAGTCATGGATCACATAGAGGTATGTATAATTTGTTTTTGCAAAAGTTAACTAATGAGTTATGCAGGTCATTGAAGAGAACAAGAACACATTGCTAGACATAACTAGCAAATATGGTGACCAGGTATGTGTTTCTTATATCATAGGATCTATCATATAAGTATGCATGGCATGATTGATGATGATTGTTCATAAAGTCATAAGTTTGAATAATCATGGACATATGCATATTATGTGTCTTACCTTAATTAATAATATGACTAACCAGAAGAGTCATAGGTTTGAGTAATTATAGGTTTATACATGTTATGTTTCTTATGATATGACTAACCATAAGAGTCCTATATAAACCTTGAATACTAATGCTTATTATTTCTGTTTGAAATGATCATGACTATACATACTTGAGATTATTGTGTTTTAATGAATGTATGATTTTACAAGGATAACACAATCATGATACTAATAAGCATGCATAGGGACCAAGGATGAATATGAGTTCAAGAACAGGTAATCCAGGAAGCAAAGATCAAGAGGGAGCACACTCCAGTGGTTTCTGCAAGGGTGCAGATATTCAGAGGGAGTTGTCCATATCTCTACATTCCACAACAAGAAGGTTTAGAAGGACTCCAGCAGCTCCTGCAAGGAAGAAAAGACTCAGAGGGAGTCCACCCAACAAACAAACAAAGATAAGTATTTTAATTATCTTGCATATTTGTTTGCTTAAATAAAATTGTTCAATGATGTATATGCTCATGTTCCTAGACTTAGGATATGTATTGTGCATATTAGAATGATTGAATTAATGAACAGTATACTACTAATATGCATGTGTTGGGTAAGTGGCCTATGGCACTGTACAACATTCCATTGCTACTTATCTAGAATGAAACCTCTTTGCTGACATGTTGGGAGTTGTGCACACTCTTAACAATGTTCTGGTAGAGATTGGAAGGCATCTAGAAAGTTACGGGATATGGATAAATGTTGTATTGAAGCATTGGCTAAGATAATTGCATGACTGCATGACTGTATGACATATTTCTTTATGTGTAAAGAATTTGTTCTGAAAATTATGAGATGTTTCTAATCATGCAATTTAACTTGTTTTGTAGGAAAGACCGTATATCTTCACCTACAAAAGGACTACAACATTGGTTCCAGCAAGAAAGATATCTATTGAAGATATTGAAGTTCCCAGGATCTGGGATGAAGAAGTGGAATGCCATGATCCGTAGATCATGAAGAAGATGTTTGGGATGCAGTCCCAAGACCTGACAGGGATTCATATGTATGCAGATTGAAGAAAGCCTTGTATGGCTTGAAGCAAGCTCCCAGAACCTAGTATGGTAGGATGGACGGTTTCCTATCTAGCTTGGAATTTACCAAGAGTAAAGCAGATTCCAATCTTTACTACAAGGTTGAGGAAGGGAATCCAGTGATTCTACTCCTGTATGTGGATGACCTATTTGTGACAGGAGATAACAGAATGATTGCAGATACCAAGAGGAAGCTTGCAGCTGAATTCGATATGAAAGATTTGGGAATGATGCACTATTTCCTAGGTATGGAGGTGTGGCAGAATGCAGGTGGGATCTTCCTTGGCCAAGGGAAGTACACAGTTGATATCCTGAAGAGATTTGGGATGATGGATTGCAAAGCCATGGCCACACCTATGGCATCGAATCTGAAGCTTCTTTGTGATGCTTCATCTGAGCCAGTTGATGTTTCTATGTATTGTCAGATTATTGGGTCCTTGATGTACCTGACGAACACGAGACCAGATATCTGCTTTGCTGTGAACACATTGAGCCAGTTCCTGACGGATCCGAGGAGTGTTCACCCGGTTGCTGTAAAGCATGTTCTGAGGTACCTGAAGGGTACAGTGGATTATGGGCTCAGATATGAGGCAAATCAAAAGTTTAACCTACAGGGTTATGTTGATTCAGATTGGGCTGGCAGTGCTGCAGATAGGAAGAGCACATCTGGGTGTTGCTTCAGTATGGGATCAGGTGTGATCTCTTGGTTTAGCAGGAAGCAGTCCTGCGTAGCACTGAGTACAGCTGAGGCAGAGTATGTTGCAGCCTGTTCAGCTAGTTGTGAGGAAGTATGGCTACGGAAGCTACTGTCTGAGTTATTTGATCTCCCGTTGGAGGCTACTGGTATCTTCTGTGATAACCAGAGTTGTGTGAAGCTGTCCGAGAACCCAGTGTTTCATGACAGGTCGAAACACATAGAGATCAAATATCACTATATCAGGGATATGGTGCAGAGAGGAGCTGTGAAGCTCCTGTATGTTGCGACGGACGAGCAGATTGCAGATGTGCTGACGAAGCCACTAGCCAGGGTGAAGTTCGAGTACTTCAGAGAGAGGCTTGGCGTTATTCAGATCGAGGACACTTCGAGGAAGAAGTGATGGACACATTTGCTGAAGCCATTCCAAGCATGTTGGAAGGAGGATCCTTCACATGGCTGTGGATGTAAGCGCTGGATGATGAGCATCAGGATGATGTTCTAGTTTCTGCTGGATATGATCAGTTGGATCATTTTATGTATGTATGTACGCATCATGTTGGATGCTGATATGATCAGTTGGATCATGTGTATGTATTGTTTATGCATCATGTTGGATGCTTGGACCATGTATCTGTATATGTATCAGGTGGATACATTGTATGATCAGGTGGATCATGTATGGTGATATGTATCATGTATTTGTATTTGTATCAGGTGGATACATTGATGATCAGGAGGATCATGTATGATGATATGTATCAGGAAGATACTTGGTATGCATCAGGTAGATGCATTGATGATCAGGAGGATCATGTATGATGATATGTATCAGGTAGATACTTGGTATGTATCAGGTAGATGCATTGATGATCAGGAGGATCATGTATGATGATATGTATCAGGTAGATACTTGGTATGCATCAGGTAGATGCATTGATGATCAGGAGGATCATGTATGATGATATGTATCAGGTAGATACTTGGTATGCATCAGGTAGATGCATTGATGATCAGGAGGATCATGTATGATGATATGTATCAGGTAGATACTTGGTATGCATCAGGTAGATGCATTGATGATCAGGAGAATCATGTATGATACTTGGTATGCATCAGGAAGATGCATTGATGATCAGGTAGATCATGCAGCAGGATGTTGCAGTGATGATCAAGATGATCATAGATGACGAGCTTCAGGATGTTGCTCCAGATGACATGCAGCAGGATGTTGCAGTGATGATCAGGATGATCATAGATGACGAGCTTCAGGATGTTGCTCCAGATGACATGCAGCAGGATGTTGCAGTGATGATCAGGATGATCATAGATGACGAGCTTCAGGATGTTGCTCTAGATGACTTGCAGCAGGACGTTGCAGTGATTATGATCAGGATGATCATGGATACATCAGGATGATGTATGATGAGTATCAGGATGATACTCTGTGGCCGTGGATCAGGTTGTGCAGATAAGCATGTAATTTGTGCCCTGGGAGATTTGCAGATGGTCTTGCGAGGTTTTGCCTATGGCATGTAATTTGTGCCCTGGGACATCTGGCAAATGCTCTTTCGAGGTTTTGCTTGGGAGGACATATAATTTGTGCCCTGGGAGATCTGCAGATAGTCTTTCGAGGTTTTGCCTATGGCATGTAATTTGTGCCCTGGGATATCTGGCAGATGCTCTTTCGAGGTTTTGTCCTATGGCATGTAATTTGTGCCCTGGGAGATCCGATAGGTTGAGCTGTGTGCTCGTAATCAGTCCTGGGATGCTCTTGCGAGGTTTTGCCATGACCACATATAATTTGTGCCCTGGGAGATCTGCAGATAGTCTTTCGAGGTTTTGCCTATGGCATGTAATTTGTGCCCTGGGATATCTGGCAGATGCTCTTTCGAGGTTTTGTGGTGAGGTCACATATAATTTGTGCCCTGGGAGATTTGCAGATGGTCTTTCGAGGTTTTGCCTATGGCATGTAATCTGTGCCCTGGGACATCTGGCAAATGCTCTTTCGAGGTTTTGTGACGCACGTAAAAGTCCTGAGGATTCCACAGTATGGCCAGTGATGACGAAGACCTGCAGGTGGTGGGCCTACATCCAGTATGAAAAAGGACTGGCTCTGTAGAACTTCCTATGACGAGTAGAGACAGAGATTGGATGAGATAGTAGCAGCAGTGACGATGATGATGACGATGCATCGATGACAATGATCCAGAGAAGAAGACTTGTCTAGCAGATCTGTGTCGAGAAATACCTTCCTTGTTAAGAGGGAGTGTTGATGTATATGTAACTTCGGAATGTATTTCATCAGTATATTATATGTATATTTATTGTACCCTTATAAGAGATGTGTTATTCCTCTATAAGGAAGTGTCGTCATGTGGATTGACAAGTGTCGCAAGTGTGTGTACTTGCCGATGGGTTATTAGACCACCTTATGGGGTCGGCCCTAATTAATATATAATATAATGTGGATGTACTCAAGTAGACAAGTCGGCCCCAGTAGGTCACTGGGCAAAAAGGTGAGTATAAATAGAGATAGGAGATCTCTATCTTATTCACTCGAAAAAGTATCTATCTCTCTCTCTGGAAAGTGGCGCACTAGTGAGGAGGAGGAGGATCATCTGCTAGGAGACTATCTCTGTATTATTTGGTTGTATTTTGGTTGAGCCATTGCTCTCTCTATCTCTGAGGAAGTTGTGGGGTTTTTCACCTTAGGGTTTTCCCCACGGAAACTCTGTGTCTCTTGTCTCTATGCTTTTGATTCTTATGATGCTTGTGATGCTTGTCATATTATGATTGTCATGCATTGATATACTGTAGATGTTATTCTCTCAGCAAAGATCCTATAGTATTGTGATTTAATACTGAAAATTTAACAGAATATTGGTTCTTCATCCGTGGTTGGATCCATTCCTTCTGCATCCATACCCGTTATGGGTGCAATGACGGCACCATTCACTACTACCACTCCAGGTTTCAAACCCTATACAGGTTATAATGTTAATCCGTCAAACTTACCTGTAGGGAGTATCCCCTTCTCTCTTTTTGCTGGCAGAGGGGGTAATATTATTAACTTGCAGTTTGGTGGGGTTAACCCCCAATCACAATGGACTGCTGCCCAAGGATACAACCCGCTTACTTTTGGATGGAACAATTTCAATCCTTTCATTTCACAACCGATGGATGGGGGCAACCCCAACCAACAGTACACGAACCAGGTGATGGGTGGTTCCCAATACCAGGTTCCGGTTTACCAGATGCCATCGGCTCAACCACGTTTACCCTTTCTGGAAACTTTAAACTTGCCAAATCTTTCAAAGCTTACAAACGACCCTATGTGTCATGATGCTACATGGCCACCCGTTCCCACCAAATTTCCCTCGGACATTCCAAAGTTTGAAGGCAAGGCTGGTGAGGACCCTGGTGACCATGTCACAACCTTTCATCTCTGGTGTTCGTCCAACTCACTGAATGACGATTCCATAAGGTTGAGGATCTTTCAAAGAACCTTAACTAGTGTCGCAGCCAAATGGTACATTGAACTACCAGCTGCTGCCTATGGCACCTTTCAGGATCTTGCCATCGTGTTTCTAAATCACTTTCAACTCCCTGTCCAGTACGATGTTAGAACATATCTTTTGTCGACATTTCGCCAAAACAAGGCCACTCACCTCTCTGATCATATTCAGGAGTGGCGAAGGAGAAAGAAACTCATAAAGGCTGACATCCCCCTAGCAATCTTATCAGAATGGTACCTTAAGTCTCTTCTTCCTTATGTTTCTAAGGAAGTTGCCACTTCTGGGGTGTCTTCCGAAGAGGAAGCCATTTTGAGAACTCAGCAGCTCGACTTAGTCTATGCTCAGTTTGGGCTGCTAGACGAAATAATTCCTGATGCACCAAGGTCTAATATTGACTTAGGTAAAATTAAACCTGGACCACATGTTGATGGCATTGAGGGTTCAGTTGATTCTGTAGCATTTTATGCCCTCACAAAGCAGGTTCATCCCTTGTCCATCAAACAAACTGCTGCAAAGGCAACTTCTGTTTCATCCTCCCCTTCTACTACAGAATCTGTATAGCAGGTGTAGACAAATCAAAAGGGCTCTCGGCAACCCAAAAGGAAGGGAAAGAAAGGGGGGGGAAACCAACAAAACCCCAACAATACACAAAATGTCGAGGAGGGAAAAAAGGAGAAGAGGAAGGCCAAGTTCCCTTGCAAACTGTGTCAAGAGGACCACCTTACCCATCAGTGCCCTCTAATGGAAGAAGCCCAGAAGTTGATCCATGAGAAGAAACCGATTGTTTTGAAAGATCCTTTTCCTCATGGACAGAGCTCAGCTTCTGGCAGCTCTAGTGTTGGGGGCACCAATTGTGCCACCTCAGTTGATTAGTCTTTTATCAACATGGTTAATTCAAAATCTCTATTGCAAACACGTGCTCGGAATTATACCTCGGACCCGCAGCAAAAGGATGTACCTGAATCTTCCACTCCTCTTCACATACTAGTGGAGACCCTGCCTAATATACCGAAAGGTGTCTACAAACGAGCTATGCACAACCCTAACGCGCGGGCTGGTCCTAACTATAATGTTGTAGAGGACTTAGCCCAAACACCTTGTGTCATGTCTACTGTATAAGTCTTGCAAAGTTTCCCATTGCAACGCAGTGCTCTTCTGGCAGCGATTGGGAGTATGGATTCGTCCAACATGTCTGCATGTTTTGATATGCAAGATATCAAGTTCCGGGTGCCGTATCATGTTGCCCTCCAGATAGAAGTCATCCATGGTTCCAAAACCATTAGACGAGCTATTGTGGATGAGGGCACATCTACGTGCATAATGTCGATTTCGTGCTGGAAAGCCTTGGGTGAACCTAAGTTAGCTCCCTCTAACACGATGCTCACTACCTTTGATGGGATATATTTCTGTCCTCACAGAGTATTACCATCATTCAATGTCGAACTTGCAGGAAAGATAGTATCGGTAGAGGTTGAGGTTCTGGATGCTCCGCTCGATTACAACTTGTTATTGGGTAGGAGTTGGACATATGCTATGCAGGAAGTCTTGTCGGCTATCTTCCGGATCATTATGTTACCCCATGAAGGAAAGATCGTTACAGTCGATCAACTTTCGTTTTCCTGGAAGAACAACCAGACCTCATCAGATTCAGCTATTCCGTTTATTGATGTGATGAACCTGCAATAATTAATTAATGCAAATACATGAGATATCATAAATAATAGACTCATAATCACTTTTATATTGATCACGGGCCACTTCGAGGGGGCAACCTCCTTTGAGCAAGCTCAATACAATTAACTTCACGGTGCCTTCAATGACCTCAACACACACTTATATACTAAGTCTATTCCCAATACTATGAGTCAAAACCATGGGACATATAATACTACAGGACGACTTACAAAGCATATGCGTCCAATACTATGGGTCAATACTATGGGCTAATATAAACTACGGATCAACAAATACTACGGGACGACTTACAAAGCATATGCGTCCAACAAAAATATACTAACATAGTAAAGAGAAGGGTTGACATAGGTTCCTAACATCCCCTCTCCCTTAGAAAAAGATTTGTCCTCAAAGCTTTGGTTGGAGAAATTGCTGCAGAATCTGAAGGAGTGGTTCCCCGGTAGCATCCTCGGGTTGCATTTCGGGCCACTGACGCCTTTGGAATGTCAAGGAGTATTGCTTGGACGGCTGTAGATGAAGAAGAACCCTGTCAGCTGCGTGGAAAATGCACTCAGAAAGGTGCTGATCGGCTTGTTGTTTTAGGAGAATTCTGGCCATGTGAAGATTGTCCTGCAGAATGAGAAGAATCTGATCGCGGTTTCGAAGAACCGAGTCAATTGCATGAATCGGGGAGCTTCGAAGGATGTATGGAAGAAGAACTGGCGGTGTTTTTCCATAGACTGCTTCATATGGTGTCCTTTGAGATGTGGTATTGTACCACCAGAGCGCTGCTAGGAAATCCATAGAAATAGTTGGCCAAGGCTGTGTAGGGATGGGCAAGGGTTTGAGCAATCCCGAAAGGAGTGTCATTTCACCCATGTTGACTTGGAAAGTATCATCGTCAGCCACCATCTATTGAATTGTCATTTTTAGTCCCTGCCAAAAGAAGTTACATTGTTCCTGGTCATACATTTTGCAGAACCCAGAGTGCCCTGTTGATGCAGAAGCATGGAGTTCATAGAAGAGAGAGCCCTATTGAACATATGGCAACCAATTTGAAACAAGCAGAGAAAGAGCTATAAGAGAAACTGGGTCATCAATTGTGCGAGAAGGAGCATCTTCCAGCATCTTGTCCTTACCTTTCTTGTAAGTGATCACATACGGATAACCCATGAGTTGGATAACCCATTTCAGGTGTGTTGGGGAGGAGACCCATTGTTCCAGACTCTAGAGATCAGGCTTGATGCAGAAATAATTCCCTAATAGGTATGGCTGCCACTTCTGTACTGCATGCAAAATACCCATCATTTCCTGTTGAGAGGTAGATGTGGCTAAATTCTTACCGAAAGGTCTCTTGAAGGCAGCAAGCACATTGGTTCAGCAAGGATACCTGCATATCTATCCAAGGAAGTAGTGGAGACTGTTGATGGGTGCATCTGAATGGAATTGAGCTGAGCGATGACACCATGTGAATTCTTCTTAAGGATTTTTTCCAGGCGATGTGAACTGATGATGCAGAGAGACCCTGGTTGTAAGCCCATAAATTTTTGTTGTGCCCCATTGACTTTAAACTGCATCCAAAGTTCAGCAAAATCCCATAAGATGGGGCCAAGTGTGCGTAACCATTGAACGCCCAAAACCACATCACATCCACCTAAGGACAAGGAAAACATGTCAGAGCATAGGTTATAATCTTCCATAAAGATACGCACATTGTGACACTTCCCCTTGCAAGGTAAGGTCCCCCCATTGGAAACCATGACTTCAAAGTTGGAACAAGAATGGACAAAACAATCAACCTGTTTGGGAATCCTAGGGTCAATGAAGTTATGAGGGCTACCAGAATCAATCAGTATGGTAAGAGGGAGCTTCTTGAAGTATACCCTGACCCGCATTGTTTGTGGGGTGGTGACGTCGGTTACAGCATGGAGAGAGATCTCGGGTGGGTCATCCTGAGATGGGGTGTCAACAGGCGGGTGTTAAATGTCGACCTAATCATCTACTGTATCTGTAGCTTCTTCACCAAGTTCTAAGGCAGGCGGAGAATCCACATCCAAGAGATAGAGCTTTTGTTGAACACATCTATGTCCCCGAGTGAATTTCTCATCACAATTATAGCAAAGCCCTTTTTCTCGGCGTGCCTGCATTTCTATTTCAGACAAATGCTTGATAGGAGTTGGTTGAGGAGAAGGCGTGATGGGAGGTCGTTGGGAACCCATATTTCTGAAGGGAACAAAGGTGGGTTTGGAGCGTTGTTGAGCTGCGATCTTGTCCTTGTCCAGCTTAGACAACCCTAGGACTTCCATCATTGTGTTGGGACAAAACATTTTGACCTCTGAGCGGATTTCATCCTTGAGACCACTGATAAAACAACTCCTATAGAATTCATCAGACAATCCTTCTGTGTGATTGGCCAATTTCTCAAATTTTGTCTGATACTTTCTCACTGTGCCAATTTGGTGAAGTTTAGTGAGTGCTCCTGTGAAATCATCAAAAGCACTAGGACCAAATCGTGGCAAAATGAGTTGGCAAAAATCTGTCCGGTTTGGCTCGGGATGAGCTTTGATGTACCAACGGTACCAATGAAGGGCTTCCTGTTCCAAATGAAAAGATGCAAGTGGAACTTTCTGGGCATCATAAGTATTATGCATACTGAAATATTGTTCTGCTCGATATATCCATCCAGTCGAATCCGTATCATTGAAGCGAGGAAAATAAAGCTTCGGCCCACGAAAATTGCTGGAAGAAGAGAACCCGGTGGCTCAAAAGATTCTGGCTGTTTGGTATTGTTCATGGATGAATGCTGAAGATGGAGGCTGAGAAATTTTTCATCCAGATCTTGGATTTTGGTTTGGATGGTTGCAAGTGCTTCCTCCATGGTGTGTGCTCCTACACGGGTGACAACCATAACCAGGTTTTTTCTTTTTTTTGGTGGAATGGGTAGAAAAACACAAACAGAAGCTGATTTAGTAAAGGGAAATTTGGATTGGGGAAACAATCTGATGGGTAATTGGGGTTTGACTAGATTTTTGACACTGTCGAAAGGACAAGAAAGCAAAAAGGGGGATTTCAGAAGCGGCGTGATAGAATGAGAAAATTTGGCAGAGAGGGACAAAGAAGCAGAATTTAGAAAGGAACTCCGTGGTAAAATTTGAAGGTGATTGGGTGAAATCTGAGGAAGTTGTGGCAAACCCTAAAAATAGACAAATGTGGGATTTCGGGCTTTGGGAAGGGGAATTGAGGATAGGGTCCTCAGGAATGAAAGATGCAGAATGGAATGACAGGGGTTCCACAAAAATTTCAAGGGAAACAGAGTGAAAACAATGGCGCGGAAGGGATCCGCAACAGATGGATCTGCAATGGCGCGGAAGGGATCGAAAATGGTTGGATCTGAAACAGCGACTGAATATGGAATGACTTTCAGAATAGATCTGAAATGGCTGGATCTAGAGCGGAAGTGATCGGCAGCAGTTCAACTGAAAATAGATATGGACCCCAAGTATGTATTGCTTCCTAACAGTTCAGGTGTTTCACTCGGCCACCAATGTTGTCTGACAGCTTGCGTATTGGGGCAGTACCCCTCACTCCATAGCTCAGGTAAAACTAATAACCGCTTTGCAACAAATGACAGCTCTTGGTTTACCTCACGGGTGGGAACTAGTCAATCAGGTAGGGGTCGTTGCCCTTTTCGCTGGCAGGTCCTCTCAACGGGCCAGCTACTTTGGGGTTCCTGTGGTACTCCTCACAATGGGTTTTAGGGCTTATGCCCAAGTACTTCCCATAGTTAAGCGGATAGGGATTATTCCCAAATCCAAAGCTGCAACAGATGCAAAATTTTTTTTGAAAGAAATTCCACCCACCGAGCCCAAGAAAGTGCTCTGATACCAGATGTGATGAACCTGCAATAATTAATTAATGCAAATACACGAGATATCAGAAATAATAGACTCAGAATCACTTTTATATTGATCACAGGCCACTTCGAGGGGGCAACCTCCTTTGAGCAAGCTCAATACAATTAACTTCACGGTGCCTTCAATGACCTCAACACACACTTATATACTAAGTCTATGCCCAATACTATGAGTCAAAACCATGGGACATATAATACTACGGGACGACTTACAAAGCATATGTGCCCAATACTATGGGCTAATATAAACTAAGGATCAACAAATACTACGGGATGACTTACAAAGCATATGTGTCCAACAACAATATACTAACATAGTAAAGAGAAGGGTTAACATAGGTTCCTAACAATTGATCAATCTGGCCTAGTCACTGAGAGTTTAGAAGCAGGTCTTTTCGGGTCGTTAATAGTCACTTTTGACCTAACTGCTCATACTTTGTTTATTGGTTCTAAGGAACTCAGGATCAGTCCAATGTCAGACTCATGGATTCTCCCTACTGAATCAGAACTAGTAGTGCCTTTATCTATTGCAGAAGTAACCTACTTGGATTCACAACATGCTGCAACAGATCATATCGCGACTTCATTGGTCTCTATTGAGTCGGATATGGACTATGCTCCTACATGGTCAGTAGACTCTACCCATTCTTTAGACTGTCTAGACACTGTTTTTCCCTCTGATGAGGCAATTCTGGAAGCTATAATAGGCCAGGACCATCCTTGGGAACACATGCACCATAGGTCCTATTTTCTTCCAGAGCTAGACATAATAGAGAGAGGGGAGTTTTCTTTGAGACCCGATGGAAGTGTTGATTTGTCCTCTATCCCTTCTACTTCGAAAGCTATTTTTGCTAAAGGGAATATGGAAAATATATCGAGAACCATGCCGATCAACATTTCCATCAAACCTAGGGTCGTGGAAAATATTTTTATTGGAGCAGACTGTTCTCCTGGGGAGGTCATTCTGTACACCATCTCTTTAAAAAGTTCCGCGACATTTTTTCCTGGTCTTATGAGGAGATGTCGGGAATAGATACTACCATAGTTGAGCATGTCATCACAACGTACCTAAACGCTAAACCTGTGAGACAGAAGCTCCGTCGAGTGAACCCTCGAAAAGCCGCTGCCATCAAAGCAGAGGTAGAAAATTTGCTCAAAGACGGATTTATCTATCCGATAGCTATGACGGAATGGGTTTCAAATCTTGTTCCAGTAGACAAAAAGCAAGGTACCATCAGAGTCTGTATTGACTTTCGGGACCTAAATAAGGCTTGTCCAAAAGATAACTACCCCACACCATTTATTGATCAGATCATTGACGCATGCGCGGGCCATGAAATGTTCTCTTTCATGGAAGGATTTTCAGGATATAATCAGATACAGATTAAACCTGAAGACCAACACAAGATAGCCTTTATTTTTCCCTGGGGCACCTTTGCTTATCAGAAGATGTCGTTTCGTTTAAAGAACGCTGGAGCTACTTTCCAACGAGCAATGAATTTAGCTTTTCACAACATCAAATATGTGGTTGAACCCTACCTGGATGACCTCCCAGTGCGATCTCGCAAGAGACGGGACCATCCAGACCATTTAAGACTTGTGTTTGAAAGATGCAGATACTACAAGATTCAATTGAATCCTAACAAATGTGTATTCTGCGTTGAATGCGGGCGACTACTGGGTTTCATAGTATCCAGTTGTGGTGTAATGGTAGATCCTTTAAAAGTTGAGGCGATTATAAATATTCCTCCTCCTCGAACCCTGAGACAACTTCAAAGTCTGCAGGGCATGTCCAACATCTTGAGACGTTTTATCATAAACTATTCCAAGATTACAAAAGGTTTCATGCGACTGCTTAAACAAGATACCTACTTTTTGTGGGATGAGGCTGCTCAATCATCTTTTGAGGCCTTGAAAAAGGCACTAATTTCAGCCCCCTTGTTAAGCCCGCTAGACTATACAAAGGATTTCCTTCTATATCTGGCTGTGTCTGTATCCACAATAGGCATAGTACTAGTTTAGGAGGATGATATGCTTCAAGTGCATGTCATTTATTATCTGTCGCATGCCCTGATAGCTCCTGAGATCAAGTACTCTCACGTTGAGAAGATGGCATTAGCTGCTGTCCATGCGGTTCAAATTCTACGCCACTACATATTATTACGCACCACAACATTGGTTACAGAAGTTAATCCTTTCCAATATGTTCTCACTCGACACATAATCGGGGGGAAATTTAACAAATGGATTGTCATTCTGCAAGAATTTGACTTGGTTTTTCAGTCCGCTAAGTCAAAGAAATCACTGGTGTTTGCTGAACTGATCTCAGAATTTCCTAGTGAAGTAGTACACTTTGAGGAAGAGTAATCATTCCCGGATGAACATATCTTTCTCATCACTTCCTCTGACCCATGGTATGGGGATATCCTAGTATATCTCCAAAATTTGAGTTGTCCCACAACTTTCTCTAAGGATGAACAATGCAAGCTTAAGAGCCATGCGAAGAATTACCTCATCATTTCTAACACTTTGTACAGACGTGGGGTAGATTCCATCTTACGTCGATGTTTAACTTTGGAGGAAGCAGAATCAATATTGAATAATGCCCATAGTGGAGCTTGTGGGGGTCATCTTTCTGGGTTGGAAATAGCTCAGAAAATACTGCGTGCCGGCTATTTTTGGCCCACAATTTTCAAAGATTGCATGGAAGCTGTGAATCGCTGCCAGAGATGTCAATTTTTCACCAGGAAAATGCGAGCACACCCAGCTCCTTGCCATCCCGTTATCACAGCAGGTCCCTTCACCAAATGGGGGGTCAATTTTATGACTTGTAATCCAGTTTCGGCTGGAGGCCATCACCATATTATCGTTGCCATTGACTACTTCACTAAGTGGGCCGAGGCAATGCCTAATATTAAAGAGGATGGGGAAATGGTTGCTTATTTCATTTTCAACCAGATCATTGCAAGATTTGGTATACCCAAAGAGATCGTGACTGATCACGGTCGTCATTTTCAAAATAGCATGATGACTGATCTATACACTATGTTAGGTTTTCGACAGGAGCATTTGTCTTCATTTTACCCGCAGGCGAATGGTCAGGTTGAAGTAGTCAACAAAACTTTGAAGCCCATTTTACAAAGGACCGTTAATGCTAGCAGAAACAACTAGCACATTATGTTGTATCCTACTCTTTGGGCCTACCGAGCCAATGTAAATACTACTACCAGGTTCTCTCCCTTCCAATTGGTACATGGAATAGAGGCGGTCATCCCGGTTGAGTGCGAGATTCCTTCATTAAAGTTAGCTGCACAATTATTACCAGATACTTTAGCTTTGGAAGAACGTTAACCATGATGCGCTTACAGCAAACAAAGTACATAAGAACCGAGTTAAAGGACAGTACGATAAGTCTGTTAGACCTAGGGTGTTTCTCGAAGGAGAACTTGTCCTACTTTGGGATCAATATAAAGAACCTCTAGGAGCTGGCAAGTTCAAGTCCATGTGTCTCGGCCCCTACATAATTTCTAAAGTACTGAAGAAAGGCGCATACGAGTTGACAGATTATGAAGGTAATAAGTTTCCAGAGCCTAGAAATGGGCTCTATTTGAAAATGTACTATGCTTAGATACTTGTGCTTTTTCATGTAATATAGTTGTACATTTTTGTATAAATTATAATTATTTTCATTTGTGAATAGTTATTAACTACTTTATGGAGATCATATTTTTGGCAGGTCTAGAACATATGATTCTAGTAGCTGTCTTTTTAAGTCCTTTTAATCTCTTGTTTTGACTATTGAAAAACTAAACAAGATTGCCGAGCATTCTTGGTCTTTTCAAGCTCGTTAAAGTACTTGAAGGTCCATCCGCTTAAGTATAAGTTTAACCCTTTTCCGGACTTTTGCAGATTACTTACGAAAAAGGAATACTCTAGTCATACGTGGCTAGAAGAGTTCTCCTCTCATTGTTTTATACTTTTTCAGAGGAGGGGACTAATTGTATGAAAAAGGACTGTTGGAGCCTCTCTTTAGGGTTTGTAGGCTCTCTAAACATGAAAACACCAAGCGAGCACTCACCTACTCGGGCTCGATGTGAAATACACGAGAGGGTGTATAGAGGATTGTTTAAGTTTTTCAGACTCTATAAATAGGAAAACACCGGCGAGCATTAACCTACTCGGGCTTGATATTAAAATCCACGAGTAAGTGTATGGAGTTATTGTTTAAGTTTTTCAAACTCCTTAAAATTGAAAACACCGGTGAGCAAGAATAGATCTCAGCTTGATATTAAAATCCAGAGATCAGTATTATAGAGTATTCTTCTATCTCTTCTTCTAACTTTGTAAAAAATGAAGAAGGTCCCGATTCTTCTTCCCATGGGCTCATTAAACGCTTTACATGGTTGGACCTATTGAGTTTTATTTTCTTCTTGGACCCATTAAAACAACAAAAAGGATATTCTTTTATAAAAAAGAATAAGGGATAAGAAGGGTATTTCACATATTTTTCAATTTCAAAGGAAGTTGATTCAATCATGTCCTTTAACACAACACCTACTTGAGTTTATCATTTTAGTTGGGTTTAGTTTTTGGCCTTAGGGTGAACCTGATCTCCGAATTTTTTACTCCCCCAGCTGGTTATTCTTCCAACCATATGGAGGGTCTATTATGTCTCCCACATGACAGAATTATATCATTTTCCCCTCATTTTGAAAACTACCTAAGTCACTTTGTGTCGTGCTCACTGTTCAAGGATACAGCCTATGTCGGCCATTCTGCAGTTTACCTTGACTTCATGTGTCGGCCATCCTAGTGTCAGTTTGTTTCATCTTGTGACTCGTCCTACTCCACATCAGCTCATACCTGTGAGTGTTCCTCATGTTGGATGATGGAGGATGCATTAAGTCCTCCCTTCTAGCGAACTTCTTCCCATCGACCTCAGCTCATTATGCTCTAGGAATGATGTTTAGAGTCTTGGTTAATACCTTGGGGATTGCAGTCATCAGTGGCAATTTCCCTCGTTGTTGAATTATGAGAATACACCAATGTCTCTTATTTGATAGGTTCCTCAAGGGTTCGACTTCAAGTCCTTTTATTCACACTTGTTGGATCGTATTAGGTACCTTGGGCCCCATTATCATTATCGATGGAAGCCCCCGCATTTGTTAACGGTATACATCAATGACTGGTGATAAAATGATACCCCCCATGTTCGACTTCAACTCATTTATTCGCATGGATAGGGTTTGTACCTTGGGTTGTTTGGATGAAGACCTTGGGACTCTAATAGCATCACCATATTTATGTTATCGCCCAAGCTGCACAAGACTGAGCCTCACTCATTTTGGCTCTTCATGAGACATAGATCCAATTTGTTGTTATGGCTATGATCTCTCATTTTGACATGGATCCACGCTTGTATTTCAGTGGCCATGCTCTTTATATACATCTCCTAGTTATGTATCAGAGATCATGTTGTATCATGCTACACATCTATATGATGTCAATATTGTAATTTCTCGCTGACCTTGATCGTTGTTTCAGGTGTATTTGTGACTTGGTTCTATGGTTTCTTGCTCCTCCTCTGACTTGGAATTATAATGGATTTCATCCATCATTTCCCTCTGACCTCACACATTAGGGGGCATCTGTTATAGGTCAAATATGCACTTCTTTGTCCATGATCACCTTGCCTTGTAGATCACACAAAAGGACACAAAGGATTGAAGAGCTAGATTTCCTTGGATGACTTACTGCCAGAAGTACACTCTTCAGCAGTGATTTTAGCAGTTTCTCCTACTTTTGACACATGTACGCCCCTCTCTACACTGTAGAACAGTGTACACATTGGAAAAATACCCTACTCTTCTCAAGGGAAACCAGTGTACACTTCTCAAAAATTTGTAAACGCATGTTGTAAAGCATGAAAGTTGCTTCCTGTACGCTACTCTTGTTGTATGAAACTCGCGTACATCTTAAGATGACATTAAAAATATATTAATTTGACGAATTGGGATTAGTTGCAATTGGTTTTTCAACTTCCCCAACTTCCCAATCCAACCACCTCTCGATCTAAACTTTCTACCTTGTCCCATAAATACAAGGAGGATCCATGAGAGGGGTTACTTAGAAAGATTCATACACATAATAGTCAGAAAATATTGAGAGAATACTTGGAGGATTGTTATGTTGGAGGAATTCCCAAGTCATTGTGGAGAGCAGAGCCCAGGATCCGGTTGCAGAAGCATCTCGACACATCAAGTATACATGTACTGATTTATGCTTCTTTGACAATAAAAGGGTCGAAACACCCTTCCTATCCCAAATTGAATGTCTACCGGATTGTATATTCGTTTGGACTAATATCTTGTTTTATTTGATGTTTAAGTTGTTTATTCTTTCATCATATTTATTAGATCCAAGATACGCTGAGGAAGGTATCATTTGTGTTGCAGGTTCATCAAAAGAAGATCAAGCGAAGGACCAAGCGAAAGCTAGGACCAACCGACAGTAAAAAGGTGCTTCCTTCTATACCTTGATCCCTTTCATTTGTAAGAAATAGTTGCAATATAAATAATGTGTTTACCTGTCAACCCCACCCAGTTGGTAGTGACCATCTCCTCACTATAAGGTAGAAATCCTGAACAACAACGGGGGTTGCATAATCAAGATTCTCTTAACCATGGCGATGCAGAGATGTCGTTACGATCTTCGCATAATTTTCTATTTAACAACAACTAACTAATGGGATAGAACACCAGATGTCTTCGCACTTGGGAGCTATCGTAGTATACATAACTATGTTGAATCTCTACTGTATTCACCAGTTAGCCATGAATTCGTCAAACTATGTGTTTCTTCTTCACAATCACACACTTGTATTCCAATTAATCAATGTGCAATTACCATTCACATACATATAAATTAAGTACAAAAACTCACATAAACGCGAATACAAAACATGTGATTAATTCATACACATAAACAAGAAGGATCGGTCGCCCCTTCTATGATGATCGCTCGTTCTATGATCGATCCTTATCTCAAACGACTCTGTAAAATGTGCATTCAATCTCTCATGGATAATGCTAGTAGATTTGTTCTTAATTAATCAACTGATTTTGAAAATGAGGGGTCATTCCTTAACCATTGATCATTAGCGTGAATATTTGCAAGTATACATCTAATATTAAAACACTAATTTATAATTATAGACATTGTATGCATTCTTATATTGACTACTTAATATTGACTGTTTTGCAGATAAAGCATGGCTACATTGTTGAGCCTCAGTAACTACCAGGAAATCCCTCTCTTTGAATTGATAACAGATCACTACTACCTTCAGCCATTCAGAAATTGATGGTATGTTGAGATGGAAGAACCAGATAATTTGTACCCGAATTTATATCTTTTATGCTGGAATGATGATGGAGCTCATACTAGAGTTGGAATATTGACATATGCGGATCCCGTTGAATCTGATGATCAATTGCGAGTTCAAGTTGAAGTGGTCAATGGTGAAAAATGTTGCCTTGTATAGCTTGATCTTATGGTTTGTAATTATTGACCAGATCTAATGAAAAGTGGTCCCGATCCAGATCTGATTTCTTGTGCGAAGCAAGGGTGGGTTTTCCCCTCGTATGAGGTTTCTAATAGTTCTGGAATTGATACCGTTTCATCCTTGAAGAAAGGAATTTTGTCGGAATGGAGGAAAAGAATGCAGGCTTCGAAAAATTCCTCTGTATTGCATTACATGAATATTAGTAAGAGCCCGATAAAGGTGAGCCATGAAAGGATTCTTACGTACAATAGAAGAGCATTTCTCCAATTTATTGTAAAAGATGTGGACAAATATTCCTTCAAACAACTCAAAGGAAGTCCTTCTAGAGTGATGATGCAGAAAGCAACTAAGAGCTTCGAAATTTCAAAAGAAGTTCAACAAGAGCAGATCAAATTCTTTTTTTCAATGACAATGTTTTTTCCATTGACATAACAAGATGTGTTTTTGTGCCTCCGCACTTACAATATCGAAAGGTTAATGAGGAGGTCGTGCAAAAGATGGTTGTATCTCTTCTCCATACATTTACAACAACATTGAGAGATGCCATTCTATTGCCTTTCGATAAGGAGACCACATTGCCCTTTCTTCCTGGAAATGCAGAAGAAATTAATTTGCCAACAATTTTTTTTTATATATTGGATGGGCAGCATACTATTTATGCGCAGAAAATAATCATTGCAGATGATCGATATAAACAACTCCATTCAAGGTATCGGCAACGAACAGCTCGTCTTCTACATAGCGATGTTCCTCAACACATCATCAACAAATTATGCAAGCAACAAAAATTATCGAACAAGGAATTTTCAGAGACTCCATTCATTTCTCAAGTTGAAAAAGCAAGGGAGAAATGGATATCCCATGGTATCCCATCCCACCCTGGAAAGGGAAACGTTCCAAGTGATGCTTGGCGGGTATAAAAATTTTCTTCGTATAAATCAAAGTCTTTAGATTGCTTCCTGTGTTATGAAATTAGCAAATTAACTGGAATATGCAATTTTATATGTTTGTAGTCTTTCCAATCTGAATGTATGGATATCTTTCGTGTTCAAAATATGAAGAGCCTTAAAGACAAGATAAATCTTGTTTTGACATCGGATCGACTGTGGAGAAAATGGCAGTTTGTATTCGAGCTTTACAAAAGTGGCTCCTTCCTATGCTCGGCTAAGAGCATCAATCAGGAATATTTTGTTCCAAATAAAATAAAGAGTTATGGCTCTAATATTTTTAGACCATTGTGTGATCTTGATAAAGATGAATTGATTGCTGTGGCGGAAAATATAATCAACGGATCGGTTTGGATGAGCACATCAGTGTATAAAAAAAATTTCGCAGAAACTTTAAATCAATATTGCAAACAAATCAAGGATGAGAGTTCAACCAGGCATTCAATCGTTGAATATCTCAAAGTTAATGATGTTCAAAGTGATCGCTCATAGATTGTCACTGACCATAGCGTCATTGAAATATATAAAATTACACCAAACCATCTCCAGCAACTGTGCAGTATTTTATGCTTCGGAAAGCTCCGAGTAAAAAGAGAAAGAACGAATCTGAAGTGGATAATGGTACCAAAATACCAATTGATGCTCAGAAAATATTGAATATGTATATCGATAAAGAGAGGATGGGTATGTCCATTGGCGACGTCGAAAATAGTTCATAGTTTTCTTGTCAATGTTGTTATCCTGAATCTTTGGTCAACACACTCAGATTAATTCCATTTTTTGGTGCGTTAGTCAGCTGTGAATTTGTTGCTGTGGATACGTGTAATTGTGATAGTCCATGGACAGAACAAGACATGCTTGCGTTTTTGTACTACTTAGAAACAAATCAGGAGGCATGTACTTGTAATTTTTTAGCTGATATGGAAAACTCTTGTATGACTTCTAAAGCTTTCACAATTTTCAGCAAGAAATAAAAAAAACATGTTACACCGAATCCTACAAAGGGACTTTATAGAGAATTCTCCAGGGACTCATTTATAGGATTTTCTGTTAGACAGTGTTGGAGCATTGGAACGGATAAAGATATTTTTTCTACTTCTGAAATCGATATGGATTGGAAGGATGAGGGCCTACCGATGATTGATTTACCTTATCCCAAGGTTAACAAAGATAGTGATAGAAGCCATGTGTTTGCAAAAGAAAGGACACAGGAATTCTGGGATCACATAGTTTCCAAACAGGTCTCTTCTCAAGGCACAGTTATTTTGTTGTACGCAGGAGGTAGGCTTCTTCATTTGTTGATGAGGGCTCCAGGAAGAATAGTTATTTCTATTGTGGAGACAATACAACAAGAGCTATTTATGAACAGTTTCTATCATGAATTGGGTGTAAAACAAGATATTTCTATTAAATTTTTCAGATGTCTTTGATTTTATTTTACTTTTTTGAAACACGGTATTTATATTAACATTTTCATATGTCTTTGATTTTATTTTACTTTTCTCGGTTGGTTATGTTCAATAACTTCTTCAAATTCCTATTCTACTACATCTTCAAATAAAGAGCACAACCAGGTATCGTCCAATCAAATTATACTATTCGATGACGAAAGTGAATGTGATATAGAATCCACTAAGAACTACCAAACAGGAGCACAAACAGGACAAGAAGGTAAAAAATTATTTTTCAAAGATCGTGATTAAATTAACTCAATTATGAAAGGGGATAGTGACCTTGAATACTTGCAAAAAATGATATAAAATGTATACCTTAGAATTTCTAGGTCAACATGTGGATCATCCACAACCAGAGCTGGCATCGACGATGTCCCTGGATATTGGCCAGCAAATCATATTGGAGAATAATGGACCAGGAGAGAGCTTGGACAATAATAAACAAGGCGAGATCTTGGACAATAAAGAAGCAGAAGAGTGCTTAAACAATAATGAATCAGAAGAGTGCTTTGACAATATTGAAACTAGAGAGGGCTTGGTGTCAAAATGCAATGTCTCCAGCAATGTTGCTTACCAGTCAAATGTTGGCCTGCCATTGACAGATAAAAGACAGAATATTTTTTACTTAAATTGATAAAACAAATTTATTCCGAAGTATATAATGACAAGAAATATTTATGTATAGCTCCCCATACAAAATTTTTATTGATATTAGAAACTGAAGGTTTTCTATTTCGCAAGAAAGCCATAGAAAATGACTCCAAAAGAGAAAAAAAAAGGAAATAAAAAAAATACTGGTGGAGGGGGAAGAGATTACCAATGGTGAATTTGAATTTAAAAATAAAAGATCTTCATATGAGTCGTGAACACATGCCATTGAATTTTTGGATTTAATTCTTTCCAAATTCAATGTTGGGGTTTGGTCATCTAAATGTAGTGTCAATGAGGGGAAGCCACTGCTTACAAAATTTTTGGTGGCAGGCGATAAAGATAAATCATATGAGCAAATTTTTTTTATTTATTTGGTTTCGAGAGAGATGTACCTACAAGCAAGAAGGAAATACACACAAAAATATGCAGAGTGTGTGGACGGAGTTCCCAATGAAAAATTTGGAAATTAATACATCAATGATTGTTTTGGAGGGTGATGGTGAGAAAGCACTTCCATTTCAAAACTGTATTTTGAGTAATCCCTTTATTGAATCATCCCTTAGGACATATACTGAATTGGAAAATGGACTTTGGCATCATTTTAGTAAAATGCATGAATCAGCTGATATCAGAACCTTCAATGCCTTCTCCCAGTTGAATCCTGGTTGAGTGACAGCCATAAAATGTAACCTATCATTTCCTATTTCTAGATGTAAACTATCATTGCCTATTTTAAATCATACAATGTGTTTTCTATTTTTTTGGGAGACGTTTCCATTTTCATCTAAATGTAACATATTATTAGTTCAGTGTGATGCTTTTATTAAATCAATTAAAACTGTGAAATTTTAGGTGATTTTTGTATTATTCTTTGGAAATCAACATCTTCATGTACAGTTGCATGGTTGTGATCATTAAATTCATGAACAAAGTGTTGTTGTTGTTGTTATATATATAGTCGTTGTTCTTATATGCAGTTAGGATATCACCGCAAAAGAAACTATTGGTCCTGGGAGTAGAGGGATTTCTCTTTGGAGTTCGTATGTTATCCAACATTGAAGATTCTTACAAACAACCTCATTTTGTCCATAATTGATATCATTATTATACACGCATGTTCAGCCCCAAAATTATCATTGTTGCCAGAAAGCATTTCGACGTTGCTTTGTGGTTTTCCTCGCTCGACAACATGGAATTAAAAATTAACTTCGCGTATTTGAATGGTTGAAAAATGAAGAATTTGTATTTATTTGGGGTTGAGAGCAATGTAAACTTAGTACTATGTATAATCACTCAATCTCTGCATACTATAATGTTGGTGAAGTACAGAACATATACAAAAAGTTGTTCAAGGATGTACTTATCCAATATGGAGATATATATAAACAAACAGACATGTTGTTTATAGATGAAGGGCAATATCAATCAGCAGACAATTGCAAGGAAAACTGCTTGAAAATGCCAACTAGTTGGAAATTTGATGGGTCACAAGAGCGAGATATGACTATAAAAACAATGTTGTGTTGTTTGTTGAATTATCTCAGGCCTCGTTAAAAAATGGTGCGTTGGTTAAACACATTGAATTTGAAATGATCATCATATTATACAAAAAAAATCCATTTAGTGATTTGTATATTTTTTACAACTCTTGCATTTAATTGATGTAAGTTTTATTGCACAATTCTCATATTATTTATGGACATCAGACCATGTATCTGGTAATGTGTTTCAAAAATTGTTGAACATGAAAGCAATATACTTAGAAACATTGAACCATAATATTTTATTGACTGGGTTGTGTGTGTGTGTGTGTGTTTTGTTTGCAGATAGTACTAGAAGATTTGTTTCTAGTAAACCATTGATAATTTTTATTTCAATGGCGTTTTGTTACACGCATTGCATAGAAAATAGAAACCCGGATTGCGACGACCACCGGACTTCGAAACATCAACAAAGTATTATTTTATACGGCCAGGCTTAAGGAAATTTTTTGAAAAATGATTTAGTATTTTTTAGGCTGGTGTATGGACATCTGCTCAACGAAAAAACGTTGACGAGTTTTTGCCTAGATTATTAGAAAGAACATGATTGAAAAGGGAACTATTTAGATTAATTTTAACACAGGAAGATTGTTCTTCTATAGCCAGTGAGGGTTTTTAGGGTGATGGAAATCCTTATGTATTTCGCAAGCATTTGAGTATAGTTTGGGACACTTTGATCCATGGTTGGGATCGGACAAATACTGTGATTGTCGATGACTCCGGAGAAAAACAGGTTTCTAACAAGGAAGGAAACTATATTATAACAAAAACTTATACTTATGACAATGTCAAGGACACATTTTTGTCAAATCGATTATGGCCTTGCTTGTTGCAGCTGAATGGCGTGAGCAATGTGAGGCCAATTGTGAATAAAATGAAAATGGAAGTATTTTGTTAAATAATACACTTGAATGTTTGTTTTTACTAGTATGTTCAATTTCACTGTGATTATAATTCTTTTTAAAGTGTCGAGTTTGGTTTCCGAAAATGCAAAATCAGAGTTTGAAATTGCTAAAATCTGTTTTAAAATTTCAAGATTAAGTATTGGATGTGTAAAAAGAAGCCTTCCAAAAGGGAAAGTGGCAATCTTCCCTTGGAAAATCAGATGAATGGGGGAACCATTGAAGGAGAGAACTGGAGAAACTCTGTACTTGGAGAATTGTAATGTTTTACAATCTTAAAAGAATTTCAGTTAGTTTCTCTCTTCCTTTCTTTTGTTGTGTATAAAGTTTCCTTGATTCATTTTGGTTTTTCATACATACATCTAGTACCTATGTTTAAATTGTATTGTTAAATCATAAAAAATATAAATCTTTGTGCTTGATTTATCATTCATATGATTTATATGCAGGCTATGCATCGGTAAATTTCTTTACTTGATTCATATTGCTTCACATTTTGCAATTACATAACAGTCATTATCATCATATTAAGTTAATTTGCTAAGTTAAGTTATTAAGCATCTAATTAAAAGCTCCTTAACTAGGCTTATGTCTATCATTCTAAGAACATACAAGAGGCATCCATCCATGAATGAGGTTGTGACATGGTGTTCTTGGTTGTCAGTCTGTGAAATGGTGTTCTGTTGAATTGTTGTTAGTCCTCTACTTTGTAGGTTAATAATTCTTTGTTGTACTCTAACAACACTATCATTAGAACTTTTCAGTATTTGTTCAAGTGAAAGGGGTCCTCTAGTAGGTGATATGATAAGGATATCTTTTCTATTTTCCTGCTGAGGTGTAGGTGTACCAGGAATGACAGTCGGTTGTGGGACTATTTGTTGTTCAGAGGTAGATGCCTGTGATGGGCTATGAGTGACAACCGATGATGTTCTTGCTAGAGGAGGTTTATGGGTATTCTATTTAGGCATATTTTACTTCAGGCCCTCCTTCTAGTGCCATTTGTTAAGGCCTTGAGTGTGTATGTGTTGGAATGGGTCCGAAAGCTCTCAACAGAGGGAGAAAAGCTAGCCATAGTCTTCAGATAATCTTGCGCAAGTATTACCCTATCCTCGAGTTGTTTGGGATGGTGATCTCCCACGAATACAAAGGCCTCCACTGGCACTTGTGGTTTTGATCCTAAAAGGATCTATCTTCGAATGAAGGAAAACAAAGTGTGTTCAGTCTGAAACAAATCTACCTAGGAAGGAAAATCTAATCTAAGTTAGACCTACTCTAAAAGGTGTCTTGTTTAAATGCAGATTAACTTGATGTGAAAATAAATAAGTACATTCATCCACTTAACAGAAATGTGTAGAAGATCAATTCCTTATTTTCTTAAGTTACAATCAATCAATTAAAATTAACTAAATGCAATATTAAGTGTTTAAGATCATTCAAGATTAACCTGTAACCAATATGTCAATTGAAAAATTAACATAGATTATAATTTACTGTAAATAATTTGCAGAAATCGATAAATATTTTAGTTGAAAAAATTCAATTAAAACATAATACATACATGGATCTAACATAAGGAAAAATCCAGATTAACAATCTCTGCATGAAATAATATTTGCAAAGGATTAAACAGCATAGGTAATAACCTGAAGTAGAAATCAATATTTACCAAAGAAATTTGATTAATGAACAAAAGATGACGCAAGAGAATAACTTTACTGTATTAATGAAAGTCTGTAAGAAATTACAAGCTAAGCATAAATCAGAGCATCTCCGGTCTTCTTTTTTCGATTTCTACCCCAAAAATGATCATCCCTTGCCTAAGAGAGATCTACCCCTTAAATAATAAATTACAAAAATAATACAAAGGATAAATTCCCCTTAAACAGGGATTACAAAATCAGAATATTCTATTTAGTGAGGAAATCTTCCTACTTGTCCCAAACTTCTATCAATTCATCTATATCTGGATAACAAGGATATTCGAGCCCCAGCTGGGCATCACACATGAATCCTTCAATCTCATTTTTGGCTATTTTATGCCACGTGCGGATAAACATATAGATCTTGGCCTCCAAGGAAACCGATTGCTTAATCAACCAATCCATGTCTTCAATTTGGATATGCTCAATCTACATGATTTTCTACTTGACTTGATCACAATGGGCTTCGACCTGTTCTATCATCAATTTTGGCGGATCTGCCCCCTCGATGAGCCCCATTGTAGGGAATGCCAGTATCTCCATGAGATTGTCTGAGGCATACCATCTTCTTCTACAAAGGGCTTGAGCCTGGTTGATAGTATCATGTACCATGTTAATAACATTCTCCCAAGCTCGCATAGCAGTTCGAATCCTTCTGAATTTGAGGTTGTCCAACTCAGGGATATCAGCTGGCTTATCTTCAATATACTTCTTCCAATCCATTATGTCTTCTACAGCTTTAGAAGCCTGTTTTGTTTCCTCTACTTGCTGGCCCAAGGTGCCAGCCATTTTGTTAAAGACAATGTAAGTCTCATGGATTTCACCCAAGGTAGTAAATAGCTTAGCTAGAAGCTGATGATGCTCTAGGTTGACTTGATTGGCTAGGTCCTTGAACTCTTGCTATGAAAACCTAGAAAACGCAGATGAGGCTGCACTTGTAGTTGCATCCTTTAGCTGTTGTTCAAGCACAACTATCTTTTCAGCATTGGCAGTGTCCAAAGCATCAGCATCTTGCGATTGGACTTGAAGAGAAGCATTATGTTCTTGAAGGTCTTCAATCTTATTTTCAAATTATTTTCTCAGTTCACGAATGTCAGCTTCATGTTCTTCATTGGCCTTAACCAGATGCTCTTGAAGTTTCTTGAGCTCCTCCTTCTTGACATCAATTTCTTTATTCAGTGTGATTACTGAATCAAAATTGGCACCTACAAAAGAACCCATGGCAGCAGCAGTATCCAGTGCTTCTTGTTGTATGTCATCTAATTGCTTGGCCCAAATGATTTGAATAGGAAAGGGGCCCTACAACACATCCTGATCTCTGCCTCTTTTGTTACCCTTCTTCACCATTTCCTTAGCCTTTTTTCTATATAAATAATCTCCAAGGGAGGTTACAATATCTTCCTCATAAGTAGCTACCAATTCAATGGAAAATGTAGCCACATCTTCTGTTGCAATTATTGGGGTTGTCTGAGTAACAGTGGTATTAGGTATTGTCATAGTAATCTAAGAGGTGGCTAGTGGAGAAGGGATAACTTCAGGGACTGGGGGTAAATAGGTTGGAGTAGGGATTGAAGTAAAAACTTCAGGAAGTGAAAAAGATGCACTGAAAACTAATGGTGAAGATGGAACAACCGGGATTTGGATATCATTGGATGGTGGTGATGAAATAGATGATGGTGGTTGCAGAGAGACAGTTGAAAATTGGATCTCTGCAACTATTGATGGTGGAATGGAAAGTGGAACTGACAGGGTTGGAGATGGAACAGTAATGGAATTTATTGCATGAAATAACTGGGATATGGTGGATGGTGGTGTTACCACAGAAGATAAAGTGGAAAGAGATTGAATGGATGAAATTAAGAGTGTTGAAGTTGTGGTATCAACAACAGTAGTGGTTTTAAGAGACTATTGATCTGGGACAAGATCATCCATGACTATGGCATCCAACACATCTGCAATTTCCTGAGAACTTTCAGTTTCTTCCTGCATCACAGTCACAAAAGGAAGTGTTTCATCTTCCACATCACTGTCCTCAATAGTAAGAGTAGGAATCTCAGAGGTAGAAGTTTGAATTTTCTGTCTTTTAGCTGGTTTACTCACAGCAATCATTTGAACATCACTAATCAGGTTGGCTGTAGCAGCCACTTGAATATTAGTAGTGCGTTTGGGTACTGCAACCACTTTGGTATCCAACACCGAACTCATTTGTGCTAATTTCTACTTCCATTGTTGAGATGTATGCATCCACATCTTTAATCCTGCAGTAGTTTTCGACTTCAGAGTATCCTCCATAAGGCCTTTGCCTTTGTCTCCATCCGGGTAGGTAAGCATCAATGGAGCACTGGCTTTGTGAGCTTCCTTTTCTTCCCTATCTTTTCTTGTTTGCTCATCAAGCTTGAGTTCCATGCTTCTATAGCTCAAAACCTTTGTTTTAAGCTCCCGCTGATACTGAAATATATGGCTCTGTTCTTCTTTGCTCTTTTCCCTCAGCGGGACTTCAGAGAAAATATTAACTCCCTGATAAATAGATTCATTAGGGATGTGTTGATGTGTATAACCAATACTCATATGCGCCTATTTGAAATGAGCCTCCAGAAATCCTTTGGGGTCATGAGTTCTTTTGGGAGCAAATCCCAATTTCAAAGAAATAATCCTATCTCCTAGTGTTGCATCCCAAGTTGAAGTTGGGATAACCAAAGGCCCGAGGTTTAAACGGAACTTAAGCCATCCTTCCTTTTGGGACCAGTGAGCTTAAGGTAGACACCATCTGTAACAGTCTGATAAGATATCTCCACAAGTAACAGTCTGTCAGGGACAACTCTTGGTAGCAAATGTACAATACTGCTTCCCCAGAATCTAATGTAAGCAAAGGCTTCCGCCACATACTAGTCACCCAATGCATGGATGAGAGTTCTAGCATTAGGAGAAAAGGCAGGGGCATCTTCCCTGAAAATCTACTGGTAAATTGCACTAAAGAAATGGTCGCAGATGTCATAGAGCAAGAAAAAAAAATTGTTTTCCCATAAGGCAGAACAATAAATATGAGCATGGGGTGAGGAATTAGTCCAAATCCACCCCATGAAGGGATACTGAAACTCTATACAGAAAATATCAATTACAAATGTAGAGAAAAAGAAGTATGGCTTCCTTGTAGCTGTTGTTTTCTGATATTTCTCAATGGTTGTCTTTAACTCTATTGATAAAATTGAATCCCAAGGGAATGAATACCCCGTTGTTAGGACATGATGGGAGATAGGATCCCATTCAGCTTTCAATACTAAACAATTAGGGAGACCATAAATTTTGCAGAGCATGGCTTCCAGAAGAGAATAAGGCTCTTTGAACTAAGAAATTGGGTATAAATTATCAGCCCTGGGCATGAAATTTCTCGGTCTGTGCATCCAAGACTTCAGCATTTTATTGAAATTGTACCTAGTCTTTGATGACTCAAGGAATTCAACATTGAGGGGTTAAACAGCTGGTTTTAGGGCATAAGCTCTAGTAAAAACCTCAGCGCGAAAAGTAGCCAATTGAGACCTTGCGTTATCATTGAAGGAGCGGTCTTTAGGGTTAGCATGCTCTATAATATACTTAACTGCATTAGTGTAGGGAAGGATAGCAGTTCTGGAAGCTATAGCATGGAGTTGTGAATCCCTAATACTTTCATAGGTGGGGCGGTCACTCTGAATATCAGTTAGGTCGTCATTGTCAAAGAGGGAGTAAATTTTGTACCAATCCATTTGGTATGTCTCAGAAACCTTATCGCTGGTGTCGGAAAGGATGTCAAAGTTTGGGTCTTTGTTCAAAATATTTTTCCAAGGAGTTTTGCAGTGAGTGTTACGAGACATGTTTGAAAAACTAGAGAAATCTGATGAATAAATAAACACCAATAAGAAAAAAAAACTCAAAATAGAAGAAAAAAAATTGAACAATTGAATAAGAAAGTGACACGAAGCCAACCTGTGCAAGCTGGAAAAAATGGTGAAAATGACCCCTAGTAAAAAGTCGTGAAAACGAATCCTAGTAAAAACACGCGAAAACGACCCTTGGTAAAAACTCGCAGTAAAATCTGCAAAAATGGCGAAAACGACCCCTAGTAAAAACTAGCAGTAAAATCCACATAGCAGGCAATTTCTGAAAATGAAAAATGATAAAAGAAAACAAAAACAAAATCAACATATTTATTAATTCTATCAGGTTACATCTGGGCCGTAAAATTAAGACAAATCGATGACTGAGATCTAATCTGGGGAATGGGGAAGACAAGTTGCGGGGGTTTAATTTTTCAGAAATATATACAACGTTCCCACAATACGCAATCCGCAATTGCGGGTTACGGTACCACAACTCCAAATAAAAACAAAACAGAGTGTCATCACTTCCTATGATGTCAGTTCTCTCTTTGAGGCTCACACGTGTGAGATTTTGGCCTTACAAAATAGAGATGAATTCATGTATAACCAGAATGGTCAAGACCGGAAAGATATAAATAACAAGAAGGGTCGGTCGATCCTTTGTTTAGTAGATAATTGTGAACAGCAATATCCATCAATTCACCTGTATCCATACTGGTGAACACAAGAAGGATCGGACGACCCTTCTCGCAGTCTAAAACTAGTATAAAAATAATAATGGGCAGAAGAAGGGTCGGACGCCCCTTCATTCATGATGGAATTGTGCAAATATTCAACCTACGAAGTATAGGCTGTCAATTCATGTATATCTTGAATGGTGAAGACTGCAAAAATACTAATCACAAGAAGGGTCGACCGACCCTTCATTTAATCTAGAAAAAATGGCGAAAACGACCCCTGGTAAAAACTCGCAGTAAAATCCACACAGCAGGTAAATTAAGGTTACTATCTATTCAATGCATGTAAATTCTATTTTTAATACCATAAATCTTTTCAAATTATCAGATGGCCTGCATATACTATCGTCCAATTTTAAGTCTTAGCTCATTTGATCTCATGGAGGAAGAATACACCTTTGGAAGTGGGAATTGTTCTTGCATGCATTGGAGCAAGCTTAAACCCCTAGATTTGCTTATATATCAAAGGTTCAAAATGATTATAACTTTGTTCCATATGTGTCATGTTACTTTGCATTATAGCTCTCTTACCCGATTCTTTGAATTTTTCTTTGAGCTAGTTGTTAAGTTATTACATCAGTTTTGTTGGACTTAGTCCTAGATATAAAAAAAATAATAATAATAAAAAAAAAAAAATCGACATATTTATTAATTCCATCGGGTTAAATCTGGGCCATAATATTAAGACAAATCGATGGCTGATATCTAATTTGTGGAATGTGGAAGACGTGTTGCGGGGGTTTATTTTTTGGAAATATATACACCGTTCCCACAATCCGCAATCCACAATTGCGGGTTGCGGGACTACAACTCAAATAAAAACAAACCTAAGTTTCGGCAATCCATAATCTGCATTGCAGGTTACGGGTTGCGGAAATGCATGTCGCAAATCCATTATTCAAACACTTCCCGCAATCCGGAATCATGTATAAATAGATAGCCACTTCAACAAGCTATAGCATGATATGATGGTGCGTGCATTTTTCTCAAACCATGAATTATGGCGGGAATTCTGTCAAAACAGTTTTGACTACTTTTTCCATACTTTGTTAATTTTCAAGGTTTCACAAACTTGTCATATTTTTCCATAATGATGTCAGATAGCACCAGAACACCATCATGTGTCTTTCCGGTTGCATCACACATTCCATGGCATCATACATGCCATGTCATCACTTCCTATTGTGTGAGATGTTGGCCTACCAAAATAGAGATCAATTCATGTATAACCAGAATGGTCAAGACTGAAAAAATATAAATCACAAGAAGGGTCAGCAGACCCTTCGTTTAGTATATAATTGTGAACACCAATATCTAACAATTCACCTGTATCCAGACTGGTGAACACAAGAAGGATCGGACAACCCTTCTGGCAGTCTAGAACTAGTATGAAAATAATATTGGGGAGAAGAAGGGCCGGACACCCCTTCATTTATGAGGGAAGTGTGTAAATATTCAACCTACAAAGTATAGGCTGTCAATTCATGTATATAATGAATGGTGAAGACTGCAAAACTACTAAGCACAAGAAGGGTCGGTTGACCCTTCATTTAAAAGAGAAATGAATTTTTTTTTTAACCTACAAAGGTTGGGACAACAATTCCCCACTACCAAAATCCGCAGAATATGGTAGGGATTGGGACATTGCTTATGTTATAACATGTAAACAATATTTATTCCTACTTCCGACTTCCAACAAGATGGATCAGCCGCCCCTTCTCTTGGTAGATAATTGTGAACACCAATAAACGACAGTTCACCTGTATCCACAATAGTGAACACAAGAAGGACTGAACCACCCTTCCTGCATTATAGAACTATTCTGAAAATAATATTGGGAAAAAGAAGGGTTGGTCGCCCCTTCATTCATTTATCTCGAGTCTCATTCAAAAATGGGGTGTTGGTTAATGACATTCAACTTCAAATGAAAACAAACCAAAGTTTTTGCAATCCGCATTGAGGGTTGCGGAAACGCATGTCGCAAATCCATTATTCAAATAGTTCCCGCAATCTGCACTGCGGGTTGCGGAAAGGAAGAATGCAAACATTTACAATACTCTTCCCTGATTATTGGAAAACATTTACAACCGAAAACCATAATGGTCAATCATGGAAAAATACTAAGGCTAGGCCCTCATTTCATGTATAACCAAAATGGTCAATAATGGAAAAATACAAACGAAAATCAAATCCCTGATTATTGGAAAACATTTACAACCAAAAACCAAAATGGTCAATCATGAAAAAATACTAAGGCTAGGTCCTCATTTCATGTATAACCAGAATGGTCAATAATGGGAAAATCATAAGCACAAGAAGGGTTGGCCGACCCTTCGTTTATTAGATAATTGAGAACACCGATATCCAGCAATTCACATGTATCCATAATGGTGAGCACAAGAAGGATCAGACGACCCTTCCTGTAGTCTAGAACTAGAATGGAAATAATACTGGGAAAATCGCATGAATTGGGGGGACCATCGAAGGAGAGAACTAGAGACACTCTGTACTTGGAGACTTGTAATGTTTTACAATCTTTAAAGAGTTTCAGTTAGTTTCTATTTTACTTTCTTTTTTTATATGAATCAAATTTCCTTGATTCATTTTTGTTTTTCATACATACAACTACTGACTCTGTTTTGTATTGTTAAATCATAAAACATATAAATCTGTGTGCTTGATTTATCATTCATATGATTTATATGCAGGTTATGCACCAGTCTATTTCTTTCCTTGATTCATATTGTTTCACATTCTACAATCACAACGCAGTCATTATCATCATAATTTAATTTGTTAATTAGCTCATCATTAATAGGACAGTCACATTCTTTTTAATCCTTTGACTAAAATAACACAGGAATCTTTACTCTTGAAAATATGCATCAACTCGGTTCGGGAATATTATTTCAGAATTGAAGGGCTCAATACAAAACACGTATATCTTCACGATTTCCAACCCTTACTACATTGTCAAAGAAAACATCTAATCCTTTGAATAAAATAACATCGGAATCTTTAGTCTTGAAAATATGCATCAACTCTGCTCGTCCATCTTTATTCAAAATTGAAGGGCTCAATACAAAACGAATATCTCTTCATGGGTTCCAACACTTACTACATTGCCAAAAATTGTCTTTATACATTGTAAAACCTCTCGGGGTAAAACCCTAACTACTTCATAACTAAAAATAGAAAATTATAAACTAACTATTACATTCCATTTCGGTCAAAATTTCTCAGAATATAACATTTGGTGTCTTTCTATTGGTTGTAGCTGCTAACAGAGCTTCTTTCTCGAATGGTAGCCTTCAAGTGTGCAAGGTGTACTTCATTTTCCCATATCTCTTCACTATCTTCCATTGTTCTGTAGAAGGTACCTCATAACCAGTCATCTCCTCGACCAAAACTTTCATCTCTATCTGCTCTACAATGGAAGTTGGAGGAATATTTTCATCTATCATGACCAGCTTGTTTAGAATTTCAAATTCAAGGGAGAGTTTCTTCAGTAGAATTTTCCCTGTTAGAACATGAGCCAAACCTTGAAATTGCTCATGGTTCCTCCCGATGTTATATAGTAAATCCTTATAAGTGTCCTTGGAAATTAATTCATTATTCTCATCCCAAAAAGAAGGCAGTCCCTTTTGTATTACCTTTTCAAATCCCCTTTTGAATGCTTCAACCTGTTCCTTCATTTGTTCTGCAGTAGCCTAAACATTCTCAATGTGAGAATGTTTTCCAAGGACTCTCCTAGCCCAATTTATGACTGTTACCCTATTTTCAATAGCCATTGCTTTCAGATCACCTTCTGCCAGAGTATTTAAGAAACTTATGGTACCCTGGACTATATCTTTTGGTATCTTATCTAAAACTTCTCTCATTGCTTTACAGCTTTGTAAGCTATCATTTTCTACGGCATCGTTTGTCAAAATAAAATCTAAATAAGGCCTCAAATTTGCAAACCTCATCGATGATTGAATCCCAAATCAAACGCTTTGCACCTTGCAATGCTAGTTGTCCTATCACTTGGCCTATCATCCTCTGATTTTTGCCTACCAAATCTTTATTGTTTTTTGTCAACTCTTTTATTTCATTTTCCTTTTTCTGATTTTCCTCTTCTAGTCTTTGTTTTTCTTCTTTTAGTTCTATGATCTCCACCTCTTTCAAGCTAACTTAGGACATAGCTTGAACTCTATCATTTCTGCTTGCTTCTTTGTTTCCTTGATATGTTCCTTGCTTCTCTTGTGTTGTATTCGCCAATTTGGCCTTTAGATCTTCAATTTCAGTCTTAAGACTCGATCTATCTTTCTCCCAACTTTCCTCTTTTTCCTCAAACTTGAGCAATTTAGCAAGACAGTCATACAATTCTTGAGATAAAGTTTATTTTTCTTGTTCTAACATAGTTAATTGAGATGCTTGAATTATCCGAGTTGCTGGAATTCTAACCTTTTGCTAAAGTAATTGGATATTCTTTTCTTTCTCAACTAAAAGCTTTTTAATTTTCTCCCCTCTATTTGGTTCATCATTTCTCTTCGCCAAGTCATCTTGTAATCTTTTTATTTGCAGTTGATGAGCTTTGTTCTCTGTTTTCTCTTACCTCAACTGGATTTGCAGCTTGTTCAGTGTTTTCTATGGTTTTTCCACTGTTAAAGTAGCTTTCATCATATCATCATAAATCACCTCTCCAGTCTGTTTGTGTAGGTGAATTTTATCAGAAACTGTTATCTTCTGCAAATTCAATTTCATTTCTGTGACCTTATCATCAGACGATACGGCCAAATTCAAAGTATTTTTGTCTGGATTTCTACTAGTCATCAGAGTAATTTCTGAATCAACAACATTCCTGACTTCTAGAAACAACTTATGCATTGCTTCTGCTATTGTTTGTCTGTCTTTGCAATATTTTACACATATTTCATCTCTTGAATGAAATTTGCTAGAATCACCTGCATCTCTTGCCTCGTCAAATTCGTATTCCTATACCTGAATTCCTGGCCCTTGGTATTTTTATTTCTTCATTCCCTTTTCTTTTTCAGATACAACTACTTCATCTTGTTGGCTTGATTTTAATATTTTGGCTTCTCTTTCTTCCTCCACCTGCATATCAGTACTTTCATAAAAACGGATTTTACTTGTTGCTTCAAGATTTCATGGGGTAGGTAATATCTCAGGTACCAACTCAGATGAAACTTTATCCAAGGTAGAAGGATTAGCGTGTGAACTTCCCGAAACTTCTGTGTATGATTCATATTGTAGTAAATTTGCCATCTTCACCAATCTTTCAACCTCTTGGTGATCAAAGGATTTATTTTTGTTCTCTTGCCTTCTGTCATAAATAACATGACAATGATCATAATTAATAGTTGTCGCTTTCCTAAAACTCGGTGCTTCTAAATGTTTTTGTACAAAAGGGAGAGCATTCTTGTTCTTGATGATAAAAGGACCAATTTTTAAATGGAACTTTATATCTGTAGCTTTCTTGAAATGTAGAAAATGGTCATTTTCTACTGTCAATTTTTGTCTGATAAAATCCAAAGCAAAAACTCTTGTAGTCAAAAACGTTGGTAGAATATAGGGCTCCCTAACAAATCCATAAAGTCTAATTATTGTATCTTGCTTCCCTAAAAACCAGTCTCCAATTGCTTTTTTGGGGCTTAGTTGCATCAAGGTCTTCTTCTTTGATAATACTCTAGGCAAATTTTCTCCAAACATCAATCTGTATACTTCTGATAAAATAAAATTCATAAAATTAAACATACTGTCTTCCACTGTTTCTGAAAACACAGATTGTGGGAAAAGTAAATCTTTTCGACTACTAAGCAGGAGCATTTTCATCAAATGTGTCTAGAATCTGAAATGTCTCGAAGTGTGGAAATTCACTAACTGAGAGTGGATGTTCCGAGCCAAGAATTCATCAAATTTAAGGTAGGGTACTTGACTATAATCCATTTCTGGTTTAGCAACACTTAATCTAAAAATCAAACTTAACTGGACCTCTGTGACCATGGAATCATCATCAAACCCTAAAAACTATGAAATGAGTGAAAAAACTAACTGTGAATTTTCATCAAATAAATTAATGTCAAGTGGATAGGGGGTGTTATCAATGGCAAGGCCAGGTTTTAGACAATTGCTCATGAAGGTTTGTTTGGTCTTAGGGGATGACTCTCTATACTGGCTAACTAGGGCTTCTTCAGCAAAATCTTACTGGTGGTGGGAGGAAAACAAGGGTACTTCTAGAAATAATTTTCTTTCATGATGAATTCATAATGACTCTTTGACTCTGAGAATAATTTACTGCGCACCACGAAACGAATTTCGGAAACCCTGAAGGTTGTTCGGGATAGAAATGGATAAAACGAGACTTATAAACATTGTGCACATCCAAATTTTGTTTATATAAACCCTCCAACTTGCTTTTGATTTATGAAACTGAGAATTTAACCATTATGGGGTCATGAATTTCACTATCTCTGTCCACTAGGGTTTCTCCTATCCTCATAGTTTCAACGTTCTGACAGACGGTTTCCCTACTCCCTTCCATTACGTAAACAATTCTAGTTACTTTCACGAGTTAAGAGGACCTACTCTCTCGCTTTCAAGCAGCACAGACATGTTCCAATCCTTCGTTGTTCGCAACACAAAAGTCAATTTTGACGTGCCCTTCTCTTTTATACACCACCGAAGGTGGTTTCTCAATGCGGGATGGTGGTTTTCCTTACCGCTTTCTCTGATTGCAGAATGATGTGGAGATGACACGAGTACAACGATATGGTATTTCGCAACTACTCAGACCTCCATTATGTCGGGCATGTTGGCGGTGCGAAAAGATTATGGATCGTCGATCTAACCGCCCTTTATCGAATAGTTGTTGATCTAACCACCCTTTTATCATTCTCCCATGAGGTATGGCAGCCATTTTCCCAAGGCCACCTAAACCAGTTTTCCAACACTTAGTCATTTCCAAGATTTTCTCCAAGGTTGATCCTGAAACCCTATTTTGACACTTATAACTTTATCCTCGGAAATGATTAAGGAAAACTGATACCATGAATAGATAGCCACTTCAACAAGATATAGCATGATATGATGGTTTGTGCATTTTTCTCAAACCATGAATTATGGCGGGCATTCTCTTAGAGTAGTTTTTTCTACTTTTTCCATACTTTGTCAATTTCCAAAGTTTCACAAACTTGTCATACTTTCCCATAATGATGTCAGATTGAGACACTGACTTAATGATAGCACCAAAACACCATCATGTGTCTTTCCAGCCTCATCACACATTTCATGTCATCATACATTCCATGTCATCACTTCCTATGGTGTCAGTTCTCTCTTCGATGCTCACATGTGTGATATTTTGGCCTGCCAAAATAGAGATCAATTCATGTATAACAAGAATGGTCAAGACTGGAAAAATACAAATCACAAGAAGGGTTGGTTGACCCTTCATTTAGTAGATAATCGTGAACACAAATATCTAGCAATTCACCTATATCTAAACTGGTGAACACAAGAAGGATCAGATGACCCTTCTTGCAGACTAGAACTAGTATGAAAATAATATTGGTCAGAAGAAGGGTCGACCGCCCCTTTATTTATGAGGGAATTGTGCAAATATTCAACCTGTGAAGTATAGGTTGTCAATTCATGTATATCTTGAATGGTGAATACTACAAAAATACTAACTACAAGAAGGGTCTACTGACCCTTCATTTAAAAGAGAAATGAAAAAATATTTAATCTACGAAGGTTGGGATGACAATTCCCCACTACTAACTTCCGTAGTATATGGTAGGGATCAGAAAATTGCCTACATTATAACATCTAAACAATATTTCTCTGGAATTCCGACTGCTAACAAGAAGGATCGGTCGTCCTTTCTTTTAGTAGATAATTGAGAACACCAATATCCGACAATTCACCTGTATTCAGAATGGTGAACACACGAAGGATTGAACCAGCCTTCTTGCAGTCTAAAACTATTATGAAAATATTAGTGGGAAGAAGAAAGATCAGCTGACCCTTTATTCATTTATCTCGAGCCTCATTCAAAATGGGGTGTTGGTTAATGAAATTCAACTTGAAATGACCGTCATATTATACAGACACCGATTCATTTGATAATTTATATATTTTTTACAACTTCAAATGACCGTCATAATTATCATATCGGAACACACCAAAAACCAATTTCAAAAGTGGCAATATCAAAAGAAAAAGTATGGTTTTGGAACCTGGATTTGGCACTTTTGGAAAAGGATTTGGCTCTTTAGGAACCGGTTTTGTCACTTTTGGAACCTTGATTTGGCACTTTCAGAATCGGTTTTGGCACTTTCGGAACTGGAAAGGGATTTGTTAGTGAACGCAATGGGATGTTCATCTTGAAGGAGAACAACACCAAGTCCATTGTCGCAAGCATCACTCTAAATAGTGAAGGGCTTGGAAAAAGCAGGCATAGATAGAACAGGTGTAGTACACATAGCTTGTTTTAGTTTGTCAAATGCACACTCAGTAGCATGTGTCCATATAAAAACATCATTTTTCAATAAAGCGGTTAATGGAACTGCAATATTCATGTAATCCTTGACAAACTTGCGGTAGTATCCAGTCAATCCCAAAAAACCACGAAGGCTCTTGAGTGTTTGAGGATGTGGCCAATTTTTCATGGCATCTATTTTGGTAGGATCCACATGAACCCCTTGTGTTGAAATAATATGCCCGAGAGACTCTACTTCCTCCTATCCAAAAACACATTTGGACTGTTTGGAATGGAGATGATGATCAGAGAAAAGTTGCAGTACAAGATCCAGATGATGTAGATGCTCAACCCATGTGTTACTATAGATGAGGATATCATCAAAGAAGACCATAATGAATTTCCGCAAGTAGGGATGGAATATTTTATTCATGAATGCCTGGAATGTGGAGGGAGCATTAGTGAGGCTAAAGGCATGACCAAAAACTCATAGTGGCCATTATGTGTGTGTAAAGCTGTTTTATGGATATGATACTCATGAACCCGAATTTTGTGATACTCAGAACAAATATCCAACTTGGAGAAAAAATAAGCACCATGAAGCTCATGAAGAAGCTCATCAACAACAAGAATTGGAAACTTATCCTTGATTGTGAGGTGATTAAGTGCTCAGAAGTCAATGCAGAGGTGCCATGACCCATATTTTTTTTGGACAAGAAGAACTGGTGAAGAAAATGAACTTGTACTAGGGCGAATAATACCTTGCTTCAGTAAGTCCTGAAAGAGCATCTCAATCTCTGTCTTTTAGTAAAATGGGTAGCGGTAGAACCTGATGTTGGGAGGAATGCTTCTAGGAAGGATATGAATACGATGGTCCTCTAGTCTTGAAGGTTTAAATCCCACTGGTTCAGCAAAGACACATGCATATCTATCCAAAATTTGTAGATCCGAATGAGTAGTGGAAACAGTTGATGGGTTCATCTGAATGGAATGGATATGAGCGTTGACACCATGTGAATTCTTCTTAAGGAGATTTTCCATGCGATGTGAAATGATGATGCTGAGAGACCCTTGTTGTAAGCCCATCAATGTGTTTTTTTTCCCATTGATTAAAAACTGCATCCAAAGTTCTGCAAAATCCCATAAGATAGGGCCAAGTGTGCATAACCATTAAGCACCCAAAACCACATCACATCCTCCTAAGGGCAATGAAAAAATGTCAAAGAGCAGGTTATGATATCCAATAGAGATATGCACATTGCGACATTTCCCCTTGCAAGGTAAGATGACCCCATTGGAAATAATTACTTCAAAGTTGGAGCAAGGATGGACAAAAAAATCATCATGTTTGGCAATCCGAGAGTCAATGAAGTTATGCGTGCTACCCAAATCAATGAGTATTGTAAGAGGGAGCTTCATGAAGTAACCCTTGACCTGCATTGTTTGGGGGGTGGTGACTCCGGCTAAACCATGGAGAGATATCTATGGGTGGTTTTCCTAAGAAGGAGGGTCAACAGGCGGCTACTTAATGTATACCTGATCATCTACGGTATCCTCGGCTTCTTCACAAATTTCAGTTTAGGAGGAGAATCCACATCCAAGAGATAGAGATTTTGCTCAACACATCTATGTCCCTGTGTGAATTTCTCATCACAATTATAACAAAGCCCTTTTTCTCTACATGCCCGCATCTCTACTTAAGACAAATGCTTGATATGAGTTTCTCTAGGAGCTGGCGTGATGGAAGGTCATTGGGAAACCATAGTTTTGAATGGAAAAAAATTCGATTTGGAGCGTTGTTGGGCTATGATCTTGTCCTCTGCCAACCTAGCCAACCCTAGGACTTCCATCATTGTTCTGGGACAGGACATTTTAACCTTAGATCGGATTGCATCCTTCAAACCATTGACAAAACAAATCTTGTACAATTCATCAAGAAATCCTTCTGTGTGATTGGCCAATTTCTCAAATTTTGTCTGACACTCTCTCACAGTGCTAATTTGGCCAAGTTTAGTGAGTGCTCCTATGAAGTCATCAAAAGAACTAGGACAAAATCGTTGCAAAAGGAGTTGGAAAAAATCTATCCATTTAGGCTCTTCATGAGCCTTGATGTACCAACAAAACCATTGAAGGGATTCATGTTCCAAATGAAAGGATGAAAGTGGAACTTTGTTGACATCAAAAGTATTATGCAGACTGGAATATTGTTCTAACCGATATATCCATCCAGTCAAATCATCACCACTAAAGTGAGTAAAATCAAGCTTCAACCCACGAAAAATTGATGGAAGAAGAGAACCCAGTGTCAGCAGAAGGCTCTGGCTGTCATCTATTGTTCATGGCGGAATGCTGAAGATGGAGGCCAAGAATTTTTTCATCCAGATCTTGGATTTTGGCCTTGAGGGATGCAAGTTCTTCCTCCATGTTTTTTTCTCTTGCACGAGTGAAAACCATAACTAGGATTTTTTATTTTCTTTTAAGAATGGATAGAAAAAAAAACAGAAACTTCTCTAGTAAAGGAAAATTTGGATTTGGGAAAAACTTTGATGGGTAATTGGGGTTTGACTAGGTTTTAAACACTTTCTAATGGATAGGGAAGCAGAAACTATGGATTTCAGAAGCGGGGTGAAAGAATGGGAAAATTTGTCAAAGAAGGACAAAGAAGCAGAAATAGGAAATGAACACTGTAGCAAAATTTGAAGGCGATTGGGTGAAAATCAAAGAAGTTATGGAAAACCCTTGAAATAGACAAATCTGGGATTTTAGGCTTCGGGAAGTGAAATTTGGGATAGGGTCCTCAGGAAGGAAATGTGCAGAATGGAAGTGCAGGGGTTCCAATGAATTTTCAAGGGAAACAAAGCTAAAACAAAGAAGATATGGCAAAAAAACAGAAATTTGTACTCTTCGGAATTGATCTACTATGGCTTGTGAGGAATCTGCAACAATTAATTAATGAAAATACACAAGATAGCAGTAATAACAGAACTCAGAATCACTTTATTGATCATAGGCCACTTCAAGGGGGCAACATCCTTTGAGCAAGCTCAATACAAATAACTTCATGGTACCTTCATTGGTCTCAACACAAACTTATATACTAAGTCTAGGCACCAATACCATGGGTCAATACCATGTGTCAATACAAACCATGGGCCAATACAAACTATGGATCAACAATTACTACGGGACGACTTACAAAGCATATGCGTCCAACAACAATAATACAAACTATGGATCAACAAATACTACGGGACGACTTACAAATCATATGCGTCCAACAAAAACATACTAACAAAGTAAATAGAAAGGTTGACATGGGTTCCTAACATCCCCTCTCTCTTAGAAAAGACTTTTTCCTCAAAGCTTTAGATGTGGAAGTTGATGCAGAATCTGAAGGAGTAGTTCCCTTGTAGCATCCTCGAGTTGCATTTCGGGCCACTGACACCTTTTGAGTTTTAGGGAGGATTGCTTGGAAGGTTGTAGACAAAGAAGAAGCATATCAGTTGCGTGAAAAGTGCGCTCAGAACGGTGCTGATCGGATTTTTGTTTTAGTTGAATTCTTTCCATGTGAAGATTGTCCTAGAGAATGAGAAGAATATGATCACAGTTTCGAAGAACCGAGTCAATTTCTTGAACTGGGGAGCTGCTGAGGGTGTATGGAAGAAGAACTGGTGGTGCCTGTCCATAGACTGCTTCATATGGTGTCCTTTTAGATGTTGTATTGTACCACTGGAGTGCTTCTAGGAAATCCATATAAATAGTTGTCCAAATTTGTGTAGGGATGGGAAAGGGTTCGAGCAGTCCCGAAAGGAGTGTCGTTTCACCCTTGTTGACCTGGAAAGTATCACAGTCAACCACCATCTTTTGAATTTTCATTTTCAGTCCCTGCCAAAAGAAGCTACATTGTTCCCATACATACGTTTTGAGGAACCCAGAGTGCCCTGCCGATGAAGAAGTAGGGATTTCATAGAAGAGATAGCCCTATTGAACAGATTGTAGCCAATTTGGAACAAACAGAGAAATAGCTTGAAGAGAAACTGGGTCATCAAATGAGTGAGAAGGAGCATCTGCCACCATATTGTCCTTACCCTTCTTGTAAGTGATCGCATAGGCCTAACCTAATTAGTTGGATAACCCATTTCAGGTGTGTTGGGGAGGAGACCTGTTGTTCCAAGGAATTTTCCAAACTCTGGAGATCAGCCTCGAGGCATAAGTAATTCCCTAATAGGTATGGCTACCACTTTTTACTACATGCAAAATAGCCAACATTTCCTGCTGAGATGTAGGTGCGGTTAAATTCTTACCGGAAAGGTCGCTTGAAGGCGACAAGCCCACCGGTTTAGCAAAATACCTGCATATCTATCCAAGGAAGTAGGGGAGACCGTTGATGGGTGCATCTGAATGGAATGGATTTGATCGATCACACCATGTTAATTCTTCTTAAGGATCGTTTCCAGGCGATGTGAACTGATGATGCAGAGACACCCTTGTTGTAAGCCTGTAAATTTGTGTTGTTTCCCATTGCCTAAAAACTGCATCCAAAGTTCAGCAAAATCCCATAAGATGGGGCCAAGTGTACATAACCATTGAACGCCCAAAACCACATCACATCCTCCTAGGGACAAGGCAAACATGTCAAAGCGTAGGTTATAATCTTCCAAAGAGATACGCACAGTGTGACACTTCCCCTTGCAAGGTAAGGTGCCCCCATTGGCAACCATGACTTCAAAGTTGGAGCAAGGATGGACAAAAAAAATCCTGTTTGGCGATCTGAGGGTCAATGAAGTTATGAGTGCTACTAGAATCAATGAGTATTGTAAGAGAAAGCTTCTTGAAGTAACCCTTGACCCAAATTGTTTGGTGGGTGGTGACACTGGATAAAGCATGCAGAGATATCTCTGGTTAGTCGTCCTGAGATGGGGGGTCAATAGGAAGCTCTCGAATGTCAACTCGATCATCCATTGTATAGCTTCTTCACCAATTTTAGAGGTAGGCGGAGAATCCATATTCAAGAGACAGAGCTTTTGCTGAACACATCTATGTCCTCGAGTGAATTTCTCATCACAATTGTAACAAAGCCCTTTTTCTCTGCGTGCATGCATCTATGTTTCAGACAAATGCTTGATAGGAGCTGGTCGAGGAGCTGGTGGGGTGGGAGGTCGTTGAGAACCCATATTTTGGAAGGGAACAAAAGTGGGTTTGGAGCATTGTTGGGCTGCAATCTTGTCTTCGGCCAACTTAGCCAACCCCAGGGCTTCCATCATTGTGTTGGGAAAGATGTGACAAATATAAATGTTATAAATATTAACATTTAAATAATAAATAGGTTACTCAAGAGGTGACCTGAAAAGTCACCTCCCTTCCCACTTAGGGTATAAAATACTCGACATTAATTCTTGTAAATCATCTTATTATCTTATCATCTATCAATATCTATTATTACTTACTAAAATGTGGGATTCAAATTGCCTATGGGAATTTTAGAGAAATTACGGATGTAAAATAAGCTTTTATGTTTCAGTGGCATCAGAGTGCTTGATTTCCAACCTTTGGCTTTCCCTTGGTTTTTAACCATAAGATTAGGGGTTCCCTAAAAATAGGATCTTGTCCAAAAAAGAAAATAAAAGGTAAAAAGAAAAAGAAAAGGAAAAAGGAAAAAGAAAAAGGAAAAAAAAAACAAGAAAAAAAAAGTAAAAAAATAAAGAAGAAGTAAAACCGCACATGGTTTTATGTGCACATGGTTTTGTGAGAAGTGGGTTTGGTTTTATTCCCTAACAAGGAACCAAAAGTGAGATTCAAACTTGGGTGGGGAAGGTAACAATCATTCCTCCCAACCACCCATTCTACACCATTTTTACAAAAATTAAGGGGAAATTAAATTAGAAGAGCACCAACACAAATAATTTTTACATGAAGAATCATATTGAACATTGTTATTATATATATATATATATATATATATATATATATTCAAGGAGGATTCTTTCCAAAATTCGAAAGGGAAAAAGACAAAATCAAGGAAGACTCCCTTATCAAGAAGTCAAGTCAACGAAGACTAATTATTGTCAAAGTCGAGACCAGTATCATCAAAGAAGACCAAGTCAAAGAAGAACTTGAAGCAAAGACGAAGTCACGAATTATGGTGAATTCAAAATTAGAAATGACATTGCAGTCACAAGCAACACTAGATGAATTAGAGAAATATAAGGAGATCAATAAACATCTACAAGATGAGGTTGAGAAGTAGAAGTTTTTGAAAGAGTGGAAAAATTATGAGAATTATCGCTTATGGAATCAAAATCGACAGCTAGAACGAGCCATAAGAGATAACAAGAAAATGTTATCTAATCAGGATAAAGAGATCTCCGGTTTAAAATTCCACAATCAAAACCTAGAAGACTATATCAGGAAGTCAAAAAAAGACGACAAGTCACCCAATGGAAGTGATAATGATTTAGAAGAAGAAATAAAGCGTTTAACCCAGCTCGTCGGAGACAAAGATGAAGAATTGACGCAAGTCCAGAGGAAGCTACAAAGTCAAGAATTAGACATAGGTCAACAACAACAAAAGAATAAAGAACTCCAACATACATGCGACGCTACCAAAAAGGCGCACAAAGTTGAAATTAAGAAAATCAATGGCATATTGGCAAGCAATACCGAAGAACTATTTCGACTAAGAATTCATAACAAAACATTACTTACAAAAATCAAAAAATTGAAACATAGTCAGAAGATGGAACACTCCAATGAAGACCTAGAAGGAAAAATACTAGAACAACAAGAAAAAAACCATCATCTGAAAAATCGTAATCAGGAACTCGAGAAACAAATTAAGGAGTTAGAAATTGAAAAAAAATCGCAAGATGAAAGAATCGAAAAGATTCAGAATCATAACAATCTACTGGAGAACCACGAAGCGCAAATCCAGGAATATGCATCCAAAAATCAAATTGAGGAAGTGAAGACAGTCCTCTCCACAGTTCAAAAGAAAGAAAAACAAACAACACAGACGCCTTATAGACATCCCAATTATAATCATCATTTTTCCCAACAACAGGGTCAAAACGAGCACTCACAGAAGAATTATGTTAACAAGCGAAAAGATCGACATACTAAGCAACAATTAAAATGACCTGTCCCACAAAATGATCTCAAAGCTTCGATAAAAATAGATTTGGGATGGACCACAATAGATATGATGCAACAATTCTCGTTGGGAATCCGTAGCTCGTATCGTCTCATTTCATCAAGTGTTGCAATTACAATAAGGAAAGGATCCTGAGACAACAGTTCAAGGGAATTCCGACATTGTTATCAATACATCTTTGAGGACAAAGCTTCCCTTAAGGGGAAGGCAATGTAACAAATATAAATGTTATAAATATTAACATTTAAATACTAAATAGGTTAATTAGGGTAATTAATTAATTACTCAAGAGGTGACTTGAAAAGTCACCTCCCTTCCCACTTAGGGTATAAAATACCCGACATTAATTCTTGTAAATCATCTTATTATCTTATCATCTATCAATATCTATTATGATTTACTAAAATGTGGGATTCAGATTACCTGTGGGAATTTTAGAGAAATTACGGATGTAAAAGAAGCTTTTATGTTTCAAAAGAACATTTTAACCTCTGAGCGGATTTCATCCTTAAGACCACTGATAAAACAACTCATGTAGAATTCATCAGACAATCCTTCTGTGTGATTGGTTAGTTTCTCAAATTCTGTATGATACTCTCTCACAGTGCCAATTTGGCAAAGTTTAGTGAGGGCTCCTATGAAGTCATCAAAAGCACTAAGATCAAATCATTGCAAAAGGAGCTGGCAAAAATCTAGCCATTTTGGCTCTTCATGAGCCTTGATGTACCAATGGTACCATTGAAGAGCTTCTTGTTCCAAATGAAATAATGCAAGTGGAACTTTGTTGACATCAAAAGTATTGTGCAGACTGAAATACTGTTCTGCACGATAGATCCATCCAGTCGGATCAATACCATTGAAGTGAGGAAAATCAAGCTTCAGACCACGGAAATTGCTAGAGGAAGAGAACCCATTGTCTGATGAAGACTCGGACTGTCGTTTGTTGTTCATGGCGAAATGCTCAAGATGGAGGCCAAGAAATTTTTCATCCAGATCCTGCAGTTTGGTTTGGATGGATGCAAGTGCTTCCTCCATGGTTTTTGCTCCTGCGCGGGTGACAACCATAACCAGGAGATATATACTTTTTTTTGGGGAGGGAATGGGTAGAAAAACACAAACAAAAGCTTATTTAGTAAAGAAAAATTTGGATTTGGGAAAAACTCTGATGGGTAATTGGGGTTTAACTAGGTTTTGGACACTTTCAAATGGGCAGGGAAGCAGAAAATGAGGATTTCAGAAGCGGGGTGAAAGAATAGGAAAATTTGTCAGAGAGAGAAAAAGAAGCAGAAATAGGGAATGAACACGGTGGAAAAATTTGAAGGCGAGTGGGTGAAAATTGAAGAAGTTGTGGAAAACCCTAAAAATAGACAAATGTGAGATTTCTGGATTTGGGAAGTAGAATTTGGGATAGGGCCCTTAGGAATGAAATATGTAGAATGGGATTGCAGGGGTGTCCGGGAAGTTTCAAGGGAAACAGAGTTAAAACAAGGGAGATATGGCAAAAAAATAGAATTTTTTTTTTTTTTTAGAATGGATCTACTACGGCGTGGTAGTGACCGGAAACAGATGGATCTGCAACGACGCGGAAGTGATCGGCAACAGATGGATCTGAAACGACACCGAATGTATCGAAATGGCTAGATCTGAAATGGATGGATCTGGAACGGATTTCAGAATGGATCTGAAATGACATAGAAGTGATCGGAAATAGTTCAGCTGAAAATAGATATGGACCCCAGGTATGCGCGGCTTCCTAATAGTTCAAGAGTTTCACTCGGCCACTAATGCTGTCTAACGGCTTGCGTATTGGGGCAGTACCCCTCACTCCACAGCTCAGGTAAAACTGATAATCGCTTTGCCACAAACAATAGCTCTTGGTTTACCTCACGGGTGGGAACTAGTCAATCAAGTAGGGGTCGTTTCCCTTTTCGCTGGCAGGTCCTCTCAATGGGCCAGCTACTTTGGGGTTCCTGTGGTACTCCTCACACTGAGTTTTAGGGCTTATGCCTAAGTACTCCCCACATTTAAGCAGATAGGGATTATTCCTAGATCCGAACTTGCAACAGATGCGAAAAAAAAATTGGCAGAAATTCCACCCAACAAGCCCAAGAAAGTGATCTGATACCAGATGTGAGGAACTTCCAACAATTAATTAATGAAAATACACGAGATAGCAGTAATAATAGAACTCAGAATCACTTTATTGATCACATGCCACTTCGAGGGGGCAACCTCCTTTGAGAAAGCTCAATACAAATAACTTCATGGTACCTTCACTGGTCTCAACACAAACTTATATACTAAGTCTAGGTGCCAATACCATGGGTCAATACCATGGGTCAATACCATGTTTCAATACAAACCATGGGCCAATACAAACTATCGATACACAATCACTACGGGACGACTTACAAAGCATATGCATCCAACAACAATAATACAAACTATGGATCAACAAATACTACGAGACAACTTACAAAGCATATGCATCCAACAACAATATACTAACAAAGTAAGTAGAAGGGTTGACATGGGTTCCTAACATAGCTTGGAATTGATCTGCAACGGCTCGGAATTAATATGCAACGGATCTAGAAAAATGTAATCTGCTATTTAATTTTTGGAAATAGATATGGACTCAAGGTATGCTCGAATTCCTAAAGGTTCAGGGGATTCACTCGGCTACCAATGTTGTCTAACGACTTGCGTATTGGGGCAGTACCCCTCACTCCACAACTCAGGTAAAACTGATAACCACTTTGCCACAAACGACAGCTCTTGGTTTACCTCAGGGGTGGGAACTAGTCAATCAAGTAGGGGTCGTTTCCCTTTTCGTTGGCAGGTCCTCTCAATGGGCCAACTACTTTGGGGTTCCTGTGGTACTCCTCACAATGATTTTTAGGGCTATGCCGAGGTACTTCCTACAGTTAAGTGGATAGGGATTATTCCCATATCTGAACCTGCAATTGAAAGCAACAATACAGATGCAAAGAAAAAGAACTACTGCAATAATCACAGTGCCTGGAAGCCACTGCGAAAAAAAAAATGGCATAAATTCCACCCAGCGAACTCAAGAAAGTGCTATGATACCAAATGGGAGGAACCTTCAACAATTAAATGCTGAAAATGCAAGATATAGAAGAACACATAAGTAACTTATTGATCGCAGGCCACTTCGAGGGGGCAAGCTCAATACAAATAACTCGTGGATGCCTTCATTGACCTCAACACATACTTATATACTAAGTTTAAGCTAAAAAACTATTACTCCCCATGAATGTGGGATAATACAATATACTCACGGGATGACTTAAAAATCATATGCATCCAACAACGATATACTAACAATGTGGGATAATACAATATACTCATAGGACGACTTACAAAGTATATGCGTCCAACAACAATATACTAACAAAGTAAAGAGAAGGGTTGACATGGGTTCCTAACAATATCTATCCCTAAAAATATTTTTTGTTCTCTACAAACTGTATTTTGTTTAGTTCTATGAAATAATGTATTTAGGAGCCAAGTTTGTAGATATCTTGTCCTCCTTCCTTAAAAGTTGGAGATTTTGTTTCATTGTTTCAAAGGGTTTTTTGGGAGGCATTGTGACATGTTGGAACTCAAGCACTAATACTTTATCCACTGATGTCTTTCTTGAAGGTATCATTCTAGAGTAAAAGACCAAGAATCTTGGGAAAACCATCAAGTTTGTGAATCTTTATGACCCTAATGGGGACAAAAGACCTTTTGGGACTGGATGATGGAAGAACAAATCCTCATATAGAAAATTATTATTTTTGGGGGTGACCTTAACCTAATCCAAAGAGATAGGAATATTTGAGGAAGGCTTCTAGGGTTTATCCAATATAAGACTATTTTCTCAAAAAATTTAAGGTGATGTTGATCTTTTGAAGCCTGTCCCTACTTGGTGAAATTATAGAAAAGGAAGAGAGGGTATCTCTAAAATACTTGACATATTTCTAGTGGATGGAAAAATGATGGAAGCTGTTGGAAGATATAAATCTTTCTTATGGTCTTAAGGTTCCTCTAATCATCTCCCCAACCTTAGTTAGCTTGAAGATGAGGATGAGAAACCTCCAACCCCTTTTAAATTTAATCATGCTAGCCTCAAAGAAGATTCCTTCATTAATCTTGTCAAAAGTAACTAGATAATATATGATTCATTGTTAGGAAATAGTTCCATGTTTCTGTTTCCAACTAATATAAAATTGTCTTAAAAAATCACAACATATTACAATAAAAACAGAAGGGTTGAATTTCAAAAGGAGTTAGACAATGTTGAGGTCAGTATAGCCTCCTTGTTTGATTCAATTTCCTCTAGAATTATCTTTGATGATCATCTCCAAACATTGAAAGGGATTGGAAAAGGAAAAAGGGACCCTATGAATAGATAGGAAACTACTTGTAGGCTTAAAAGTAGAGCTACCTGGGTTGTTGAGTGTGACAAAAATATGAACATTTTCCACAACTTTTATAACCATGGGAAAAGTGTAAACATTATCTGAGAGGTGGATTTGGATGATGGTACAAGGTTTAAATCCTTTAAGGATATGGCTAATACCAACATGGAGCAATTCAAAATTATATTCAAGGACCCTAGCATTATTACTAGTATTGAACCTTTGATGACAGCAGGACCTTTCCTTGATAATGCAAAAAATATATGAATGATGATCTCATATTTGAAGTTACAAGGCATGGAATGTAGGTATTCCCAAACTCTTTCAAAAAATACAAAAGTCATGGACTTGACGGTTGGACATTGGAATTTTACAATAGTAAAAAATGAGAAATTTGTGACTATGCAAGCAAAAGCATTAGTCATAAAATCTTTTATAAGCTAAATACAACTAAATCTAGCTTGTTTGGTAGTATTTTCCTATGCTTTATTTCCAAGGCTTTATTTATTTCATGTTTACCTATGCTTTATGTATTTCATGTTTTCTAATTCTTTATTTATTTCATGTTTCCCTATGCTTTGTCTTCTTTTTGTATAACAACGGCATCAAGCGACCCTATCAATGTCCCCTCCAGAGACCTCTCCATGAATGGAGGATGGTGAGGTAGATTTGAATTTTAGTTAGTTCATGTTTTCAAGTAGGTTACATTTATTGTTTATTGTGAATAAATATTTAATGTGAAAAAATCTTGCCATAAATAGGTGCACGTACCCAAATGACTCATGTGTCTAGACATCTCTTGTCATAGAAAAATCGACGTGATCCCTCTACATCTATTCGCAGTGGTTACCACACCAATTGAAGCCATTTTTAGGGTTTTATTGGACATGCTACAGCTACACATTCCATGGTTAGTTAACATGTTCAAGTCTACGTTATATTTAATGTTGAACATGTGAAAAACTCTTCTTTGACATGTGTTTAATGTGAAAAAACGTCATCATCCATAAGTGCATGGGATGGACTTCAGCTCGTCTCTATTGCTTCGGATACACACAAGCATTTTGTGTCTTATTCTAGTACTCCACCTACGACAACCAACCCACCGTATGATAGAGTTTGTATATATGTAAAATCTCAACAGAAATCTTGTTTGATGTATGTTTAATGTGAAAACTTATCGTGTGTCTCATACTTGTGTGATTAATAATTCGGTATTTTGTACAGGGGCTAGTAGAGAGTTTGCTTCCTCAAAAGGGGACAATCCTACTCTGAGAAGCGAAGGGGATGGGATAGGTTTTCCACCATGTATTATTAAATGAACAAATATTTTTTAAATACAAATTTTCCTTACAAATTATTTATATTTTAATATGTGCACATGTAAAATGTTATAGGTTTTGGTGATCGCCCTCTTATGAGACCTCATTTCAGGACTATTTCCTTGTATTGGCTGATTAAAACCTTGCTAAGCAAGGATCTTCTAGATACAAAAGGGGAAAGAAATGAATTAGTTCTACTAATGGAAGAGTTCATAAAGTAGAATAATAAAATCCAAGCCTAAAACAGAAGGATAGAGGGAAAGCTAGATTCCATCTACAAGGTAACTACATGGATGGAGTTTTCCCCTAAGGAACCTTCAAGCACTGCAAAGTGAACTCTAGTCGGTCACCCTCCTGAAGTTCATGCTGCAAACAAATATTAGGTTCTTCAACTATTATTTTTTTGGTTTTTTTATAGTGGATATTCTCAGAACATAAACATTGTTTATAGACTTAATCTCAGCATTGTTTATAGCCTTAATTCAATAGATAGAACTGAAAGTGTTAAACTTGTATTTGATATGTGGTTTGGGTTAAAATGATAGTATTAGTGTCTATAAATCTTTTTCTTTTATTATGAATAAAAATACCAACTAACTTTAAGAAAAAATATTTATTATTTTAAGATTACTAAAATATCATTCTAAAGTACAAATAAATAAATAAGAAAATTACATTTACAAATATAAAAAAATATAGATTTCTTTAAATATTTGAAGAGACTTGAACTTTTTCCCTCTTGATTAAAAGTGCGTTAGTTTTTATTACACAAAAGATATATAGACATGTTTTGTCTTTAATATTCATAATAACTTTTTAATAAAAGTATTGATTATAAATACTAGTTTCCTTCATATTAATTCAATATATAAACAAAGCATAACATGTAGATAATTTATAATTTAACATGTAGATAATTTATAATTTATTAATTTTTTGTTATAAAATATTTATTGATTAATATTTATCATGGATTTCAAAAGTTTTCGCAAAATGTTACATGGGGGAGATTATAGTAATTTCACATATAATGTATCATATTTAATTGATTTGAAACTTAATCAAATAAGAAAATAAAAATAACAATTTTAAAAAACTTGTCAACCAATAACAATAAAAAAAATGTTCCACCGTGATTGCATTTACAAGTTAAACGTCTCATTTTTGGTTAACCTTGATTGGTAATCATAAATTGTGGTCGGTCAATTGAGGATGATCAAAAAAATGCTTTACCTTGGTTAAGGTTAAAAACATATAGTTAAATTTGTTTTTAAATATATTGGATTGGTAGTCAGTTATAGTCAATTAAGATGATCATTAATATGAGGGCATAAGATGAGAGGAGATGTTAAAAATTATATAAATTGTTTCAAAATCTTACTAGATAGAAATATGTGGATAAAAAACAAGAGATGAAATTTTATAGTTGTATAACTTATTTCAAGATACCATAAGATAAGCATTGTCGTTTCACACACACACCAAGTCTCATGGATATACAGAGGACAAATAAGCAAGAAAACATAATCAATCCACAACAAATCAACCATTATATTAATAAGAGACATCCACTATACTATAGTCATTACCATTGACATATAAATCACGGTATGTTATGACTTACATATAATAATGAACCATTACTTACTACCAATGTGCAACAACATATATGAAGTAACAAAATTTTATAAAAAACATGATTATGCTCAAAACACAATAATATGACACATAATCACTAAACCTCAATCAAGGAAAACAAAACACTAAAAAGTTCACTAAAACTAAAGCAATAGGCCAACATGGCAAAGAAAATGAAGATTATGGGTAAGAAAAGGAAAATGGAAGATTAATGGGAAGGAAAAGAAAATGGAAGATTAATAGTAAGTTTAAGATATAATTAAGGTTGTTTCTAAATAAATGAGTAAGTGGATAAATTTAAATTTTTTGGTAGGCCTTTTTTTTGTTTTGGCAAGATAAAGCACTTTGATTTACTCATTTTGTCAAAATTCCAATGATTTTAGTTGTCTTAAAATGGACGGAAACTTTTGGGGGAAACTTTTCATCAAAGTTCTTATCAATCTTGTGGAACTATAGCTTCTTGGGGTTGAGGTTGTCCACTAATTAACTTACTTCATTTCTAAATGATTTCTAAAATGCAAAATACAAGCTTAGTCGTCTAAGAGGGAAATAATTCATTACATTATTAATCTATCATGTTAATGTATACAAGTTAGGTCAAATACTATAGGGAATAATTTGATGAGTGGATAAACTCAACCATTTTTATTTTGAAATACTTCCCTAAATTTAGTAGGAATTTAGTTTAAAATTAGTTCTAGATGATTGATGGGAAAACCTTGAAACTTTGTCTTTTAGATGGTTTAGACCATTTTAAGTAGACCTAGATTGTTAGAATTTCAAAAAATAAGTGGATCATAGCAAAATTTTATCTCATTATTTAAAAATCAAAACAAAACCAAACTTGGTAAAAAAAGTTGAGTTTGTCCACCTTTTAACTCGCTCTAAAATGGAGTAAGTTGATTAGTAGAGAAATTCGGTAAAGAAAATTGAACAATCTTTTGGTTTATTTTTTCCAATGAGGTAAAGTTCTTTTTTTATTTACTCATTTTTAGAGTAGTCTATTATTCTAAGTTTTGGACCTTCTTATGGTTTTTGGTCAGCTGTAAATATTTTTTTGGTAAAATACAAAGTTGGAAGCATTTAAATTGAGTTTTTGAATGCATAAGTGGATTCACCACCCTCAAATACCCCCATGGCACTCAAATTATGCAATTTCTACAATTAATATATGTGACTAAGATTTTTTAAAGATTTCCAAGAGAAGTCCGAACAAAACAAACCAGAAAAGGTCCAAAACCTAGAATATTTAGACTACTCATTTTCAAAATGTAAATGATGTGAGTTGTCTTAAAATGAGTCAAAATGCTAGGACAAAATTCCATGGTCAAAATTCCTATCAATCAAGTGAAACTATAAGTTCTCTCAAAATTTCTACCAAATTTGAAGAAAAATTTTAACCCAAAAAAATTGAATAACAATTATGTTTTCATTTTAATTCTTGCAAAAACTTAGACCATAAAATTTTAGTTCTAAAATTTGTAATTTATTATTAATAAATTAAATTATTAAAATTTTAAAAATAATAAAAATATAATTATAAGTTAAATAAATAAATAAAATTGTACACTTTTTAATTACATAGGGAGCAGTATATGGGCAACCAAAACACTTTAGAACCACCAAAATTCCACCTTAGATTAATTGTTGAGAGTGCAATTTAGATTTCTCATATAGCAATATGAGAAATTAAGCATTTAGTTTCAGAAAGACCAGTGTAATCGCTGAAATTACAAAATTATATAAACTGCAATTTTCAGACTAGGGAATAAGAAAAAAAGAAACGTCCAGAATAATGGAGCGTTTTGGTTGCTGCAACCAGGATTCAAACGGATTTATATGTTTGACGGAGCGAGAATCGAACTCGGAACCTCATTGATAAAGAAAAAGTAAGATTAACTCAGAAAGACGTTACGAATCGACTCAACGAGGATTCAAATGGATTTTTATATTTGACGGTGCGAGAATCGAACTTGGGACCTCAACGACAAACAAAGTAAGATTATTAGAAGAAGCGAAAATATTTAAAACGACCGTCGCCTGAGAGATTCGAACTCGGTACCTCAACGACAAACAAAGTAAGATTATGAGAAGAAGCGAAAATATTTAAAACGACCGTCGCCTGAAAGATTCGAACTCTCGCGAAAAAATCCCATGTACTTAGCAGGCACACACCTTAACCACTCGGCCAAAGCGGAAGAGATATTTAAACATCCCCTAAATAACATGCTAAATTCTAAATACCCAAAGAGAACGTCGAAATGTTTTGTCAAGTTACCTTCACTAGAGCGGATAAGTTGAGTTTTGTCAAGTCAAATCTCAAAAGAGTGGATTGGGCGTGAGAGAGGCTCGAACTCTAGACCTTAGGATCACTCAACGAATAGCAATTAAATATACGTGTTAGACCAACGACACACTATTTTATTCTGTCAACAATCAAATAACTATTTTATTCTTTGCATTTTAAAAAAGTTTTGGGTGTAAGGTAATTTTTTTTGGTTTGGTGAGTGGTATGAATTTCTAGAGTACATTATGAGCCTGATATGTACCAAATGATTTAATAGGTCAAAACATAAAAACACATCTATCTAATGGAAAATTCCATCCATTCAAATATAACCTTTTTTTTAATGTAATGAAAAGATGAAAGAGTCTTCCATCTAAATTGGGTTCATCATGGTTATTCAATTCAAAATTTGGTAAACATTGTCAAGTTGCAACCCTAAACACAATTTTAATGGCAAAGATATCTCCCTCAGAATGTTTTAGTTATTTTGATATTGTATCATGTTGTTACACTAATACCTCAACAATGCCCAAATTTCAATACCACTTTGAATCTTTTATCTTTAACAACTACACTAAACATCTTTAATTTCAATACAATAATCAACTACTTATGTCGCTTCATTGACTAGACGAATCATGTTAGCATTAACTCATAATTGAAAGTGATTACACATTATACACAATGGCTTATCAAAGTTTAGTCTAGTCATTTGCAAGATTGCACATCAGTTAGGAGTCAACTCTACCTATGATGCTTCAATTTTTACTTAAATTGGATATTATATTTTGGGGCACTCTTACATATTTGATGAATGAATCATGATATTTAGAATTTTTTATTTGAATTGTTTGATGCATTATGATTGTGTGCTTAAACTTTATAATCACTTGTAAGCTTAAGCTTTATAATCATTAGGTTTATATGAATTTATATGGTATATCGTTTTGATGTTGCTAATTAAGTATTGAGAATGACCTTAAGAGGGAAATAAGTAATGAGAATAGAAGAAGGAGTCAAGACTCTAGGTTGAGCTCACCTTCGAACTCTATGCATTTAATTTGTTATCCATCACCTCCAAAGCCTAACACAAAAATCTCATTTTCCACAAACAAATTATGTGATAGGCTTCCATTGGCATTCAAATGGGATTTTGACACATTCAAAGTGGCATGCATGCATGTAAGTTGCTCATGGAATATATGCAAATTCTTAGTAACACATATGGTTGAATTGCACCATGCCTTTCAAGGAAAAAATAAAAGAGGTTTGGTGACATAATTCAAGATTCAAATCATTATGGAGGGATTTTGTTGATATCATTTCCTTTAGAAGAAGAAAAGGTCAAATCAAGAGGATTCTATGTGGAAAAACATGGCACACTCTCCCTCAATTTTTAGAAGTGAAACTCCAATGCTTTTTGGGGCAATTTCACATTCTCAAACAAGTTCATATACTTTAAAAAAATGCTTGAAAAGAATGAAATAAAATAACAACAAGTAGATAGCACCCATAAAGGTGTTGTAATCGTTAATTCAATAAAAGCATTGTCGAAGAAAAGGACCAAACAAGTTCTTGCATACTGGACTTTAACTTTACTTCAGACTTATGGTACAACACTAAAAAAGGGAAAAGCTAATGCAAAAAAAAACAAAATGCATTGCATGGAACCACAAAAATGAAAAAAATTTACTTCAGACTTATGGTACAACACTAAAAAAGGGAAAAGTTAATGCCAAAAAAAAACAAAATGCATTGCATGGAACCACAAAAATGAAAAAAATCCATCGTAGGGAATGGAATATACATTTAAACAACAATGGCACATTAACCAAATGAAGCATCATTTGAGAGATTTGAACTCCCGCAAGGAAACCCCGTGTACTTAGCAGGAACATGCCTTAACCAGTCGACCTAAGCAACATAGACATATAAACTCCCGCAAGGAAACCCCGTGTACTTAGCAGGAACATGCCTTAACTAGTCGACCTAAGCAACATAGACATATAAACATCAACCTGTTTACTAATTTATTGGTTAAATGAGCGCATGAATGAATAAACATTGAAACGAATCCTTTGGCCTTCCCAAGCTAATGATACACTTTTAGTTTCTTTGCAACTATAGTGGATCAGTTAAGTCTCGTGCATGGGGTGGGAGAGGATCGAACTCTCGACCTTCGGGTTGCTCAAGGACTAGCCATAAGACTTACGCACTAACTAATTGCCACCACCCCACCATGATAATTATCTTAGTGTAAAAGAAATTGATATCTATGCCCAAATTTTATTAAGGCTTTGGATCCTCTTGTTCCTTCATTGCCAAAATTTTCTATATTGATATTGGTTTGATTAGTCCCTGTCGAATGCCACGGTAACTATTATAATCAATTTGTCATTGGATACCAATTAATTTGGGTTGACTTGCAAATAATTTGTACTTTAACCAAAGTTTGTTTATTGTATAACATTAAAAATAAAATAAAATCTCTTATTTTTGCGATATACTATTGGCTAATAGTTTCGATGTCTTATTGTCATGCTCTCACAAAATGTGAAATCATAACCTAAGTTTTAACATAGAAAAGATCACCTTGTGCAATATGCAATATGTCAGAACAATAATAATGACCTAATAAACAATGATAATGACCTAACAAACAATAATAATGACTTGCTATGAATCTGACGAATGAATTTAATGCATGGATTCATCGATGCACGGCCTTTTTGGGCACGTCCTTCTCTTGCTCCATAGTCTATTCTCTGAGTTGTGCTTCTCAAAGTTCTTCCTCAACAAGAGTGGAAACTGTTGAGCTTCTCGTACTTCTTCTTCAACAATAGTGGCAACTTCTTCCTTTGAGCTTTTGTGAAAACAACATATAGAGTAAGCATACTGTTATTTGAAGCTTGACTATTTAGAAATTATTCAAGTTCCTGGACAAATGGAAGATGAGATTTTTCCTATGCACTATTTGATAGTTTGCACACAATACACCATCTTAGTTGGGGAAGGTTAGTGGTTGGCTAAGTACTCTATCTTAATGGTACCCCCTTCCTATTGTACAATTAGTGAAGCATAAGCAGATACAATCCATGAAACCTTCAAGAATACTAGAGCATATATATCAACAATCAATTATTTGTTGATGTCAGAAAAATATGCATATAGAGATGCTTAGCCTACCATGGAAGCATATAAAGTTGTCCATGCACACGCAAGAACATTGGGATCTTCCTTGTTTGACATTTACTTCCAACAATGGCCTCCATCACTTCTCAGAAAATCTCCAATCTTGTCAAATTCAAAAACAAATGTACTACTCTAATAATTTCCCATCCGACAAAAGGGTTGAAAGCATTAGACCTTGAATACAAATATGCTGTTGTCTTGCTCAAATGTCTTCTTCAAGGTTTCTCATGTTCTTACTTCAAAGGGATATATGCTTTGTCTTTCTTTTTAGTTTTAGACTATTCAAGTCTCCTGTGATATTATTCTTCAAAGGTCCAATACTTCCTTTAACACTTGTTCCAAAACACTTTACAACTCATCTCATCATATCTATCCACAACATTAAGCAAATATGATTATTTTCCAGCCCTTATGACAATCAAATGTACTCTTCAAAACACTTCTTCAACTGTTTATAATAGTTCATCAAAGATTCCCTCGAATGATGATCCAGTGCTTCATCTTCTTAGGATACTCTATGTAATCCCAAGATCAGTCTTATCAACAATACTTGTACAGTCAATGATTTCCTATTTCAAGTCCTCAAGTGGCCCTTAAGATCGGTTCTTAACATGTCCATTTTAGCTCTTCAAAATGATCTTGTAGTAAATTCTTGTTCAATGCTTTGATATTCTCAAGCCTTTAAGTAGTCCACATCAGGTGTACTCACACAATATAAAAAATGTATGGTGTACTTACACATGACCACTACCCCATGCTCTTACAAAGAGATACCCAACATGATGGCTTGCTTCTAGAATTCATATGTGTATTCTTCTACACTCTATCCTTGTTCTTGTTGAAGGCATTGTGATTTCATACACTTTTTCTCTTCTTAGACTATGAGATAGAACTATGCTTTCAACAGTTGCTTGAAATCCTCCCATTTTGTAACCATGGACTTTTTCCTAGCCTCAATACATTTATGACAAAGAAAAAGGATAAATTTGGATCAATTATATTTCATGAACAATAAAAAAAATTGTTTCTAGCAAAGAAGTCTCTATTTTATTGACTGTATAACGACATGAAAAGCCATGGATGGTGACACTCTTATCCCTTTTAGTAGAAATAGTAGTACATTTATAGAGTTGTATCAAGATTGGGATTCATGTAGTAGATCATTAGGTCACTCAAAATATTGTAGCAGCCTCTAGATTTGGGATTGAAATTGCTCTCATAACCAACATATCGCATAGCTCTCCCAACATAACATAGTATGTACACAAATTATCAACCGAGCAAAATAAATCTATTGTATTTATTTTATCTTAGAAATACCAAAATAAACTTCTCACTATTTCAACCAACTATTCAACTTATCTATGTTAAGTTGACCATCATAAGTTGGTATTTCAAGTTTCACTTATATCTTATAAATGGAATATTGGAAGATGAAGGAAAATAAATGTTATTTCTCAAGAGTTTCTAATCTTCTCTCCTTTGTAATATTTTAAAGTGTCTTAATAGTCGTGTCTCTTCCACACATTTTGTGGATGGCCGACTAGTATTTGCCTCTTTCTTGAAGACTTTCATCCATCTATGAAGACTTCCAAACTGGACATTAGGCTGCTAGGTCTCTTAGGATTGTTTATGACTATCCAAAGATAGAGTATACTCTCAAGCCTCTTCACCAAATGCATTAGGGCTTCAACCATGACCCACTAGGCTTGTTTTGCATCATACAAGCTTTAAAAAATGTGATCAATGGTTATCCCATATATTTTAAGGTTCTTCCCATTGACCAAGGCTACTCTAAAAATAAGGTCATCCTCTTAGGTCTATTTGTAAGATGATCTAAAAGTTCATCACTAAAACTCATCAAAATGATATCCAAATATGCCCTCAATGTCTGCTAATTGTTTTGACTTTCCATCCATTTGACCTCAATGACCCCAATTGACGTCAATGACAACACACTTTTTTTTAAAGAAACTAGAAAATTTAAATTAAAATAACTGCAAAATTGCAGAAGAAGTCATCAAATACATTGTCTAAAGCCAACAATTCTTATGCTCTATTATAGTATACCTGAGCTATTTTCTCATGGAGGTCTGCTCTATACATTCTAATTATCCATTCATTACATATATTTCCATTGTATATTCTGTAAAATTTGCCTAAAATCAAAACACAAAAGCATTTAACCATAAAATTTACTAAAATTGGGCATTTATGTCATTGTTGGTCTTCACTTTCCTATCCTTCTTATACCCTCCTTCAATTGTTTGCGTCCTCGCTTTCCTCATCAGTTGTTTCATCCTTGGTTTCGTTGTTTTCCTCCTCCATATGCATAGGGAGATTCAAATCCGGGGTCACAAACTGTCTTGGAGACGATTCCTCCATTGAAACTTCAGGAGTTGGATTGGTCCTCATTTCTTCAATTGCTGATCTGTGAGCGTCACACTCATCTTCAAGCCTTTGTTATTTAACTTTCTTCCCTACCAGGATTTCGAAGGTGGTCAACTGCTGCAGTGAGATGCCTTGGATTTGAATTTGTAGAGATTGCAGAGACGGCTCCCTTTCCCCTTTTTTGAATAATTCTACTTTAATTCACGTTGGATTCCGCTTCGCAGCTTCCTCTATTTTCACCTCCTTTCTCTTCCTGTCCATTGCGTTTATAGCGATGAAGAGATTTCTCTTGCTGCCAAACTAAAACTCTAAGCACTATTTCTTCCTCCTTCTCCATCTTCTCATTGTATTATGGATCTAATTATGGATCTAAGCACTATTTCTTCCTCCTTCTCCATCTTCTCCGTGCCTCCCATCTTTTCTCTTGAATGTTGATTAACAACCTCGATCTTACTCAGGCATGTTTGCAATCCTTTGTTGTCACTCCATTGTACTTCCATTCACTAATGTTGTGAATTCTCTGATATCATCCTCCAACAGATATGGTGGCTGCCCCTTTGCACGAAGGCTGAGTGGTGCAATGGATGATTCCTCATGTGCGCTATAAATTCGATTGTCCAAGAAATTATGTCACTCTTGGTTGCAATTGATTTCATGTTGCCACCTGACAAATAGATGACGCGGAGACTTACTCACTTCACATCTAATTCCCTCGAGACTAATTCAAAATCCTCCCTTGATATATTTACACTCGATGGAGCAATTACGGGATGGGCTTGCTGCTTATGTGCCCATTTATCCTAAGTGATTCCACCCCCTCTCTTGTGGCCTTATTTGCTTGCATATCAGCTCCCTTATTATAATGTGGAGCTTCTTTACTTCCTTGAATTCTCACACTTTTTTTTAAAAATTCCCGAATATTGATTTAAGTTTCATATCGGTTGGAAGGATCTGGATCTTAGATGGTTTATCACCAATTCTGAATCCCCCAATATAATTAACGAGTCCCAACCATTCTCTTTGGCTAAATTGATACCAACTAGGAGTGCTAGTGCCGCCGTTTGGTTGTTTGTCACAATTCCAATGCTCCAGGCATATTGAATTCTTCTAATTCCTCCCGGGGAATAAATATCCTCACCTGCATCTGTCGCCTCGATCGATCAATGAAAACATACTTTTAATACAACCATCTAGAAGTAGACCATTGACTTATCGAAAGAAATAGGTTATCTGCCAGCTATCAACATGACCAAACACTAAACATTTATGTTTACAAAATAAGCCATCCGCATAAGTTCTAAAATGATAATTTCATTAAAGTGTGAAGCTCGACCATTTTGAGTGACATGAGAGATGTTTTGGGAGATTGTTATTTTTAGTAGGTGGAGCTAGGGAGCTCTCATGGCAGATTTGACAACACATACTTGTTCCTTATGATCATGCAAATTTATTGAGACCATTTTCACTGGCATGTGATTTTTTTTAGAGGAAATGTTGTTTTTAGTGGCGGAGTTAGGGATCTTAGATGGCTTCCTGAAAATAGTCAACATATTCTTGTTCCTTTTCCACATGCTTCATTAGAATGTTGACCACCTAAAACTCAAAAACAACATAGTCAAGCCATTGCTTCCTTTTGAACTTTGGTTGTTTGAAACAATTCTAATGATACTAGTCTTGGACAACAATATCTTGGAATTCTTAAACAATGTCTTGAAATTGTGTAGAGACGAGATGTGAATTTATTGTAACTCTAAAATATGAAAAAAGTGTTGATGCTCTACAATGAATATATAATAGAAAATGTTGAGATTCTAGAGTGTTGATTTCACTTACATAAGGGCTTGTGCAAGGTAATGATACCCAATTATGACACGTTAGTTGCAATGACATTATGGAAAAACAGAAATATTATCATTAAAATAAATTATTAAAGGTAGCTACAAAACTTTTTTCGATTCGGTGTAAAAAGATGAAACGTAGAAAAACGGATGACCTTCCGGAATATATAACTTTATTTATGGAAAAGTGGTATAACCACCCCAAAATGTCATTATTCGAAGATTGGTATGTTATTTTTTTTCTAAAACATAATGCACATGTTTTTGTTGACCCACCTATTTGCTATGTAAATTTTCAATTTATGAGAAAACAAATATGTAGAGGCATAGGCAATAGACAAATCTTGTGCGGGGCTATTTTTCCAAAATTTTGAAAGTTAATTTTATATTTTGTTTTAAATTACCGAAGTCAATGAAGCCCTAAAACGACATGGTCAAGTGTTGATCCACCATATCATGGTCTAAAAATAATCAAAATACTTTTCTTTTTTTTAGGTTGTAGGTATTTTCGTACTCTTTTGTGAGTTCTTTTCCATTTTCGAAATAGGTAAGCCAATCAAAAGTTATAGGCCAAATAAACGACCTATGCTTTTTACAAATTTGACATTAGTGCACTTAAAAATGAATTAAAAATAGAAAACAACAACAAATCTATTAAAAAATTATATATTTAGAATCTGCACACAGAGCTCAACAAGTGTGTGCAATTTCACCTGTAGTGCACTCATGGAGCATGTGCGGAACTAGTTTTCAAAAACATGAAGTTACAGCATTTGATGTGTTCTGCCATAAATCAGACATAAATCAGGCTGAGTCTCAAAGTGCAATCCGAAGCTAATTCCAAGCCTGCAAGGGCGCCAAAAAAAATTTGAATTTAGACACGTGTGCGCACAAATGTGGCGCGCACGCGTCTCTATAGGCGTGCACGTAGAGTTGTGCGTACGCGTTATTTGCACACCAATTTTATTTTTCAAAAACAAGGTATCCCTTTATATGTTTTCTTTAATTTCCTTTCTCAAGGGGATACATAAATTTGACAAAGGAAATTAAAGAAAACATATAAAGGGATACATAAAGTTGACAAATGAAATTAAAGAAAACATATAAGTTGCAGCGAAAAAATAATAGGGTACAAACTGAACTGAGGAGATTCGAACCTGAGACCTATGTCTAGTCCCAAGGCTACCACCTTCAAGATTGAAGTGCAACTGACAATGGAAGACACAAGTGTAGTTTATTACCACCGTGCTAATTTAATTTGACCTTATCAATCAATTCCCATCGCCATTTCCTCTCATACGATGTCCGACAACCATTTCTCTCGCCACCCACTCTTCATTCATTTTGCATGCATTTCACTATGCAACCGTCTCAGATTCTCACTGTGTTTTCCCTCAATTAGTTTCTCAATTCATTATGACCCATGCTCATTGTCCGAGGAGTGTTGCCAGCAGTCTTGAGTTTCAGCTTGGCAACGGTGACGATTCATGGTATTACGTTTCCCTTCAGCTGCAACATGGCAAACCCATAGTTCACTACAAAGGTTTGTCTGACAAATGTGATGGTTTGGGTTCCATGCCCTCGGAGCAAATGATGATAAAGATGTTGTTGATGATGATGATGATGGTGATGGTGATGATGATGATGATGAAGATGTTGATTATAATGACAATGGTGATGAAAATAATGATGAGGATCATGGTGATGAGGATGAAGATAGTGATGGTGATGGTGATGGTGATGGTGATGATGATGATGAAGATGATGATGATCATCATCATCATCATCATCACCATCACCATCATCCTCATCATCCTCCTCTTCATCATCATTGCCGCCCCCCCCTTCCTCATCAACATCTCCATCATCATCATCTTCTTCATCATCATCATCAACTTCATCACCATCGCCATCATCATCAACATCTTCGACCATCACTAGGATCGTCATCATCATCATCACCACCACCATCAACATCTTCATCATCATTGTCATCTCCTCCTTCCTCATTAACATCACCATCATCATCATCATCCTCATCATCATCGTCCTCCTCTTCATCATCATTGTCATCTCCCCCTTCCTCATCAACATATCCATCATCATCATCTTCTTCATCACCATCGTCATCATCTTCATCACCATCATCATCATCATCAACATCTTCATCATCATCACCATCATCATCATCTTCTTCTTCATCATCATCGTCATCATCTTCATCACCATCGTCATCATCAACATCATGGTGATAATTGACGATGGTGATGATGGTGAAGATGTTGACAATGGTGACGATGGTGATGAAGATGATGATGATGATGGATATGTTGATGAGGAAGGGGGAGATGAAAATGATGATGAAGAGGAGGATGATGATGACTATGATGACGATAATGAGGAGGATGATGATGATGATGGTGTTGGTAGTGATGATGATGATGATGGTGATGAGGATGAAGAAGATGATGATGATGGAGATGAAGATGTTGATGATGATGACGGAGAAGATGATGACGATGGAGATGTTGATGAGGAAGGGGGAGATGACAATGATGATGAAGATGTTGATGGTGATGATGATGATGATGATGATGATGATGGTGATGGTGATGGCCATGAAGATGTTGATGATGATGACGATGATGATGATGATGATGATGATGATGATGTTGATGATGATGACAATGGTGATGAAGATGATGATGAGGATGATAATGATGATGGTGATGGTGATGATGATGGTGATGGTGATGAGGATGATGATGATGGTGACGATGGTGATAGTGATGAAGATGTTGATGACGATGATGATGACGATGACGATGACGATGGTGATGAAGAAGAAGATGATGATGATGGAGATGTTGATGAGGAAGGGGGAGATGAAAATGATGATGAAGATGTTGATGTTGATGGTGATGATGATGGTGATGGTCATGAAGATGTTTATGATGATGACGATGGTGATGAAGATGATGATGATGATGATGAAGATGTTGATGATGATGACAATGGTGATGAAGATTATGATGAGGATGATGATGATGATGGTGATGATGATGATTATGATGAAGAGGATGATGGTGATGAGGATGATGATGGTGATGATGAGATGATGATGATGATGATGGTGATGGTGATGAAGATGTTGATGATGATGACGATGGTGATGAAGAAGAAGATGAAGTTGATGATGATGATGAAGAAGATGATGATGGAGATGTTGATGAGGAAGGGGGAGATGACAATGACGATGAAGATGTTGATGGTGATGAAGATGGTGATGATGATGGTGATGGTGATGATGAGATGGTGATGGTGATGATGATGATGATGGTGATGAGGATGAAGAAGATGATGATGATGGAGATCAAGATGTTGATGATGTGACAATGGTGATGAAGATGATGATGATGATGATGAAAATGATGATGATGATGATGATGATTCATGATGGAGATGAAGATGTTGATGATGTGACAATGGTGATGAAGATGATGATGATGATGATGAAAATGATGATGATGATGATGATGATTCATCTGCATCATCATCACCATCATCCTCATCATCATCATCATCATCCTCTTCATCACCATTGTTATCTCCCCCTTCCTCATCAACATCTTCATCATCATCATATTCTTCATTATCATCATCATCTTCATCACCATCGTCATCATCATCAACATATTGATCACCATCACCATCATCATCATCATCATCATCATCATCATCTCATCATCACCATCATCATCACCATCATCATCACCATCAACATCTTCATCATTATTGTCATCTCCCCCTTCCTCATCACCATCACCATCATCTCATCATCACCATCAACATCTTCATCATTATTTTCATCTCCCCCTTCCTCATCACCATCACCATCATCTCATCATCACCATCATCTCATCATCACCATCATCATCACCATCAACATATTCATCATCATTGCCATCTCCCCCTTCCTCAGCAACATCTCCATCATCGTCATCATCTTCATCATCATCACCAACATCATCTTCATTAGCATCGTCATCATCATCAACATCTTCATCATCACCACCATCATCACCATCATCACCATCATACCATCATCGCCATCATCAATTCATCATGATACCATCATCGCCATCATCAATTCATCATGATGATGGTGATGATGGTGATGATGATGAAGATGTTGATGATGATGACGATGCTGATGAAGATTATGTTGATGATGATGAAGAAGAGGATGATGTTGGAGATGTTGATGAGGAAGGGGGAGATGAAAATGATGATGAAGAGGAGGACGATGATGACGATGATGATGATGATGAGGAGGATGATGATGATGATGGTGTTGATGATGATGATGATGATGATGATGGTGATGATGATGATGGTGATGAGGATGATGGTGATGAGGATGAAGAAGATGATGATTATGGAGATGAAGATGTTGATGATGATGATGATGGAGATGTTGATCTGATGACGATGGAGATGTTGATGAGGAAGGGGGAGATGACAACGATGATGAAGATGTTGATGGTGATGATGATGGTGATGATGATGATGATGATGATGATGATGATGATGATGGTGATGATGATGATGAAGATGTTGATGTTGATGATGATGACAATGGTGATGAAGATGATGATGAGGATGATGATGATGATGATGATGATGATGATGAAGAGGATGATGGTTACGAGGATGATGATGGTGATGATGAGATGACGATGATGATGATGGTGATGGTGATGAAGATGTTGATGATGATCATCATCATCATCACCATCATGCTCCTCATCATCATCATCCTCCTCTTCATCATCATCTTCATCATCATCATCATCACCATATTCATCATCATCATCATCATCATCATCACCTTCAACATCATCACCATCATCATCATCACCTTCAACATCATCACCATCATCATCATCATCATCACCACCATATTCATCATCATCAGCATCAACATCATCAGTGTCATGATCATCATAATCACAATATTCATCTTCATCACCATCATCATCATCAGCGTCATGAGGATGATGATGATGATGGAGATGAGGATGATGGTGATGAGGAGGATGATGATGATGGTGAAGATGGTGATGATGATGATCACGATCATGATGGTGATGATGATGAACAATATGATGATTATGGAGATGAGGATGATGGTGATGAGGATGATGATGATGGTAAAGAATATGATCATGATGATGATGTTGATCACGATCATCATCATCAACATATTCATCATCATCATCATCATCACCATCACCATCATCATACTCATCACCATCATCATCATCATCATCATCGTCGTCCTCCTCTTCATCATCACCATCATCATCATTATCATCATCCTCACCATCATCATCATCCTCCTAATCATCATCATCGTTCTCCTCTTCATCATCATTGTCATCTCCCCCTTCCTCATCAACATCTCCATCATCATCATCATCACCATTTCCTCATCACCATCGTCATCATCATATTGACATATTCATCATCATCATCATCATCATAATCATCATCTTCACCATCATCATCATCTGCATCCTCCTCCTCATCTTCATTGTCATCTCCCCCTTCCTCATCAACATCTCCATCATCATCATCATCACCATGTCCTCATCACCATCATCATCATCATCTTGACATATTCATCATCATCATCATCATCTTCACCATCATCATCATCATCATCCTCCTCATCTTCATTGTCATCTCCCCCTTCCTCATCAACATCTCCATCATCATCATCATCACCATGTCCTCATCACCATCATCATTATCATCTTGACATATTCATCATCATCATCATCATCATCTTCACCACCATCATCATCATCTGCATCATCCTCCTCATCTTCATTGTCATCTCCCCCTTCATCATCAACATCTCCATCATCATCATCATCTCCATCATCATCATCACCATGTCCTCATCACCATCGTCATCATCATCTTGACATATTCATCATCATCATCTTCACCATCACCATCATCATCATCATCATCTACATCATCCTCCTCATCTTCATTGTCATCTACCCCTTCGTCATCAACATTTCCATCATCACCCCTAAACACCTAGAAGCACTTAAATGGGGGAGGGGCTCTAGCAATAAACCGACACATTTACATTTGTTGGGTAATAAATGCAATGAACGTTACCCACCGAACTATACAACGTTTAGTAGAGGAACGCACGTACTTGAAGTACACATGCACCTCTGGCGCGCACGCGCTCCTTGGCGCGTGCGCGTCTCTGCTGAAGATGAAATTTAGAAAAACACCTGCACTCTTCTCCCGCATTTTCTCCCTGCTTCATCGCGCTTTGTTGGCTCTTTTCACGCACAGACCAACAAGCATCACTATTTTATGTTGAATTCAATCACCATTTGGTGCTTCCTTGAACATTTGGATAGAATACACAACATTTGGGGCTCTATTTGGCTATTTGGATTGAATACACACCTCTTGGGCTCTATTTGGATCATTTGAGTGAATACACAACAGTTGGACTCTATTTGGCTCCTTGGATTGAATTCTCATGCTACTTGGACACACATGAACTCTTCTTACATATAGTGGACACATCAAAGGAGCACTTGACATTTGAAGCAAAGAGCAATCATAATCCTTGAGGTATGGTAACAATTATATCTTGTTAAATGTATTTTAGTCTTCATTCAATTGTTTGAATGGCATCTATTTTTGTTTTTACTCATGAATTGTATGATAGATCTATTTTAGTCTTCTTACTCTTTAACATAGACAATAAAAACATCTTACCATAAAAAACTACAACATGCACCAAGCAATGATTTCAACCTTTCATGAAGATAATAAAAAAAAATTACTTGCATCACCACCAATAACATTTCATAATCACATTCCTCCATCTAGTAGACAAACATTTGTCGAATTCCTCATGGTTTCACAACAACTCACAAAAAAACCTAAACAATTGAAAACTCTTAGTCTTTGGGGGCTATTTTCCCTCATCCATACCATGAAAATGAAGTGAGTATGAGCTTTTAAGATGATATAAAAACATTCTCAATAGATGTTGTTGTACATAATCAATTGGTACATCGAGCTTTAATAATCATGCACATCGAATTTTAATATCTTGTTTGTTGTTCATTCTTGCAGGGCTGATATTTTTGTTTTTTCAAAAAAAGCATTGAATATGGGCAACAGACGTAATAATAAAAGAAAGTCTAGAAGGACGCAGCTGCCCCCTAAAAAGGCCCATGAGATAAGAGAAAATGCCAGGTTGTACATGTAAAACCGTAGATATCAAAATGTTAGTTCCTTAGATCCATTAATAAGTAATGACGAAGTGGTTGAAGTCAATCAAATCTTGCCTGATGTCAAGTATGAAGGGATGGATGTTGAACAAGCTCTTAACTGGAAACCTCCCCAAGAAGAGCACACACATGGTAAACACACTCCCTTGCAGGACCAATTTTTGAACAAAGGGCCACAACAAACCGTTGATGAGACTCGTACTCCCTTGCCGACTCCCTTGCCTCGACTATCAACCAGATGACGAAGAACTCCCAGAGATATTCATGTGGATGAAAGTTCATTTTCAGGATTTGAAGGTAAGATGAAATGCACTATTCATTTCCATTGTAGCAAGATAATCAAAGATTTTTTTGAATTCAAAACTGATGCAGCAAAATGTCAATTGTTTCTTGATTTGTTAAAATCACATTGCCTAGCTCATGTTAGGAAAATTTTGGGCATAAAGGTAGTTAGAAGTTCAGAGGCCAACAATCATGTTGTTAGAAATCTACAATCTGCATTTAATTTGATTGGAAAAACTTCTCGTACAAAAGATTTTAATGCGGCCCATCGTGTACTGTCGGAATCGATTGTAGACAAATCCAAAAGGAAACGTCGCCTACTATCACACACATGTAAAATCTTTAAAGTAGATAGAAAGACTCTTCAAAAGTATTCTAACATTAGAGAAAAACTTGAGACCCCAGGCCAAAAAGATTTTTGGGTCTTTGTTGGTAGGTTACCTCGTTCAAACATGAAGCTCATTGATGCTGTTAAAGAACTAGTGCAAAAGTTTTGGCATGATAACACTAGACCATCATCGAATCAAAGAGATGTTTTAAAGTTGATAAAAGGTGTTAGTGGGGGTGAACCCCATGTCAAACACTTCCTTGACACGACACAAACATAATTCTATGAGAGGTTCAAGAATGAGCACACACAATTGAACTTGGGCCAAAGGTCCTTTGAAAAATGCAAACCCTGGTATGTTAGAATTTGCATTGATCGCAATACATGTTGTTGTAGATACCATGTAGAATTTGAGTACCATTATGATACATATAGACATATATTTTGTGGTTTGCATACTAACATTGTGCAGGATTTCCCATCGTTACAACCACCGAATGCATCCAGAGAATTTATACATAGCATAATGTGTCCAAGACCTAAAGGACACAAATATTATAAAAGATCATGTTTATATGGGACATGCTCCAGTTCCAGTGGATTTGCATTACTGAGTCGTTGCATCCACGCAACCACGGAGCACGAATTTGGGAGGATGTTAGTATAAATGCAGAACTTCCAGTACATAACATATCAAGTAGATAGTTCGAAGGAAAGCAAAAAAATTGCATTGGTGAAGTCACAGATAATCTAAGTTTGCATACTTTCATATTGTACATATTGAATTTGTACCTATATATTCAGATTGAAAATGTCACGTTGTATTAATGCCCTTGGTTTTATGGCACTAGGTACAAATTTTCAATTTCGTGAAGGAATTCTACCAAAAGACTGAGCAGTATGTACAGCATGTCCATGTAGCACGATGGCAGGATGAATAGTACATACAGTGCAGGGACACCTTTCCAAATGGCACAATATTGTCGGTTGTGGAATTTGCTGAAAACTACACCCTACAGCCACAGAATGAGTTTCAAATTCAATACTACCAATCAGACCAAGTTAGCATAATGGTCCATATCATGTATAGGAAGGCGCTAGAGAGCAACAACGACATGAGGATAATATTGAAAGAGACCAACTTCTACATCAGTGACGACAGGTGCCACGACCTGCATTATGTGCAGCATTGCTTCAAAATTTTCTATGATCACCTGAAGGAGAGAGTTATACAGATGGATCAGCATTGGATATGGTTAGATGGTTGTGCAGGCCAGTTCAAAAATGCACATGTTTTCCAGTGGTTGAGTATTTTGCACAAGACTTATGATGTGCTGCATGTATGGAACTATTTTGAGACTAGTCATGGAAAGGGAGAGAACGACGGGGCTGGAGCATGTCTCAAAACTGCCCTACGAAGGGAGGAGATGAGGTGCATGAGAGAGCCTCATATTCAGAATGTTGAATCCATAGTTCGATGGTGCAAAGCAAAAATGTCAGATCGAACCATGGAGCAACACATACCAACAGGTAGAGGACATGTCCGAAATTTCTGGAATGTAGTTGATATAGATCGATCGCATTCGTACAGTTGTAGTACTGTGCAAGGCACTCGTGGATTTCATTCGGTTCGAAGCTCAAACAACCCCTTATTTGAAATATGGATGCGAAAACTTGCTTGCTTTTATGGGTCTTGCAGCAGTTGTGAGTGGGATGAGTGTGAATCAATGGATTGGGTTTATGAATGGGATCATGTATCACTTGCAGTGGACCCATGTGCAGTTGTTGAAACTATCCAGTTAGAGGAAGGCCAATCCTCTATTTCAAATGAATATGATCATATATCTGATCTTGTACAGCCAGGTAAAATTTTATGCATGCATATCCTAGTTCCCTCCTTGTTTTTATAATTATCCAAGTTATCAAAACACTACTTGTTGGAATATGACCTTAAAATGCATTTTTGCAGGACACATCTACGTAGTTGTCTCCCCGACAGACAGCGCAATTGGGATGAATTATTGGTTGGGACGATGCATCTAGGGGAAGCAAACCCTCCTTGCATCATTAACCAATAGTGAAGGAATTACCTTTTCGATTGGTTCGATGGTTGTTCGGGGGGAATATCTTACAGTAGATGGAAAGGTACCAAAGAGCAATGGCTACACATACACGGATTATAGACCAGGTTCATGGGTGTATCACTTTACGCACCTCATCGTTGGTACAAACATCCAACTGCAGACAATGTCAATGAAGACATCAAACAAGGTATGCTACTTACTACCTCATGCAGAGCATGAGAGGTTGTTCGAGACAATAAAAAACCGAGAGGATCCAGAAGGCCTAATTGATTGAGGTACATAGTGTATCCATGTGATTGTTTATTTATGCATGATTAATGTTATTCATGTTAGATAGTTTATTTGATATCGTTATCTTAAATCGTTTATTTGATGTCTGAGTTACGATTAAGTTATGATTTATAGCCATGTGATTGTTTATTCATGCATGATTAAACCTAGAACCACTAATATAACCCTACAAACATAATCTAGCCCTATAAATCCTAGAAAGCTAAACTAACCCTAAAACACTAATTTAACACTAGAATGTTATAAACCTAATCTAGTCCTAGAAACCTAATCTAGTCCTAGAAACACTAATCTAACCCTCGGAAACTAATCTAGAACTTGGATGAATATGAGGATCATTTGGGAGCTATGATTCTTCTTCACTGGCTTCTTGAGTTGGTTCTTCATTGCCTTCATCCACATAATAATGGATAATTTCATTGTTGTTCAAATATGTTGGAAACAAGGGCATGTTAAGGCTTTTTTCATTAGCGTTAGTAACAATATTCATATTCATATTCATCATGGCTTATGATAACCATTCATGCTAGGTTTTTTGGCTTTGCAGTGTCATTTGTTCATTGAGGCTTCTTGAACCTTCAATCATATTCAATTCAATAGTGTCATTTTGAATTGGTTCAAGAGAATATGTATGTGGTTCATGTGATGCAACAACTTCCATATTGTCTTCAGCTACTTCATCATCTAATTGAGTAGCACTAACATGTTCATCATTGTCACCTAATGGTTGGAAATGTCCTTGAGGGAGGCTTTAGACCTACCTCACCCATGTCAATGCTTGAGTTTTTGGAGGTCGACCTCCCACCCCACATGTCCTTCAAAAAAAATTGTTCTCTTGGTTTTATGCGCACCCAAACTTTTTTCATGCTTTGGGTAACTTAAGCTATATCCCCAACCCAAAAAAACTTATATTATGTTGATTATGTTGGTTATTGGATTCACCCAACAAAATTATATTTAACAATACACATATTCATAGATTTGGTTCCCCATGCTCAATGCTCACCCAAATCTAGCTAGATTTTGGGTTTTTGCCCTTATCCAAGCATCGTGTCATCAACGCAGGGTTTCCACTAATATATTCTAAATAGATACTAGAATCTCCTTGAGCAAATTTGATGGGAAAATGCATAGAGATCTTCTAGACTCTTGGATATGTATCCTTATCGTCATTGTCATCTCTAGGTTCCTCATCAACATCTCCATCATCATCATCTTCTTCATAATCATCATCATCATCTTCATCACCATCACCATCATCCTCAACGTCTTCATTATCATCACCATCTTCATCATCATTGTCATCTCTAGGTTCCTCATCAACATCTCCATCATTATCATCTTCTTCTTCGTCATCATCATCATCCTCATCACCATCATCATCATCATTGTCATCTCTAGGTTCCTCATCAACAACTCCATCATCATCATCTCCATCATCACCATCATCATATTCTTCATCACCATCTCCATCATCATCACCATCTTCATCATCATCATCATCTTCATCACCATCGCCATCATCATCAACGCCTTCATCATCATCACCATCTTCATAATCATGGTCATATCTAGGTCCCTCATCACCATCTCCATTATCATCACCATCTTCATCATCATCATCATCATCATCATCACCATCGCCATCATCATCAACGCCTTCATCATCATCACCATCTTCATCATCATCCCCATATTCATCATCATTGTCATCTCTAGGTCCCTCATCACCATCTCCATCATCATCACCATCTTCTTCATCATCATCATCTTCTTCACCATCACCATCACCATCACCATCACCATCACCATCACCATCATCATCAACGTCTTCATCATCACCATCATCATCATCATCACCACAAGTGCCTGGTGGACGATTTTGCAAATTTGACCTCAATGTGCAAAAATTGCTCACTCCCTCACTAAGAAAAACCCTAGTTTCCAAAATGGACCTACAAGGTGACACCCGAGCCACGGGACTGGAGGAGAGGGGCACCCCTAGCACTATCTCGACATCTTGAATCCAACAGATTCGGTGGTTTGTCGATCCGAACCACGGTCTTCATTCTATGGCTCGTTCCGTCTCGCATCCAAGAGGCCTTCAGGGACACCTACTGGATACCTGTCGGGGGAATAGAACTCCAACCGTGCAACAAAACCGAGTTCCGCGGAGTCCTGCAAGTGTGTCCAGGGAGCTTCAAGCTGGAAATGCTAGCCACAAGTGCCTAGATGAGGATTTTGCAAGTTTGACCCCAATGTGGAAATATTGCACACTCCCTCACTGAGCAAAACCCTAGTTTCCAAAATGGACGTACATAATGACACCTGGGCCATGGTACAGAAGGAGGGGGGTACCCCTAGCACTATCCCGATGTCTTGAATCCAACGAAGTCGACGGTTCGTCGATCGGAGCCACGGTCGTCATTATATGGCTCGTTCCGTCTCCCATCCAAAAGGCCTTCAAGGACACCTGCTGGATACTTGTCGGGGGCATAGAACTCCAACCATGCAACAAAACCTAGTTCCGAGCAGTCTTGCAATGTGTTTAGGGAGGTTATTGCTGGAAACGCTAGCCATAAGTTCACGGTGGACGATTTTGCAAATTTGACCCCAATGTGCAAAAATTGCACACTCCCTCACTGATCAAAACCCTAGTTTCCAAGATGGACCTACAAGGTGACGCTAGCACTACCCCGACCTCCTGAATCCAATGGAGCTGACGGTTCGTCGATTGGAGGCACGATCATCATCCTATGGATCGTTCCATCTCACATCCAAAAGGCCTTCAGGGACACCTGCTGGATACCTTCCGGGGGCATAGAACTCCAACCATGCAACAAAACTGGGTTCCAGGGAGTCTTGCAAGTGTGTCTATGGAGGTTCCAGCTGGGAATGCTAGCCGTAAGTGCTTGATAGACGATTTGCAAATTTGACACCAATGTGCAAAAATTGCACACTCCCGTACTAAGCAAAGCCCTAGTTTCCAAGATGTACCTACAAGGTGACACTGGGGCGATTGGACCTAAGGGGAGGGGCATCCCTAGCACTATCCGGATGTCCTAAATCCAACGGAGTTGACGGTTCATCAATCTGAGCCATGGTCGTCATTCTATGGCTCATTTTATACCCCTACGTCCTGAGAAGGTTGAAGCTGTAAAGCAACAGCTCTCTAGTATTCATCCTGAAGCTCTTTTGTTTCTGTCTAAGATAAAGAAGCTCTCATGTAACGTCCCCTCCCGTGGACCCAATTCAAGGAAGTGAACATGATGCCAATCTGTGGGGCTTTTACATAAACTCATCCCATCCATTAGATTCACAGCAATAAAATCAAAATATTGCAGATGCAAATCAAGCAATTATGCACAACGGAATTAAAACATCATACACACACAATTCATGCTCATCCAACATATCAATACAGTCATCAAATAATGCATTGCGGAAGTAAAACACATAGACAAAGAAACAATTATTGTTATGGTGAAATGGTCCCAAGCAACTAGCTATGTCACTGCAAAGTTCCACCCAACCATAGGCCAGTTGTGTTCATCAATTCTCTCAACACAACTGCCACCCCCCGAGCTGGGAATGATTCTTACAAGAAAAAGGGGACATTCAAGCACATTCACAGCCAATTAATCATTTCATCTGAGACAAGCCATTCCACACCTGGTTTTATCAGGCTACATTTGAACCCTGAATGCTTGCACTCAAGCTCAAGCCAAAACAATGGATTTACCAACAAGATGGCCATGGGTTTTCTCCAAATCATTTTCAGCCAAAAACAAATTGTGGGATGGGAAAAAAAAATCACAGGGAGGAAAGTAATTTCTCCCCAACTATCTAAGCATTTAACAACCAAAATGGTCTCTATGGAACCCCAATTTGATTCCCCTTCTTCCCCACTGGTATACAACAAAAAAAACGCCCTTCTCCCAGCTGAGAATGAAGGAAAACATAGACACACATGGCTGGAAAATGCCTAGGTAGCTCCAAACTCGTGAGGGAGAGCAACTAGTTGATGGATGATGGCTTGGGGAGCAATTCTTGGATCTTTTCTTGCCCAAGAAGCAAAACACATTTTTCCATGAAGGGTGCCCTGCCCATACTCGAATTTGGACAGCCATACCTCTCCATTCCCAAGGCATTAACTACCTCAACCAACTCTTGGAAGAAATGAATGATTGGGCACAAAAGTCAACATGGGTAGTTGAGGGTTTGATGGGTTCTCTCATTGACACTCGGCTTGACTTGAATGGCTCCAAAGGTTTGAATTTTTTCCCTCCCAATTTTTTGTAAAATCATGCCCCCATCTCTTGTTGCATTGCATAGCTAGTTGTGGGTATTTGATTTAATATGCATATTTACATGATGTTTGAAATTCCAATGTGCCTGGATAGCACGCGAACCATATGCCTCAATAAATCGATGGCATGGCCTTGGCCTTGAGCTCCTCACCATGACTTAATAACGATATTTACATCATTTACAATTTTAATGCAATAGGGTCAAGATGGGTACGTTAAATCTCAGTTCGTGACCTGGAACATATCGATCTTAACAGGATTTATACAATCTTTGTTTTACGAGAAACTGACCTTAGAACTTCTTGTAGCAATGACAATGAATCCTTCATTTTGCATTTGTTAGCAAAAGAAGATCAATTTTCGACAAAACAATGTAGTTATTGCATGTGGAGGCAATGGTTTCCCGTGGAAAACAAGTGTAGGGTTGAGCATAGGAAATATGTTGGGAAATGGGATATTACATTAGCTTTTCCGATGGGCGAGCGGCTTACAGAAGGAAATATGGTGGCTGTAGGTATCTATGCTTTTCTTCCGATGGAAATTGTAACAGGATTTCCATTTATAATACAGGCAATTTTTTTACTGGTTTCGTTAAGAGAAAGTATCATTTTCAATAACAAGTGGAACCAGGGAATCATTCATTGTGTTCCATTAGCCTTTTGTTCAGCATTTCATGCTCTGATAAGTGGTAATTCACCTCTGTCATCGAAAACTTGGGTCTATAGGTACCTTCCCTTTCATATTCCTCGTTATCCACAGCTAACACAAGTTAGAGATGCCATTCAGACCCAATTGAAAGCTGAGGAAGTGGTTTTATGTGACATCAGCTTTGGGAATAAACATTTATGTAAACCAACAGAAGCTCAGACAATACTCCCTGCTTTTAAATGCATTCTGGAGAAAGCAAGAGGACAAGTTCATCAAAGCGACTTCATTCATCTATATTCTCATAATGTACACATAGTCCATCCTTATCTTGATAAACAGGAGTTTTATAATAGCTTGAATTTTTTGGGCATGGTTATCTCCCTGTATTTGGTTGTCTGATTGGTTGACAAGCTTTCCTGAAAATCTGTACGTTGAACTTCTTTGTTTTATTGCTGAAAGGTGGAAAGGATTTTCAAGTCACCTGCAAAACACTCCTTTGTTGAAATATGTAAGTTCTTCCAACAACATAGATTTGGCCAGTGTATCAAATGTTGTCAACCACACCAGAATTTATCTTTCGTCAAAGGAGTCACACATATTTTGGCCAACCAAATGGTCTGGGGAGCTTGGAAGTGCCGCCAACTATTATTCCATGCCTAAATCTACCCAGAAGGCAATTATAAATTTAGATCCTTGAGAATGCCTGAATCTACCCAGAAGGAAATTATAAATTTAGATCCTGGAGAAGGTGAGAAACTGTATGAGTGGTTGAATCAGTATGCTAAAATTACATAGCTTTCTATCTCAAAGTTTACTGAGCGGCTCCTGGATGTAGTATCAGAATCAACAGATAGTAAACTTGTTATCACCACAACACATTTTTTGCACTATTCATCTGCAAATAACTACGTCTGGCCCGAAGAGCTTACCAGTCTTTGCAAGAATATTCCCCTAGTAGATGAAGGTGGCAAAATCATTAGGGTACGAGGCTCTCTGAAGTTTTTCCAGCTTGCATCCACGAGTAATTGGGCCAAGTTAATGGTCCAAGTTAATTGGGCCAAGGTGTCCCTAAATGGTCCCGGGGTGCTCAACTAGAATGCCTGTAGCACCCGTACCGTGGCTCGGTTCACAAATCCGTCGATTTCGGTGGGTCCAGGACGTCGGGTTTCAACTAGGGGACCCCCCACAGTGTCCCTCTAAGTCTCGGAAGCAGTGCCAAGGAGCCATCTCTGGAGCTAGGGTTTTGCTTAGTCAGGGCCATTCCAAATTCTCTCAAGGGGGCTATTTCTCATCTAGAGGCCCCCGAGCATGCGTGGCCACCGTGGACCTGTGGGAGATGACGGAATCCAAGTCCGCTTGTCGGTTTGGGTACCGTGGCCCCGGAAAAAATTCTCCAAGTGTCCTTGAATGGCCCCGGGGTGCCCGACTAGAATGCCTGTAGCACCAAAACCATGGCTTGGTTCATGAATCTGTCAATTCAGGTGGGTCTGAGATGCCGATTTTCAGCTAGGGGACTCCCCACAGCGTCCCTCGAAGTCCCGGAAGTGGTGCCAATGAGCCATCTTCGGAGCTAGGGTTTTGCTCAGTGAGGGCCATTCCAAATTTGCTCAAGGCGGCCATTTCTCATCCGGAGGCCCCTGGGTGTGCATGGCCACCGTGGATAGGTCCAAAATGGCCATGTGGACCCGTGGGAGGCGACGGAATCCAATTCCACTTGTCGGTTTGGGTTTCGTGGCCCCGGGGCAAATCCTCAAGGTGTCCCTGAATGGCCCCGGGGTGCCCGCCTAGAATGCCCGTAGCACCCAAACCGTGGCTCGTTTCGCGAATCCATCGATTCCGATGGGTCCGGGACACCAGGTTTCAGCTAGGGGACCCCCCACAACATCCCTCAAAGAATCGGAAGTGGTGCCAATGGGCTATCTTCGAAGCTAGGGTTTTTGCACCCGTTCAAGGACACTTGGAGGATTTGCTCCGGGGCCACGGAACCTAAACCGACGAGTGGAATTGGATTCCGTTTCCTCCAACAGGTCCACATGGCCATTGTGGACCTGTCCACGGCGGCCAGGCATGCCTGGGGGTCTCCGGACAAGAAATGGCCCCCTTGAGCGAATTTGGAATGGCCCTCATTGAGCAAAACCCTAACTCTAGAGATGGCTCATTGGCACCGCTTCCTGGACTTTGAGGGACGCTTTGGGGGTTCCCCTAGCTGAAAACTGATGTCCTGGACCCACCGGAATCGACGGATTCATGAACCAAGCCACGGTTTGGGTGCTACGGGCATTCTAGTTAAGAACCCCCAAGCCATTCAGGGACACTTGGAGGATTTGCTCCGGGGACACGGAACCCAAACTGGCAAGCGAAATTGGATTTCGTCACCTCCCACAGGTCCAAGTGGCCATTTTGGACCTGTCCACGATGGCCACGCACACCCGGGGGCCTCCGGACGAGAAATGGCCCCCTTGAGAAAATTTGGAATGGCCCTCACTGAGCAAAACCCTAGCTCTGGAGATGGATCCTTGTTACCACTTTCGGGACTTCAAGGGACGATGTGGGGAGTCCCTTAGCTGAAACTCGGCATCCTGGACCCACCGAAATCGATGGATTCATGAACCGAGCCACGGTACAGGTGCTACGGGAATTCTAGTCGGGCACCCCAGTGCCATTCAGGGACACTTGAAGGATTTGATCCGGGGCCACAGAACCCAAATCAACAAGTGAAATTGGATTCCGTCACCTCCCATAAGTCCATGTGGCCATTGTGGACCTATCCACGGTGGCCACACATGCCCGGGGGCCTCCAGAAGTGAAATGCCCCCCTTGAGTGAATTTGGAATGGCCCTCACTGAGCAGAACCCTAGCTCCGAAGATGGCTCATTGGCATTGCTTCCGGGACTTCGAGGGACGCCATGGGGGGTCCCCTAGCTGAAACCCGGTGTCCTGGACCCAATCGAAGGATTTGCGAACTGAGCCATGGTTTGGGTGCTACGAGCATTCTAGTCGAGCACCCCGGGGCCATTTAGGGACACTTGGAGGATTCTACTGTGAATTGTGTTTGGTGATAAAGGATTTTACTGTAGATTGTGTTTGGTGAAAGGAACATATTGAAAAGATCAATAAAGACAAGTTATGTGTTGGGGAAAAAGAAAATCCACTTACAAAAGATTTACATGAAGCAGTTAAACAATTATCTGATGAGTTATACACCAAGGATGTGCATTTTCTGATGGAGATGATTCAGGTAATTACTAAGTTACAATTTTAGTAGTCATTTTATAATATTATATGTTTTCTATGTTTCCATGGTAAGATTAGTGTTCTGTTTTGGGTGCAGAATGCAGAGGACAATGACTATGAACCACATGTGGAACCTTCATTGGAATTTGTCATCACAACTGAAGAGAATGTTGGCGTAGGCACTCCTGCGACCTTGATAGATTTTAACAATGAGAAGGGATTTTAGAAACAGAATATTGATTCTATATGCAGCGTGGGACGATCCACCAAAAAGAATAGCAGGGAAAGTGGTTATATTGGAGAAAAATGTATAAAACGAGCCATGGAATGACAACCATGGCTCCGATCGATGAATCGTCGACTCCGTTGGATTCAGGACGTCGGGAAGCTGCTAGGGGTGCCCCTCCCCTCCGTTCCCCTGGCCCGGGTGTCACCTTGTAGGTCCATATTAGAAACTAGGGTTTTGCTCAGTGAGGGAGTGTGCAATTTTTCACATTGGGGTCAAATTTGCAAAATCGTCCACTGGGCACTTGTAGCTAGCGTTCCCAACCGGAACATCCCTAGACACACTTGCAGGACACCTCAAAAACCGGTTTTGTTGCACGGTTGGAGTTCTATGCCCCCGGCAGGTATCCAGCAGGTGTCCCTGAAGGCCTTTTAGATGCGAGACGAAACGAACCATGGAATGACGATCGTGGCTCCGATCGACGAACTGTCGACTTCGTTGGATTCACAACATCGGTATAGTGCTAGGGGTGCCCCTCTCCTCTGGTGCCGTGGCCCGGCTGTCACCTTGTAGGTCCATCTTGGAAACTAGGGTTTTGCTCAATGAGGGAGTGTGCAATTTTTGCACATTGGGGTCAAATTTGCAAAATCGTCCATCGGGCACTTCTGGCTAGCATTCTCAGCTGGAACCTCCCTAGACATACCTGCAGGACACCCCAGAACCAATTTTTACTACACGGTTGGAGTTCTATGCCCCCAGCAGGTATCCAATAGGTGTCCGTGAAGGCCTTTTGGATGCGAGACGGAGCAAGCCATAGAATGAAGATCATGGCTCCGATTGACAAACCGTCAACTCTGTTGGATTCAGGACGTCGGGATAGTGCTAGGGGTGCCCCTCTCCTCTGGTCCTGTGGCCCCGGTGTCTCCTTGTACGTCCATCTTGTAAACTAGGGTTTTGCTCAGTAAGGGAGTGTGCAAATTTTGCACACGGGGGTCAACTTTCGAAAATCATCCTCCGGGCACTTATGGCTAGCATTCCCAGCCGGAACCTACCCAGACACACTTGTAGGAATCCCCGAAACATGGTTTTGTTACACAGTTGGAGTTCAATGCCCCCGGAAAGTATCCAGCAGGTGTCCCTGAAGGCCTTTTGGATGCGAGATAGAGCGAGCCATAGAATAAAGACCATGGCTCTGATCGACAAACCATTGACTCCGTTGGATTCAGGACACTGGGATAGTGCTAGGGGTGCCCCTCTCCTCCGGTACCGTGGCCCCGGTGTCATCTTGTACGTCCATCTTGGAAAATAGGGTTTTGCTCAGTAAGGGAGTGTACAATTGTTGCACACGAGGGTCAAATTTGGAAAATAATCCTCTGGGAAATTATGGGTAGCGTTCCCAGCCAGAACCAACCCAGACACACTTGCAGGACTCCCTGGAATCTGGTTTTGGTGCATGGTTGGAGTTCAATGCCCCCAGCAGGTATCTAGCAGGTGTCCCTGAAGGCCTTTTGGATGTGAGACGGAGCGAGCCATAGAATGATGACCGTGGCTCCGATTGAAAAATCGTAGATTCTGTTGGATTCAGGACATTGGGATAGTGCTAGGGGTTCCCCTCTTCTCCGTTCCCGTCACCCCGATGTCTCCATGTACATCCATCTTGGAAACTAGGGTTTTGCTCAGTAAGGGAGTGTGCAATTTTTGCACACGGAGGTCAACTTTGGAAAATCATCCTCCGGGCACTTATGGATAGCATTCCTTGCCGAAACCTACCCAGACACACTTGCAAGACTCCCTGGAACCCGGTTTTGTTTCACGGTTGGAGTTCAATGCCCCTGGCAGGTATCCAACAGGTGTCCTTGAAGGCCTTTTGGATTCCAGACGGAGCGAGCCATAGAATGAAGACCGTGGCTCCGATCGACAAACCATCGACTCTGTTGGATTCAGGACGCCGGGATAGTGCTAGGGCCCCTCTCCTCCAGTCCTGTGGCCTTGGTGTCATCTTGTACGTCCATCTTGGAAACTAGGGTTTTGCTAAGTAAGGGAGTGTGCAATTTTTGCACACGGGGGTCAACTTTGGAAAATCATCCTCCGGGAACTTATGGATAGCATTCCCACCCAGAAACTACCCAGACACAGTTATAGGACTCCCTGGAACCCAGTTTTGGTGCACGGTTGGAGTTCAATGCCCCCGATAGGTATCCAGCAGGTGTCCCTGAAGGCCTTCTGGATGCAAGATGGAGCAAGCCATAGAATTATGACCATGGATCCGATCAACAAACTGTCGACTCCGTTGGATTCAGAACGCCGGGATAGTGCTAGGGGTGCCCCTCTCCTTCGGTCCCGTGTCCCTGATGTCTCCTTGAACGTCCATCTTAGTAACTAGGGTTTTGGTTAGTAAAGGAGTGTGCAATTTTTGCACACAAGGGTCAACTTTGGAAAATCATCCTCCAAGAACTTATGGCTAGCGTTCCGTGCCAAAACCTACCTAGACACACTTGCAGGACTCCCTGGAACCCGGTTTTGTTGCACGATTGGAGTTCAATGCTCCTGGCAGGTATCCAACAGGTGTCCCTGAAGGCCTTTTGGATGCAAGGTGGAGTGAGCCATAGAATGAAGACCGTGGCTCCGATCGACAAACCGTCAACTCCGTTGGATTTAGGACGCCAGGATAGTACTAGTGGTGCCCCTCTCCTCCATTCTTGTGGCCCCAGTGTCATCTTGTTCGTCCATCTTGGAAACTAGGGTTTTGCTCAGTAAGGGAGTGTGCAATTTTTGCGCACGGGAGTCAACTTTGGAAAATCATCCTCTGAGAAATTATGGCTAGCGTTCCCAGCCAGAACCTACCTATACACACTTGCAAAAATCCCTGGAACACAGTTTTGTTGCACAGTTGGAGTTCAATGCCCCTAGCAGGTATCCAGTAGGTGTCCCTGAAGGCCTTTTGGATGCGAGACAAAGCGAGCCATAGAATGACGACCGTGGCTCCGATCGACAAACCGTCGACTCCATTGGATTCAGGACATCGGGATAGTGCTAGGAGTGCCCCTCTCCTCCGGTCATGTGGCCCTAGTGTCACCTTTTATGTCCATTTTGGAAACTAGGGTTTTGCTTAGTAAGGGAGTGTGAAATTCTTGCACACAGGGGTAAACTTTGGAAAATAATCCACCGAGCACTTATGGTGATGATGATGATGATGGTGATGATGATGAAGATGTTGATGATGATGGTGATTGTGATGGTGATGAATATGATGATGATGATGACAAAGAATATGATGATGATGGAGATGTTGATGAGGAGCCTAGAGATGACAATGATGATGAAGATGGTGATGATAATGAAGATGGTGATGATGATGAAGATGTTGATGATGATGGTGATGGTGATGGTGATGGTGATGAAGATGATGATGATGATGACGACAAAGATGATGATGATGGAGATGTTGATGAGGAACCTAGAGATGAAAATGATGATGAAGATGTTGTTGATGATGAAGATGTTGTTGATGATGATGATGATGGTGATGATGATGAAGATGTTGATGATGATGGTGGTGGTGAGGAAGATGATGATGATGATGAAGGAGAAGATGTTGACGATGGAGATGTTAATGAGGAACCTAGAGATGACAATGATGATGAAGATGGTGATGATGATGAAGATGGTGATGATGATGGTGATGGTGATGAAGATGATTATGATGATGATGGAGAAGATGATGATGATGGAGATGTTGATGAGGATGATGGAGAAGATGATGATGATGGAGATGTGGATGATGATGGAGAAGATGATGATGATGGAGATGTTGATGAGGAACCTAGAGATGACAATGATGATGAAGATGTTGATGATGATGATGATGGTGGTGATGATGATGAAGACATTGATGATGATGGTGATGGTGATGAAGATGATGATGATGGAGATGTTGATGAGGAACCTAGAGATGACAATGATGAGGAAGATGGTGATGGTGATGATGATGAAGATGGTGATGATGATGAAGACACTGATGATGATGGTGATGGTGATGAAGATGATGATGATGGTGGTGGAGAAGATGATGATGATGGAGAAGATGATGATGATGGAGATGTTAATGATGTTGGAGAATATGATGATGATGTTGATGTTGATGATGAAGATGATGATGATGGAGATGTTGATGATGGCACGTATTGTAGCAATGTGTAGATAAAGGTTGGTCAACATGAAATACTCATGCAATCCGACATGCACATAGCATTGATCATGTGAAGATTTCAATTATTGGCAATGGAATTCCATTTAATCTCCTCCCTTCAAACTAAATTTTTTTTATGTTTTGAATTTTTACATTGGTCTTGACATGAAGTTTTAGTGACAAAATAACCCTTTAGCAATGAAGTTAGACTTTAAAAAAATATCATTTAATAATTTTTTATTATTAAAGAATAATTCATGGAAGTTAATGTTTGACCACATGTAATGCAACAAAACAAGACTTTCAATTTGAACACATTGCATTAATGGTGTAATTGAAATTGTGACATTCTATTCCAAATGACTTGGCTTTAAAGACTAGATAAATATAGTATGCCCTTTATAGAGGCTATTCATTAAAAAACACATTTCTATTGAGACTGTACTATGATGTTCTCCCCTTCCTTAGTCAAAAGAAGATTAATAAGGTTGTTTTTCCAAGGTATAGGATGTTTTGGATTTCTCAACTATTAATGCATGTGAACTTGCATTTGTACCAAGCTACAACAAATCTTTCACGAAAGTGTATTTGTCTATGTGAATAGATAAGTGAAAAGATTTTAGCAACAAGACCTATAAATTTTAACTTGGAAGTATTGGAAATGTACAAAGTGGGATTGAGAGGCTTGATGGTGATTGTAGTAGTGGGAATGGTATTGGTGGGAATGATGTCATGATAGTGGAATTAAACATTAAGATGGTGACACTAGAGCTTGGATCCTAGCCTAGAAACACGAGATCCTAGACTAAAAACCCTAATTGGTAGCGTAAACCCTAGTTTGTATTCTAATCACAATGAAACCCTATTATGCAGCCTAAGATCTAGCCCTAAATTATAATACATATAAAAATTAAATCATTTTCATTGTACATGTATATCCATGTGCATAGATTTGAATCCAAATCACTATACACATATATGCATAGTATCTCATCTATATAGCAAGGGTCCATCATCAACTAGAAAATCATTGTACCTAGCACCAGATACCTAATGGTTTGAAATAACATGCACCATGAAGATTTTTATACGGTGGATATGCACACCTATGACAACCTTCTCAATGAATGGCACACCTAATATTATCATAACATTAGTAAAGCTTAGTCCAACATGTAGTAATGCTTACATGTTCTAGTGTTGATGGCGACTAATGGATGCATGCAACTTGATGAGGGTGTATGTGTGACTCCATTGATGTAATGCAAGTACTAAATGTCTTTAACAAGTGTCTGAGTGTCCAGTAGATGAATTAGGATGTACCAATACACCTAAATCCCCTGCAGACAGTATTTGAAAGCATTTGAGGTATTGGGGCAACAAGTTGGTGTGTTGAGGTGGATAGAGCCTCACAAATACACCTCATAGTAGTCATTTATTGTAATGTCAACTATATGTGTTTAAGTCAATGTGTCTACATAATATTAGATCGCTATCACATAATGATAAATTAAAGAAGTCCTAATTGTAAATGGTAGTGGATGTGATGGTCATCAAATCAAAGGTGGCTATATCCGTGAGTGAGAATTAATGAGATAGCTATACATTGTGCTCAACGTTGTCCTATTTGTATGGTGACAATTGATTAAGAAATGATTACATAACTTGATTATTAATTTGTTGCATGATCTTAAGTAGACAAAATGGTCAATATAAATACTAGTGATGACATTTCATTATGTAGAGTATGGACATTTTGGATCTCATTATGTAGAGCTATTAAAAATCATGTTGGAGCTCATTTTAACCTTTTGACAACAATGGACATTTTCTATTTTTAAGTATTCTTTTCCTAGTACTCAGTTCCCAATATATATCTTATGTGCCATGAGGTGTGATTTGTCCATCCATTTATTCCGTTTGTTTTTAGATTAATTCGCACGCATGATTTTGTTTCAGTTAGCCTATGTTTATAATGTTTTCTTAACATAGATACCATTACAAGCTTTTACATGTGGAAAGATAAACCAAGCTGAACTATGATATCCAACTTCTCTTCTGAGATCTAGGTAAGCTTTAGGTTGATTCACATTATCAACTAATGCATGGACATCATTGGTACCAAAACTTAAGACCGCATGCCATGGATGGATAGAAGTAGAAACCAAATCTAGACAACATCACATCATGATACAGACAACATGAGACAACAACATTAGACAACAAGATACTAATATAGACAACATTGATATAGATCACATAACTGAAAATCCATGTACATCAAGGCAACAAAACTAATCGAAACATATACAATTCCTGGCAAATAGTGGAACATGGTTCCCAATGTACATACAATGGCAACTCGTGCTCTATAGAAAATGCGACAACTCATGCCGTAGATCCAAAATACATGGCAACTCGTTCCGTATATACAAAGTACATGGAAACTGGTGTACAAAAGTGCCACATCATGGCTAATGTACATAACATAGTGTGTCAAGCAATGTGACCACCCCCATCACTCCCAGGTGCATCTCCAAAGTCGATCTTCCTACTCTTCGATCTACCGGTGCCTTAGGTCTTGCTCCATCTAGGAGTAGACCGTCTCTCCGGGCTCTGGAACAAATGATATAAGATAGTGTCATTTTCAAGCATTTGCAACATTTACCACATTTATAAAACAAATGTAGAATTCGAATCTTAAATAAATCACCTTTGATGCGAGTGGGAAACGTGAGGTAGGTATCCTAGATCTGCAGATCCTCTCAACAATTCCAGCCTACAACATTTACAACAATCATTTCATTGAAAAGTAATAATTGCTTAAATTAATTTTTGTTAATGCATCAAAATATTTTCATAAATTAGCTTGATTCTCATCGTGAACACCTCCGACAATGGACATGGTTGGGCTAGTAGGTGGAGCAGATGGCTGGACAACCAGCTGCGATGTAGTCATGGGGGGGGGGGAGATGTAGTGGCAACCACTACAGGTGCAACCACTGGAGATACAGATGAGGATATTGGAAGAGTAGATGCCACAATAGTGGCGAGAAGTGGGGATGATATGGTGGGAGAAGACATGGTGGTATGGGGTGGAGGAGGACGTCGTGGATGATGAATCCCTGTCGGTTGTATGATAGAGGGTATTGAATGAAAAGGACTAGGGGGGATGTTGAGGGATGGTGCATGGGAGGGCAGTCCTGCATGGAGGGAGGATGATGGACGAATGGGAGGTTGTGGACGAAGAGGGGAAGGTGGAAGGAAAGGGGGGCATGGACGAATGAGGGAGGATGGATAGACATGGGGACGTGGATAAATTGGGAGGATGTATATACGGGGGGGTGGGGGGGGCGTGGACGAGTGGGGGAGGATGGATGGAGGGGGGAGTATGGCCGGGGAGGGGGGATTGGATGGAAGGGAGGAGTTGGATGGAGGGAGGGGTCTAGATGGAAGCGAGGGGGGGGACTCATGTGAGAGGGTGGAAACATAGGACTAAAATAGGGACCTCCAGCTGTTGGTGGCACCTACATATACATTTGTAATATCACAATTTAGTAAACAAACAATAAATTAAACCATAGTAAGTCGTAAAAATTCAAATTAAAAGCGTGCTTTTAAATACACATTGTACCTGTGTATATGGTGATCTGCCAATCCGTGGTGGGGATGGTTGATCACCGTAGTCAGGGAACACCTGTGGACACCAAAATGCATGCATGTTATGAACATGTTAAACAAGTCATTATTTAGGCAATCAAGATATTCAAAAACATTGTACGAACTATCAACGTGTATGCCATAAATATAAATACTTAGGTAATATAAATGACATAAGTAATAACAATATTGTGTGAGGTACTGAAAAATACCTCCGTGTGAGGTGCCGCAATTTCAGTTACAACTGCCATTGCTGCATCCAGGTTGGGAGATCCTACATTCTCCCATGTTGGTGTATTAGCTTTGAATAACTGTACATTGAAATAATAGTTTAAGTCAAACAAAAATACTTTACAAGTTATCAAGTCATTATTGAAAACAAATTAACTAAATTGCTGACCTGATCCATATAACAGCCCTCGATCGAGCCAGGGAAAGTGTGCCCGTAATGGGGACAAAGATGTGGCATTGTCCCCATCGAAATGGAATGCCCAGCATAGCTACCACCGGTCACGGGTCTATCCTGGCCCTGTCGTGAAGGCCCTGCACTTGGATCTCTATCAAGGTCACCCGACCTCTCCACTGTAGTCGCTGCTACAAAGGAGGTGTGTCTGAGGAGTCCATGTGAAACATTCCTCACTACCTCCTTGATATGATGAAGCTTGTGGGGTAACTGAGGTGGTTGGGGAGAGGGGTTGGGGTCGCGCCTAGGAGCTGGTGGCCCTCTCAGTGGGTTCCTCCTGGCAGCAGGTCGATCTTGGGAAGAGCCACGCCCAACACTTTGGAACTCGGTTATGTCAAAATATTTGACATGTAAACCAAGAAAAAACTCAACCCATAGTTGCCAAAGGAAGTACTGTGGAACCTCCCTATTATTGCAGGGAGGTTTACCGTACACCATGAACCACCTCTGCATCCAATTGTCCCTCCACGGTTGGTAATGACACCAATCCATGCAGACACGTGGCTTTTTAGTGTTTGGTGGTTCTTTTGTTTTTGGATTGGTGAACATACTGTATAATTGGGCTTTTGCAATGTTCAAATCTTTTATTGCTTCCTTGGAAATGCCGAGGAGAAATACTCCCGCATCCTATATCTAACTTCAGTCATGTCGGTCAATTGACGATGTGCATGGATGAGGGAATCAATTGAGCTCTTAAGTGATGTGGCAAGAGACAATCAAGATGGTTCCCCCGAGTTTCTTAGATCTCGAGTGTGCACTCTCATTTCATTTTCATAATGGTTAAGGTCATCTTGTTCAAAATTTTGTTTGACATTTGCGTTTTGTTCACGGTTTTCTTCGGCATTGGGTCCAAGATTTGGGTTTTGTTGTGTTCCACCGGACTCGGGGTTAACATCTTGTTGACTCATTGTCTCAGTTTACAATATGCAATTGAAAATTGATTCATTGTTTTAAAAATTTGGGAATTATTAACAATTAAATAAACAAAAAAAATCCAAAAATTGACACAAAGAATGAATAAAATGAAAAAAAAACTCGATATTTACCTATCAATTGATGCGTTGATGAGTTTGTGAATGAATTTGGGGGGTTTTGGAGTTGATTTTTCCTCCTTCGGTCGCTCAATTGACACGCACGTGGGGGTGGAGGTTGCTCTCGGGTCCAAATAGTATAATGGGGCATTTTGCTCTGTTTTTTATTTTTTATTTTTAACAGGGACGCGTTCGCACCACCGTTGCGCGCACATGCCTTAGTTTGGTACCGAACTTAGTGGCGTGTGCGTGCTTCCTTAGGTGCGTACGTGTAGTTTTTTTTTGCCGCTAGCGCGTCCCCGTTGCAACGGATTTGGGGACCATCTTTGTGCGCCCACCCATAACGATAAACTATCCTTACAGATGGATTATTTTTTATTTGTCCACAGAAGGTTAGATACTTGACAACTAAGACTGTAATCAATAATATATAGCATACAAGAAAGAGTTATTTCCAATAGAGAAGAAGATAACATGCCTGGGTGGCACTTCCACTCAGTCATTTCCAGCTTGTTGGAGGCACTCAAGGGAAAGCTATTTTTCACAATCTGTGCTCAACACTTTTTTTTTTAACCACATATCTGATATATGCTTATAAATCAAATTTATTTTGTCATTGTATGCCTGTAGCAGCTACTAGAAAGATAATAGTTATTCACTTGTATGTTATGAGTTATTTAATGGTATGATATGTTGAACATACTCCAGTTGGTGTGTTCCAATGTGTTAAATATTATTAATAATGTGATATTAAATATCAATTGTAAACCCCAAATACCTTGACCAACATACAAACTAAACCTTTTTGGAAGAAAAATCCCACATCAATGTCATAGTTGTGGTTGTCTATCTGTTTAACGAAAGTCATATATCAAAGTTCACTAGCAAGTAGAAAAGGTCAGCTCAGTTTTGGTTGGGGAACACTACAGGGATGTCTGGGCAATAGGGGACAAGTGTTTGAAAAAAATCCAAAGTCCAAAAAAGGTACATAAACAGTCAACAAAAATTCAAACCACTTTGGGCTAGGGACATTACAAATGTGTACATGGAAAGCTCAACCCTTCAAGGATTTGAAATAATTGCTCAAGTTCAAATATAGTGATGTTTGACCCATTTGTATGTAGACTTTGGATAATATAAACTCATAGACCTAAAAAAAGACACATTGACAAGATTGGATACAAATTAGAAAATTGTTTTTAACTTGACCACCTCAAATTGCGTGTTTAGAAAGAGAGTGAGCTAGGCCCATTTAGAATTTCAATTTGATGTTATAATTAATTGTTGAAGACATATTTTAAAAGTCTATGAAGTGTGGGTTCCTTAGAACTCAAATTCAAGTAAACATTGTACGCCGGTTGTCTTCATAGAACATCAAGTTTCATTGAATGAAGGATTTCCTAATGTCCTAAGAAGTCTAGAGTAATTAATAAGTCAAGATACCTTCCCAACTCAACCAATGGCCACTTTGGCTAGGGTGTGTGAGTATTGTTGTAAGAGTGGCATAATTGAGGGGAAAAGTGGAAGTGAGTCACATTTAGTTAGGGTTTTTGCATTAGTTCTGCTCATCACACTAAACGAATGAGATTGAAATTAGAGTGTGATAAGGGATGGGGTGGACCAACAATAGGATATAGGTGATAGACCATACTCCCCCTCCCTTGATAAATATGATGTAATTCAACAATAAAACTATCTCTAGTTATGGGTGTTTGTCTAGTATATTTAGGATCTAATCCTACAAATATATTTGAAGATAGGGAAAATAGTTTGGGGAAAACTAAACAAATTCAATGGTGTTTTTATATAATTTGGATTTTTTGTTTTCATAATCTGTTTGAAGGAAGAACCAATAGGAAAAGATTGTTCTTAGCAAGAAATTTTAGTCATGTTGAAGACACTATTTAAAGCTTTTGCATCCTTGTCACTAAATAAGATATTAATTCAATGATAATGTTTAATGAACCCCGTTGGATAGAAGTCCAATTTTTGGAGAATATCCAAAATCTAACTTTTAGAGAATGTACTCTAGAAGTTTATTCCAAAAGTTTCTAAAGATGTTTGTTAATCCTTCATCGATGTGGAAAGACGACACAGAGGAACAATACACATGTGAAGGATCTAGTTTAAGAAGCTATATTATCTAGAAGTTCCAACAAAAATGTTGAACTTGTGCTGGCATTTGTTACTACTTCTCAACAATACTAGAATCTTGCATATATGTAAATAGTTTTATAGCTGAAGTTGAATAGAATAAATTTTTAAAGTCATGAGATGTATACTTTATGGTAGGCTGCTAATGGTGTTTACACTACAATATGGTTAAAAGTAGACCAACGTGCTAAAAGTAAACGTGTCTTCTTTGACATTTCACGTCCATGTTTTTTTCGTTCTAGACATTTATAAACATGGCTTATTAGACGTTTAACCAACATTCGACTGATGTAGGTCGAATGTAGATAACATAACTCTAATGTCAATTATATGGGTTAACTAACGTTTATAACACGTTTTTCTTAAAATCAATACATTTATACATTTGGATTATTGGACGTTTAGCCAACTTCTATTCAACGTAAACGCGACATGGTTTTACTGTCAAGAGAATAACTGTAGCATCACATATTTAGAAAAAACTCAACATCAGTGCAATGTTTGTTCAACGGAACAACCCCATTTGTGAACATAGGTAGCATAACTATAACGTCGACAATATATGGGATAATCAACGTGCATTCCACGTTTTTGTTAAGGTCATGAACTACAAAAAGTTGGCTTATTCAACATTCAACCAATGTCTGTTTGATGTAATTGCAATGTGGGTTTACAGTCGATAGCATATTTCTAGCATCGATTTCTTAGAGAAAAACGACGTTGGTCCAATGTTTGTCCCACGACACAACCACATTTGTTTTTGTTCAAGTCAATTCTAGGCATGGCTTATCCAACGTTTGCTTCACGTTGAGGACGTCTCTGTTTGGACGTTTAGCGATGTCTATCTGACGTATAACCAACGCTTAACCCACGCTTTTGATGGTGTACAATATGAAAAAAGTAAGTACTAGCCATTGTTCATTCAATGCAATTCTATGTTGTTTATGACACGTTGTCTGGTTGTAGATGTCCATAAGCATTGCTTAATGGATGTATGTGATGTCGCTTAAGCGACGTTATTGCATGGACATTCAATCGACATCTACAGTGATTCCATGATGACACAAAAAACTGTCGAATTCGGCATTTAAATCTAGTAGCGTATGTATATTGAAAGTCAAAGGCCTTTCCTTGACATGTGGCTAGCCGTAGCTATAGTTAGACACATTTTCCTACAAGCTAAGTCTAGTTATAATCACCATTTGGCATTCATTTTGCCTGAAATTGTATAAAAATATAAAAAATACATAAGTACGGTATAATATTTGTGTTGGCATCAAAGGTTGTTTGACACCTGTAACACCCTGGACCAGATTAGAACAGATATTGTATTTTAAACAATTGGCTATGAGTAAGTACATAGCTTGGTAATATTTTTAATATAAATACCAGCTGGCTGTATGAGGAGCAATACGTTGAAGAGGATATTTAGAGATTAACCGAGGGCTACGAGGTGGAAGGTTGAACTTTGTACCTTGTCTCCTTAGACCTTTGTTTCTAAAACCTTATGTTAAAGCCCCAAAACCCATACTCCTAACAATACTCTTAATGGGGGATTATTTTAATGTTAAATATTAATTAATGATGAAGACTAAGAGGTTAATTGTTATTAAGGAAGGAAGGACCGTGTTCCTTTGGGACAGCCATGTGGGAGCCCAAGGGAACACGGGGGTCGTTTTGGGCAAGCAGTGCGGACAGACTGCAGGGTCTAGAGAATGCACAGGGAGGCTGTTGTATGCACGACCTGGGTGGTTGGATGTGAGTCCAGAAGGATGCACGCAGAGAATACACACAGGGGGATGTTAGTCCGAGAGGACGGTGAACGGAAAAAAAAATTTCCTAGGAAATTACAGGTGTGTAAGGAAACTGGGGAAAGGAAGTTCAGACGTGGACAATGAAGAGGTTTATTGTGCGTTTTGAGTTCTCTGAGAGTGAAGCAAACTGGGAAAGATTTCATGTGACCAACCTGAACCCAAATTGCAGAGATAACCTGAACATTGTTAAGTTGTGATAATCGAACTGGCCATGAATTCCTTGGTTGCATACATCAGTCGATTGGAAATGAAGCATGAGACCTAAAGGGAATCCGGACGTTTGCAGTGAAGTGTGTCCCTGTGAGTTTTGGGAAGGAACTCAGGTGGGTCAATTGCAGAATTGACATGGAATTGGTTGTTATCCTGTGTTTTGTTGAGCATGTGTATATCCATTCTCTTTGTTATTTCCACCTTTGATTCTGTGAGTGAGCTAAGGGGGTTGGTGAGAAACCTTGGGTTAATTTCTGGATCTCAGCTCGGGGGTGAACTTGGGAGCTGAAATAATATAGGATGGACAAGTTCTAAGGTTGGGTGGAGCGTGGCTCACATGCAGTCAGTTGCCACTCTCATGTGAATTTTAGATAAGTTAATCCGTGGATGAATTCTATTGTTCATATGAATTATTATGCTTGTTATGTTCATTTTGTTGAATGAAAGTGTAATTATATGTAAGTCTTAATTATGTTATGTTTATGCCTGTGTAGAAGGTTGTATCCTTGAAAGATGTATTCCTTCAATTACATGAATTATATGCATTTGGAATCTTATATGTGAAAGATGCATGGCATTTACTTCATTTATGTATCTCATATATGTTGCCATAACCTTATGAGGAATGAATGGTTCCTGTATATTCTTAGAATGATAAGCATAAACCTGGTTATGAAGTTTGAATGCCTGATTTAGAGTCTTTAGTATGAATAAGGCTGAGTTGTGTTGTTTAACTCCACAAGCTTTGATGAGTCTTTCTAACTCTGTGTCAAGCTTATGTTTGCTTATCATTTGGATGGCAATCTTCACCGAAAATTAGGAAAAGTTAGAATTAAACTCTGATATGTTTCCGAGTGCAGATGGCATGTTTCTGATTGTCTGTTTTTGAATTATGTTTATGGGCCTAATAATGAGATTTAGGAAGCTGTTAATTAGTTGCTCAAAAGAAAATTTTATTTTTATAGTTTTACAATTTGTAAATTGTGTATATGTGTAACGAGGGTACGTTATAAAACCAAACCAAGGCTGTGAAGACTAAAAACAAATAGCTCAAGGTTTAATTGAGGCATCCATGCATTGAAACTTAGACATCTCCAAGATTTTTGCGTTCTTATAGTCTTATAATGCAACTCGGGATGTAAGTTTAGGTAGATCGAATCTTACTTTTAATTACATAGATAGGAATGTAAGGTAACTTGTGCTTTTACTCCTTTTGACCTTCGCAAGTAAAAGGATGGTACAACTCCTTTTAACCTTCGCAAGTTACAATTACCATGAATTACATAAGTTTCGTCTGGTCAAAAGTCAAAATAACTCCTTTTGACCTTCGCAAGTTACAATTACCATGAATTACGTAAGTTTCGTCTGGTCAAAAGTCAAAATAAATGGGGGTGAGAGAGGCTCGAACTCTCGACCTCAGGATTACTCAACAACAAACTATGAGACCTGCGCGATAACCAATTGCGCCACCACCCCATGATGATTTTAGTGTTGGTATTTATATATTCGTCACAAATATTAGCATTGGCTTAAGGGTTGACGTAATTTTCTCGGTTTGGTGAATTGCACGAATTTCAAGAACATACTTGTAAAACCAATTATTGTCTAAGGTGTGTAACATGAAATTTAATCCGTGAAGAGTCATTTAAAATCACGTTTATGTGGATGGATCCTTACAACGTAACCGGCCTATGAGAAACAAACCTATCATAAACAATATTCCACTTAATGGTGAGGATGTTGGAAATATTGTAATTAATGAGCTGATAGCGTATCTGATATGCGTCGGCTTTGTGAGACACTCAGTCAATCTGCAATGTCAGAAGTCAGTCAGTCAGTCAAGTTTGCAGCCACTTTGGCACACGTCAAATTAGTATTTAAGTAGCTAGCATGCCCATAACTTCTTGGGTAGGAATTTATTACAGTCTTTAATGAAACCCTAAAGCTTCGAGGAGAATCCAAATGCAAGTTTGTGTATAAATGAAAATCACACAAAGAAGATTAGGTTAGAGATGTAGAGAAAGAAATGTGTAAGGAGCCCAAGCTCTGTGAGAAGTGTGAAAGAAGAAAAAGTGAAAACCCGTGAAGTATTTCAAGAGCCCTAGCTCTGTGTAAAACTGTAAAAGATTGAAGTAAATCTTCTCTCTCTATAAGTGCGGCAAAGTTACTCTGTTTTACAGTGGTAATATATATAAAGTCTTTAGGTTTATGTATTGATTCTAAAAAATGTTGGTTTATGCATCCCGCACATCTATTTCATATTGACCTGCGTAAATGTTGTTTACATTTACGGTCTGTAAATCAAATCAAGATTCCAAGTATTTCATGGTGGTAAAAGACCTAGTTTAACTGCGCAGTAACTTCAACCTATGTTTCGGTTCTTATGTTTTAGCATGAAATACACTTATACAAAGTTTGTTTAAGTTTGGGTTGTGCACAGCTAAATAGGAATGAGAAGGTAACTTGTGTGTAGTTAACCTTCGTAAAGTTAAAAGGAGCTTATGCAAAAGTAATTTGTATGAAGTGCGAAGCTTATGCAAAGTAAAGTATTCCGCAAAGTATTTTGTGAAGTTAAGAATTTCCGCGAGGGTAGTGACCCGCGCAGCAAAGTTCACCTATGCAGTAGAAAGTCCAAATCGCGTAGTAAAAGTAGAATTGCATAGTTAACCTTAAAAGGGTAAATTGCGCAGCTAATTTACACCGCAGGTAATTTGTGAAGAAAAATTATTCGGAAAAATAATTTAAGAGCAAAGTATTTGCTAAAGTGGAGCGCAGGTTCTAAAGTGAAAGAAAAGAAAGATTCATTCACAGCGCAGGTAGGTGAGTGAAAGATATTATTTATTTACTGCGCAGGTTGCTCCCACCCCTCTTCCCTTGAGAGGAGACGATCAAATTTATATGGTATCCAATGTAAAAATTTTCAATGTTAGGTAAATTCTCAATGTTCTATTTGTTATTGGCTCTCATAAATTTTGGAAACACAAGATTGACTTTTTTTAAAGTGTTAAGCAGAGAAGTATTAAATTAGCATAAATTTACTTTATTTTTAATTGAAATTTATTTTCAAATTTTGTTGAAATCTTTTAAAAAATTATAGTTGGATTTGATTGACTAAAACTTTAATATGAAATTTAAGACAATCTGGATCACCGAAATTTTAATTACTCCATTTTCATTTCGCAACTCTATATATATATAATAATTACGCAGAGCAATATTGGCTAGCTTTGATGGGTTTTCTTTTAAAAATATGGATAGACTTGCATTGTTGATACGTAGAAATTCTATTTGATTTTGATTTTGGTGTCACGAGATCTCAGACAATCTCTCTCTCACGTGTTTGTTCTGCCCATTGAGAGGTCCACTAAGAAAAAAAATAAGATTCTTGGAGCAGGAGAAATTCGCCAGCAATATAGTTTTAGATTTTCAATTATTTTAGTGCTACTGATGTATTTCCTTCTCTGTAATCAATATTGTAAAATCAAATCCGAATGATTGATATGTTAAATCATGTATTAGTTTTCGAAATCTGTTATATTTATATTCGGTATAAACAAATCCACAGTCTGTATGTTAATTCTAATCCTTATAAGCGATCTCTTTTAAATGCGAATTTAAATGAAATTTTATCTCTTTTCTATGCCTGAATTCAAATGGGTTTTTAATTCACGAAGAGTTTAGGAGGAAAATGCATACTGAACCATACTTCCATGATGATTTTTAACACACCCCTTGGAAGCTGGATGTTGTCAATCGTATTGCACACACCCCATAGAAAACAAGTTTGAAATTTCCTCATTTCAACGTGTGTGATCAAAATGTTTGATCTGACCACAAACGCTACTGGAACTTCTTTTGAAACTTCCTCCTTTGGAACCTCTTCTGAAACTGCCGATGGAGAGCACCAACCCTGCCTCTATCTGACTGTATCTCGGTCCCGAGTGAAAGTTGGCAAGTTGGCAGCAAACAGGGATCAATATCTAGTCTGTTGTAGGCCATTTAATGTTGCTGTAGTGCTGTGGGATGTTGGATATGAAGCAATTTGAAATCTAACAGCCCACAGCACTGCTGCTGCAGCATTAAATCAACTGACCAAACTCTCCGCTTTTCCGGCGATTTTGGGTCCAAAATTGATTGAAATTCATACCCGAAATTGTTATTTTCACATTTTTATAATTTTAGCAATGGGGATTGGCTGTTCTAGACTAATTACCCAATTTTAGAACTACCCAGATGGCAGAAATTGCTATTTGAGCACTCCAAGTTGAGATTTTGACAAAAATTACTCTATCAAATTCTGACGAGTTAACCCTTATACAAATAGTTTCAACACCCGTCCGTTTTTCCCATCTTTGGCCCATCCAAACTTTCCATGGTTCTTGTTTCTTGTGTAAAGAAAAACGAAAACGAATTACATAAAAGTTTTGAAGTTTGATGTTGTCTTGTCGTTTTCAAGCTTAACTCAACATTGATGAAGTAGAGGAATTTTATTTAGTACATTACCATGCTTTAAGTTAGGTAAGCAACCACGAAATGTTTATAGTGAGTAAAGTGTCATGTTCAAACTTAAACTCGTCATTTATAAAAGCTTTATACACAATAGAGCCATATTTCTGGAATCTAACATTTCACTATGCGTCTGTGCCTAAGAAGCTTGAGCGCATTGTCCATGGAGGCTGGCTGTTTCAGATGCAGGTGTTTTCTGCTTGCAAGTAGAGGAGGTTGCTGTTAGGATAGATGCCCTTTGTCCCTCCCTGGTGGATAGCAGGCTTGGATTCTGCCAACCTCCCAAGGTTGGTCAGTACCAACCAAGTAAAAAAAGTGGGAACATTGGTCCTAACCTTGCTATAAACCGTTTTTCTCTGTTCTTGTTCCCTGTAGTCTGTCCTTACCTTACAGTCTGTCTTCTCGAGTTCTTTGCCGGTTTCTTTCCTATTGACTTTGGGATGGGGAATGGGGCTAAGGATTCCCCATCCAGGTCGGTTTCTGTCCGGGTCAATCCCGCGACGGCTTTTATGTACTCCTCGTCGGCTCCTCGACTACCCTCCTTTAGCTGCCTTAAGAATGGAGAGTCGTAAAATGGTTGCTTGGGTGGTTTGGGTCACCCTAATTCTAGCGCAGTTGACCAGACAACACGACGTCTCATGGACCCTCAGGCTTTTTCGGTGTCGGCTTCTCTTGGGGTTCCAGGCCGTTCTCGAGATAAGGTTAAGCGCACCTTGAGGGCTGAATGGGCCTCCAAAAATCGCTTCCAATGTACCTGGGATGAGAATTCACTATGGACATGGTCCAGGGTTTGTCCGCTCATGCTTTGGTTGGAAATCTAGAATACTTACGCTTAAGTCGAGAGGAGGTGGTAGACTAGGTTACCTCGGCCTGGAAGCCTCTCCTAAACTATGTCCTGCGGGTCATTTTGCTTTCTGGCGACTGGTTCTACTTTTCCTTTCTAAAAAAGGAGTAGGCACAGTTGATTCTGGATAACTTTTGGGTCTTGGGGTCAGGCTCGCTTATCCTCCAACGTTGGCATTCGGCCTTCGACCCTCGCAGGGAACGACTGTTGAAGAGGCACCTGTGATAAAAATAAGAACGATCTCTTCATAAATGATTTAAAAAATAACTTGTTTCCCCTTTCTAGTACAAAAAATATAGAAGACCTCTATCATAATTTCACCACAACCCTCTCTTCTTCCATTAACAAGTTCTTCATCGAAATTTCAAGTAAAAATAATAACAGAAAAACCAACCCTTGGTCTGATAATGAGTGCAAAAATGTTAGAAGATTCATAAGGAAGCAACTGAAGAGTTTCTAAAATATGACAAGATAAATAATTACAAAGCCCTTGTTAAAAGAAAAAAGAGGCATTATATAAACAAAAAGTAGGAACACCTTTTACACCTCTCTAACATGGTCCGTAAGAAATTCTAGAGACAAATACTAACTAGTAAAACTAAAGAGAATAATAAGATTGCTTTGAAAGATTGGGATTCCTATCTTAAAAGCCTCTATGAATCCCCGAATGTTATTAATAACACTCAAAACCTTTTTACAATGAAAGAAATTTTCTCATTAAAAGACACTGACTTTGGTGTCAAATGCCTAGAAAATGGGAAAGCTAAAGACATTGAAAGATATCAAGTAGAAATCTTGAAAATTGGACAAATAATTCTCATTCCTCACATTCACAAGCTATTCAATCTGCCAGTCATGCAAGGTTTCCCTATTCCTTGGAATGAGAGCCTCATTATCCCTATCTTTAAAAACGACGATAAAAATAACCTCTCTAATTATTGAACCATTATGATATCCCTCTTTTAAGTAAGCTTTATGGTATCATTTTAGAGAAGAAAATTAGTGTATGGCTTGAAAGTGAAGGTAAGCAGGCTAAATGCTAGGAAAGGTTTGGAACGTACACTCTACCATAGACCACCTCATTACGCTTAGGATAATTGCAAAGCACTGTCGTAATATTAAATCCAATCTCTTTTGTTTCTTTGTGGAATTTAGGAAATATTTTCATACAATGCCTAGAAATAACTTGTGGAATAGATTAGAGGAGCTAAAGGTTCCTTTAGAGTTGAGATCTGTTGCAATAAGGTTGTACGAGAAATTCATTGCCAAATTTAAGAGAATTGAGGGATGGTCAAAAGATATTAACTGCAATATTGGAGTCAATCAAGGATGCCCCCTCTCCCCTACCCTTTTCAACCTTTACATTGGTAAGCTAGAAAGTTATTTAGAAGAAGCAAGATGCATTGGAGCGATCGTCGCTAGAATAGTCATCATCCTCCTTCTTTATGTTAATGATATTGTTCTTACGGCAAGGAGATCCTTTGACCTTGATAAACAATTAAGGATTCTCAAGGATTTATGCTTTAACATGGGTATGTTTGTTAATATTGACAAAACCAAAGTCATGATTATCAAGTCTAAGAAAGATACTTATGCTAATTTTGTTTATGACAATAACAACTTCAAGGAAGTGTCCTCTTACAAATATCTTGGAATCGATATCCATCACAAGCTCAATTGGAACTACAGTATTGATAAAAGGATTAATGTAGGGTGGAAAACTTATTTTGTCTAGAAAACAATTGTAAATCAATAAATCTGATGATGTGGGATAAAAAGTTCATTTTGGAAACTCTCGTCACTCCTGTTATTTTGTACAATTGTGAAGTATGGGGTTGCAACATCTCTCGAGAATCCTTATGAAAGATCGAACAAATTCAAAAATGTTTTATCACGTATAAACTCAAAATTAAGAGCAATATGACCTTTCCTATTGTCCTTATAGAAGCAGGGCTTCCCCCATAGTATGCATTGCCATGGCTAGGTACCTCATGTACAAGAATAAGATTAATAACATGGAAGACCATAGACTCTCTAAAATTGATTTAAATTCTAGTCAAGGCCATCTTCATCTCAAGAGAGGATGGTATAAGGACGTCGTGGCTTGGTTAAAAATTGGAGGATTAATGAAAATACCACTTTGCAAAATATCAACAACCTCAAAAATACTATTACATCTAGGTTCAAAGCAAGGATGTGGGACGAAAAAGGTTTAGAGGTTAAAATAAAATAAAGATATTACAAGGAAGTCATTAATCCTAATATGGAAGATCAAAAGTACCTTTATGCCTTAACAAGTTCAAAGAAGAAGATTAATATAGCCAAGATACGAACGAACTCCCATGGGCTTCATAGTGAAACAGTGCGCTATGAAATTCCTAAAAAACCATGGAAGGAAAGCATTTTCCAACTCTATGAGTCTATGAGCGTTGATGACGAATCTCATTATCTTTTATAGTGCCCTGCATACACCCACATCCATTCGAAGTTTCCTAGTCTTTGCTACAATTCTAATCTCCGTGATCTTCTAACTTGTCAAAACTATGGTGACCTAGGAACACTTCTTTCTTAGATTTTCAATCATAGAAATCAAATTTTACAGAAATCCAATTAATTCCTTTCTCTCTTCTTAAAAGGTTTGATAGATCAAATGGATCTCAATGAACGTTCATCATCATTAAAAGTAGTTTCAAATAAAAACTATAAACCGAGATAATATTTTGAAAGTGTTTTTAAATAAAAATCTCAAAAAAGCATTGAACATTTTATATATAATGATATAAAATTAAAGATTAATTTTCATCGACTTTCTCCTCATAAGTGAAGTCTAAATTGATATAAATTAAAAATGTATAGAGAAACCAATAAAACATTAAAATATATCGCATATGTCAAATTTACATGTTGGGACTTTTATGTTCATGGATTCGTAGATGTTGGATAGTTGAGGATTACAATAAGATAAAGGGTTTGAATTTTTATTTTATTTTATTGCTTAACTATTTTCTAATTATTTTTATAATATAATATGAACATTCATTATAATAAAAAGTACTAAATAAGTAAAACATCAACATCAACTATGTAAAGTTAAACAATAAATTCCAAATAGATAAAATAGGGGATGATCGTTCATCATACTCGACAATTTAAAACACATCGTACTCAATACCAACACCATGCCATGGCCAACATCCAAAACATCCGACTATGCTCAGTTAACAACCTATCCAACCATTTAATACTTTTTCTCACCTCATACTTTTTCTAACGTATGAAATGGTGCAAACTTGTTCTCAACTCCTTTTTCTTTAATGATGGTTGAACTTCGAAGAAGTATCTAAGTTTTATTAATTTTTTTCCTTTTAATTAATTGGAATATATATCTCTTTGGTTTTGAACTTTACATTAGGGTTGATGTTATCAAAATTATTTACTTAATATTTTATTATTTGATTAAAATACCATGTGGCACTTCCATGTTGAGCACAAAATCACACTTGTCCCACACACTGGGGTGTAGAAAGCACGTCTCTGCGCAATAAGCTTCTAGGCATGAGGACTTAATGAAATCCCTAACATAAATAATGATGTCATGTGCATAAATGCAAAGCACTCTACATATAACTTTATAGCTATGTAACTGTCCTTGAAAATTTGGGATTGCATCGTCAAAATTTGTTACTATTATTTTTGGTCAACTTGTTCCTTCTCTTTTCCACGTGTTTGACTCTTTTAAACCTTTTCCCAGAATGTGTGGCAACAGCCTAATTCTACGTGTCCCAAGTAGGTGCCATGAGCCCATGCCATCTAATCAAAACCAAAGTGATGCAGGGATTTCTATGGGCTGAAATTTTATTAAAAAAATAAATAATGTTGCGATTTCTAAGGCCATAAATTTTGACTCGTTTGTCTATTTGGGCTCAAATTTAATAGGACGTTATGTTTCAAACAATTCATTGCAGTGAGTGATCAGATCCTTCTGATCGGATTTTTTTTTCGACACTTTTTCGGGGCCAAATTCCTTCATATAGTGCCTCAAATTGGAATTTTAGTGTTTTGCAGGACTTTTTTTAAATTTGTGATTATCGGTTATCTGTTAGTTTATGCACCTAATCAGAAAATCGAGTTGACAACTAGTGTTGATCTAGTTAGCTTTAAGTTAGTGGTTAGTTTTAGGGTCATGCAATAATTTTATAAAATTAGAAATTTTCGAAAATCTTAGATAGTAGTTATAAGGGTTGAATCCTCATTGTAATAATTAGGATGGAGAAGGAATAAAAGATTGTTATTTTTCCACTCTCATGTGTTTGCATGGTTTTTAGATCTCATGAATAAATTAATTTTTATTCAGAATTGCAGTGAACTCTTCGAAACACAACTTCATGTTAAATTTGATACCGAACGGATAAATGAGTCAAAATTTATGACCCTCGGAAACCAATGCATTATTATTATTATTATTATTTAATTTCAGTCCACAAAAATCCCTACATCACAAAGGGTCAACAAGCTTCGATAACACTTGTTGTCTCATTCTCGATTCAACTTTGGGACACATATCTGTTATGTGCTACATCCCTAAATGAAGCAACTAGCTCTAGGATGACCTCCAAGGTTATTGATATGAACTTTGGAATCCCCCTAACTCATATGACCATTTGCTAAGAATAATATTGGCATATGCAATGAAAGATTGATCTTGTTAAGGACCAAGGGAAAAAGTTTACATCTCTAAAACTACTTTATATTCCCTATTAATGAAGGAGTCCAATCGTTGAAGTTTTAGGTATCTAGCTTGTACCATAGATCTTAAGTCCCCTACAATATCCTTGAGATCCACAAAAGCATTGTACATGGAATCTAGTTGATAATATATATGTTGAATTTCTAACTTAGTGGTGTGTTGGATGGGATCAACAATAATTTGGGCCTCCACAATAATATTAAGAATAATATTTTTAAATTCTATTGCAAGGTTCTCCTACGATTGAAAAATGCTCATACAATCCTAGGAAATTAATTGCGTAAATCATGTGTAACTTTGCAGTTGCATTTTTTAGTTGCATGCATGATGTTTGTCCATGGTTGATTAAGGGATCAATCCAAAACATAGGTGGCCACAACTTTGAATATCCATATTTTCTCTCAGACTTTAATTTTAGACATAACTCAACACGCCTCTAACATAATTGGTTTAAAGAGAGGCATTTACATTTCGAAAAGTAATGACATGTTTCTCGTATGCGACCAATTCTCCAAATTATGGGTCATATAATTGGAACTTTAACCAAATTTGGGAAATCTATGTTGAACCTCCTCTGTTTCATCAACTAAGGCCGATTTTTCCCTCTTATGTTTATCTTTTTCAATAGTAAGGTCATCCACTTACAATTGTAGTTGTTGGTTGATTTGTTGTAACTCCATACGTTATGCTTAGACACTACCAACCTATGATGAGACTCTTGAACCACAATTCATCTCATCCTCAAAAGATATTTATTGGACCAAGAGATTGCATCTGTCTAACTAGCTTGATAAGAAGGAAGGGAGATAGAGAGGAAGTACTAGGCCATATGTTGACTAAAGGCTCATCACATACTTCTATCTTAGTGTTAGATTTAGCAGTTGGGATAAGACAAATGATGATGCTCTAGATGCACTCTTGAATGCCAATGGGAATGTATTGCACAACATTGGAATTCTATTGGTAGACCTTTGTTATATCTATAAAGTACTTGTGCTTTTGTGCCAACTCCTAAATCAAAGTTAATGTAGATGGGTGTTCCAACAATTTTTAAGGATAACTATTAAGAATTTGATGGGGAAACCCCTAGGGTGTTACTATAGTCGCATGCATACTCGTAGGAGAAACCTCATTAGATTCTATTACTTGCTTTCTTTTTTTCATGGTCATGGAAATAAAATAAACATCCAACAAAGGATATTAAGTCTCATCCTTCACTTCCTTCATCGCTTTGTTCTCCTCGTCCTTAGGATAATTAGTTGAAGTAGTATAGGGTTCCTTGGTCAAGTCTGAGCAATCCTTTGGATTGTATCCATCACCCACAACACCAATAGATGTATCATGACCCCTTAATAAACCACTACTAGCAAAAGTTTGCTCATCACGTTGATTATGTCTACCATCTATGTGACAACTTGTATGTTGGTCATGATGGGAAGAAGTATCATGGGCAAATGTGAACACCCAACAATGGTAGTCCTTGTCATCTAGAATATCAACAATGGTAGCGCAATGTAGATCAAAGAAAGTCTTGATAAAATTGTCACCTTCAAGCCATTTAGAATCTATTAAAATTTGGTAAAGCTAAAAAATTAAAAAAAGCATATAAACATAGTCATGCTTGTTCCTCAAATATAAGGCCAAATTAATTTAACCTTTTTGTTGTTTCAATAAGAGGAACAATTGAACGGTTAACCATGACAACTTGCAAACCTAAAAGATATGGATCTAATACGGTAAAGAAAACAACCCAGTGAACCTACAAACCTACATATAGTCCTCTCTTAAGTGCATTCAAACGTACCATAATACTAAGTTGTGGGAACATATATAACTTTTTTATCCTACCTTCGCCTCAAAGCATTCTTTGACCTATCACTCAAGAAGGTCACATCATCTAGAATTGGGAGTCACCATCATGGAATGAAGCTCTCGAGCCTCTTCTTTGAATTTGGCTGCAATGCCTTAAAAAAATATCTTTGATTTCTTAGTTTTAGAGTTTGAGGTGGAGGCCTCCTCTCTTGTACACTTCCTCTTATAACGATATCTTCACTTTCATTGAACTCCTGCATGTTGAGTTTGGGTAATATTCGTCTTTCCACTTTGACCGAGCAATCTTGTCAAATTTGCTCAGCAATTTCACTCGGTAGTTCATCTAATGTGGTCTAACTCAACGCGTTTTGCACATGCTTGACTTGGAATACGTCAACCAGCGTGGTGAGTAACGCATTCAGAAGCTGCTTGGTCAACTTTCTAACCTCTCTCTACATCGGCAATCCAGAGATCGCGATCAGAGTACGAAATAGAAGAAAATTCAGACCTCATTTTTTTGACATTTATAGATTTATAAGCAGACCTTTGGATTTGTTTTATTTAACCGGTAGTCAACAAAATAAATGGGTTAAATGCTTTGGATTTGGAAAGATAAATTTATGGGATAGGTGGTCCAGCGTAATTTGGGATTTGAATTGACTTTATAAATCGATAATTTGAGTGATTTTTCTTGTCTTGATTGATTTTTAAGTGAAACTTATAGCTTGTTTTGGATTACTAATACTTAATGCACGATAACTCTCATAAGACTGACTTTCCTGTGTTAGGTGGGTCAGTCAAGCCCCTTCTTCCTAGGGGTGTGGGTGTAGGCCCCCTTTGACTAGGAGTCAGAAGGAAGAACCCTTAAGGTAAAAATTTATGGAACTTTCCAGTGTATTTTGGTAATCCCTCTTATGTATTGTATAAAGAGAAGTGACCCCTCAGATTGTGTTACAGGAGAAAAGTGCATTGTATGTATTTTGTTGAGTAATAACAAAATATCGAAGTTGTCATTGCACCATAGTTTTACCTGCACAAAATGAGTTTCCATGTAAATCCCATGTTCTATTGTACTATTGTTTGGTTTTGTTTTTATATTTTTCTAATACTTTTTATCAAAGCTTGGAAAAGTCACAGGAAAAGTGCTTTTTGCTAGTGGAAGTTACAACAATGACAAGTGGTTTAACCAAGTTCAAGATTGAGATGTTTTATGGAAATAATTTTTCCTTATGGAAGATTTAAGGTGGAGCATTTGTTGGATCAAAATGACCAAGCCCTAGGCTTGAAAGGGGTTGTGAAAAAAATCAAGCAAGATGACAGATGAAGAGTGGATAAAGCTGGACAAGAAAGCAACTTCTATAATTTGTTTTTCCTAACAAACTTTGTCTTATTCGATGTTTCTAAAGAAAAGTCCGCATAAGCCCTTTGGGAGAAAATTGGAAAGCTATCTAAGATTAAATCGGAAAAAAAAAATAAGATTTTCCTTAAAAGCAACTTCACCATCTAAGGATGAATGAGGGTTTATCTATGGAATATCATTTGAATGAGTTTAATGCCAGAATTAGTAAATTGGTCTTAATTCGTGTAAATGTGGAGGATGAGGATAGAGTGATCCTTTTACTATGTTTCCTTCCAGATACCTGGGATCATTTGGTGATGACCATCATTAACTCATCATTAGTAACTCTAAAATTTGATGTTGTGGTAGAACACACTTACAACTTGACAAGAACCCTCCAAAGTTCTCATTTTTATAGGCTTGATTTGGTGGTTATTTTCACCCCAAATCGAAAAGTGGTGTTATTTTTATAGGCTTCATTTTGTGGTTATTTTCACTCTACCATAGACCGCCTCATTATGCTTAGAATAATTGCAGAGCATTGCCGTAATATTAAATCCAATCTCTTTTGTTGCTTTATGGACTTTAGGAAATCTTTTGATACAGTGCCTAGAAATAACTTGTGGAATAGATTAGAGGAGCTAAAGGTTCCTATAGAGTTGAGAGTTGTTGCAATAAAGTTGTACGAGAAATTCATTGCCAAATTTAAGAGCAACGAGGGATGGTCAAAAGATTAGTATTAACTGCAATATTGTAGCCAAACAAGGATGCCCCCTCTCCCTTACCCTTTTCAGCATTTACATTGATAAGCTAGAAAGTTATTTAGAAGAAGCAGGTTGCAATGGAACGACCGTCGCTAGAATAGTCATCATCCTCCTGATGATATTGTTCTTATGGAAAGGAGATCCTTCGACCTTGATAAACAATTAAGGATTCTCAAGGATTTATGCTCTAACATGGGTATGCTTGTTAATATCGATAAAACTAAAGTCATGATTATAAAGTCTAAGAAATATACTTATGCTAATTTTGTTTATGACAATAACAACTTCGAGGAAGTGTCCCCTTACAAATATATCATAATCGATATCCATCACAAGCTCAATTGGAACTATAGTATTGAGAAAGTGATTAACAGAGGGTGGAAAGCTTATTTTGTCCTAGAAAACAATTGTAGAGTCAACAAATCTGGTGGCGTGGGATAAAAAGTTCATTTTCGAAACTCTCATCACTCCTGTTAGTTTGTACAAATTGTGAAGTATGGGGTTGCAACATCTCTCGAGAATCCTAGAGAAGGATCGAACAAATTCAAAAATGTTTTATCAAGTATAACCTCAAAATTAAGAGCAATATTCCCTATCCTATTCTCCTTATAGAAGCAGGGCCTCCCCCATCGAATGCATCGCCATGACTAGGTACTTGATGTACAAGAATAAGATTAATAACATGGAAGAACATATACTCCCTAAAATTGATTTAAATTCTAGTCAAGGCCATCTTCAACTCAAGAGAGGATGGTATAAGGACGATGTGGCTTGGTTAAAAATTGGAGGATTGACGAAAATACCACTTTGCAAAATATCAACAACGTCAAAAATACTATTACATCCAAGTTCAAAGTAAGGATGTGGGATGAAAAAGGTTTCGAGGTTAAAATAAAATAAAGATATTACAAGGAATTCATTAATCCTAATCTAGAAGATAAAAAATAACTTTTTGTCTTAACAAGTTCAAATATAGTCAAGATAAGAACGAATTCTCATGGGCTTCATAGTGAAACATGGTGCTAGGAAATTCCTAAAACACCATGGGAGGAAAGGATTTTCCAACTCTGTGAGTCTATGAGCATTGATGACGAATCTCACATTCTTTTAGAGTGCCCTACATACACCCACATTCGTTCGAAGTTTCCTAGTCTCTGTTACAATTCTAATCTCCATGATCTTCTAACTTGACAAAACTATGGTGACATAGGAATGCTTTTTTTTTAGCTTTTCAATTGTAGGAATCAAATTTTACAGAAATCCAATTAATTCCTTTATCTTTTCTTAAGGTTTGGTAAATCAAAAGGATCTCAGTGAACGTTAATCATCATTATCATCATCATTAAAAGTAGTTTCAAATAAAAACTATAAACCAAGATAATATTTTGAAAATGTTTTTAAATAAAAATCTCAAAAAAGCATTGAACATTTTATATATAATTATATACAATTAAAAATTATTTTTCATCGACTTTCTCCTTATAAGTTAAATCTAAAAATTAAAAGTAGTTTCAAATAAAAACTATAAACCAAGATAATATTTTGAAAATGTTTTTAAATAAAAATCTCAAAAAAGCATTGAACATTTTATATATAATTATATAAAATTAAAAATTATTTTTCATCAACTTTCATTGACTTTCTCCTTATAAGTGAAATCTAGTCTCTGTTACAATTCTAATCTCCATGATCTTCTAACTTGACAAAACTATGGTGACATAGGAATGCTTTTTTTTTAGCTTTTCAATTGTAGGAATCAAATTTTATAGAAATCCAATTAATTCCTTTATCTTTTCTTAAGGTTTGGTAAATCAAAAGGATCTCAGTGAACGTTAATCATCATTATCATCATCATTAAAAGTAGTTTCAAATAAAAACTATAAACCAAGATAATATTTTGAAAATGTTTTTAAATAAAAATCTCAAAAAAACATTGAGCATTTTATATATAATTATATAAAATTAAAAATTATTTTTCATCGACTTTCTCCTTATAAGTGAAATCTAAATTGATATAAATTAAAAATATATAGAAAAAAACAATAAAACATTCAAATATATCGCATATGTCAAATTTACATGTGGGGACTATTATGTTCATGGATTCTTAGATGTTGAATAGTTGAGGATTACACTAAGATAAAGGGTTTGAATTTTACTTTTTTAATTATCCTTAACTATTTTCTAATTATTTTTATAATATAATATGAACATTCATTATAAGTAAAACATCAACATCAACTATGTAGAGTTAAATCATAAATTCCAAATAGATAAAATAGGGATGATCGTCCATCATACTCCACAATTTAAAACACGTCGTACTCAATACCAACACCATGCCATTGCCAACATCCAAAATATCCGACTATGCTCAATCAACAACCTATCCAACCATTTAATCCTTTTTCCCAGCCTATCAAATGGTGCAAACTTTTATTCAACTCATTTATTTAATGATGGTTCAACTTCGAAGAAGTATTCATTTTAAAAGTTTTATTAATTTTTTTTCTTTTAATTAATTGGAATATATATCTCTTTAGTTTTGAACTTTACATTAGGGTTGATGTTATAAAATTTATTTATTTAATATTTTATTATTTTATTCAAATACCATGTGTCACCTTCATGTTGAGCACAAAATTACACTTCTTCCACATATTAGGTTGTAGAAACCACATCTCTGTGCAATAAGCTTATAAGCATTAGGACTTAGTGAAAATCCCTAACATAAATAATGTTGACATGTGCATAAATGCAAAGCACTCTACATATAACTTTATAGTTATGTAACTATCCTTGAAAATTTGGGATTGCATCGTTAAAATTTGTTACTATTATTTTTGGTCAACTTGTTCCTTCTCTTTTCCACATGTTTGACTCTTTAAACCCTTTTCCCAAAATGTGTGGCAATAGCCTAATTTTGTGTCCCAAGTAGGCGCCATGAGTCCATGCCATCTAATCAAAACCAAAGTGATGTAGGGATTTCTGTGGGCTGAAATTTTATAAAAAAAAAAATAATGTTGGGATTTTTGAGGTCCATAAATTTTGACTCGTTTATCTATTTGGGCTCAAATTTAACATGAAGTGTATCAAAGAGTTCACTGCAGTGACTGATCATATCCTTCTGATCGGATTTTTTTTCAACACTTTTTCGGGGCCAAATTCCTTCATATAGTGCCTCTAATTGGGGTTTTAGTGTTTTGTAGGACTTTTTAAAAATTTGTGATTATCGATTATCTCTTAGTTTATGCACCTAATTAGAAAAACGAGTTGACAGCTAGTGTCACTCTAGTTAGCTTTAAGTTAGTGGTCAGTTTTAGAGTCATGCAATAATTTTCTAAAATTAGCAATTTTCGAAAATCTTAGATAGTAGTTATAAGGGTTGAATCCTCATTGTAATAATTATGATGGAAAATGAATAAAAGATTGTTATTTTTCCACTCTCATGTGTTTGCATGGTTTTTATATATCATGAATAAATTAAAGTTTATTCAGAACTGTAGTGAACTCTTCGAAACACAACTTCATGTTAAATTTGATCCCAAATGGATAAATGAGTCAAAAGTTATGACCCTAAAAAATCCCTGCATTATTATTATTATTATTATTATTTCAATCCACAGAAATCCCTGCATCACAAAGGGTCCAACAAGCTTCGATAACACTTGTTGGCTCATTATCGATTCAACTTTGGGATGTATCTCTATTATGTGCCACATCCCTAAATGAAGCAACTAGCTCTAGGATGACCTCCAAGGTTCCTGATATAAACTTTGGAATTCCCCTAACTCATATGACCATTTGCTAAGAATAATATTGGCATATGCAATGAAAGATTGAGCTTGTTAAGGACCAAGGGCAAAAGTTCACATCTCTAAAACTACTTTATATTCCCTATTAATGAAGGAGTCCAATCTTTGAAGTTTTAGGTATCTAGCTTGTACCATAGATCTTAAGTCCCCTACAATATCCTTGATATCCACAAAATCATTGTACATGGAATCTAGTTGATAATATATATGTTGAATTTCTAACTTAGTGGTGTGTTGGATGGGATCAACAATAATTTGGGCCTCTACAATAATATTAGGAATAACATTTTATAATTTCTATTGCAAGGTTCTCTTACAATTGAAAAATATTCGTACAATCCTAGGCAATTGTGTAAATCATGTGTCTCTTTGAAGTTGCATTTTTTAGTTGCATGCATGATGTTTGTCCATGGTTGATCAGGGGATCAATCTAAAATATAGGTGGCCACAAATTTGAATATATGTATTTTCTCTCAGCCTTTAATTTTAGACGTAGCTCAACATGCCTCTGACATAATTGGCTTAAAGAGAGGCATTGCCATTTCTAAAAGTAATGACATGTTTCTCGTATGCTACCAATTCTCCAAATTGTGGGTCATACAATTGGAACTCTAACCAAATTTGGGAAAATCTATGTTGAACCTTCTCTGTTTCATCAACTAAGCCAATTTTTCCCTTTTATGTTTCTCTTTTTGAATAGTAAGGTCATCCACTTACAATTGTAGTTGGCTGATTTGTTGCAAATCCAAATGTTATGCATAGACACTACCAACCTATGATGAGACTCTTCAACCACAATTCATCTCATCCTCAAAAGATATTTATTGGACCAATAGATTATATCTGTCTAACTAGCTTGATAAGAAGGAAGGGAGATAGAGAGGAAGTACTAGGCCATATGTTGACTACTGGTGACTAAAGGCTCATCACATACTTTTGTCTTAGTGTTAGATTTAGTAGTTGGGATAAGACAAATGACAATGCTCTAGATGCACTCTTGAATGCCAATGGGAATGTATTTCACAACATTGGAATTCTATTGCTAGACCTTTGTTATATCTATAAAGTACTTGTGCTTTTGTGCCAACTCCTAAATCAAAGTTAATGTAGATGGGTGTTCCAACAATGTTTAAGGATAACTAGTAAGAATCTGATGGGGAAACCCCTAGGGTGTTACTACAGTCGCTTGCATACTCGTAGGAGAAACCTCATTAGATTCTATTACTTGCTTTATTTTCTTCATGTTCATGGTAATAAAAGAAACATCCAACCAAGGCTATTAAGCCTCATCCTTCACTTCCTTCATCTCTTTGTTCTCCTCATCCTTAGGATAATTAGTTGAAGTAGTATAGGGTTCCTTGGTCAAGTCTGAGCAATCCTTTGGATTGTATCCATCACCCACAACAACAATAGATGTATCATGACCTCTTAATAAACCACTACTAGAAAAAGTTTGATCATCACGTTGATTATGTCTAGCATCTATGTGACAACTTGTATGTTGGTCATGATGGGAAGAAGTATCATGGACAACATCTTCAGCCATATTTTTAATGTGAACACCCAAAATCAGAAGTGATCGCTAGTCCTTGTCATCTAGAATATCAACAATGGTAGCGCAATGTAGATCAAAGAAAGTCTTGATAAAATTATCACCTTCAAGCCATTTAGAGTCTATCAAAACTTGGTAAAGCTAGGAGGTTAAAAAAAGCATATAAAAGGAGAAAAGCATATAAAAGGAGTCATGATTGTTCCTCAAATATAAAGCCAAATTGATTTAACTTTTTTTTTTTTTGATTAGGAGGAACAATTGAACTGTTAACCATGACAACTTACAAACCTAAAAGATATGGATCTAATGAGGTAAAGGAAACAACCCAATGAACCTACAAACCTACAGATAGTCCTCTCTTAAGCGCAATCAAAGGTACCGCAATACTAAGTTGTTGGAACATATTTAACTTTTTTATCCTACCTTCACCTCAAAGCATTCTTTGACCTATAACTCAAGAAGGTCACATCATCTAGAATGAGAGTCACCATCATGGAATGAACCTCTCGAGCCTCTTCTTTGAATTTGGTTGCAATGCCTTAAAAAAATATCTTTGATTTCTTAGTTTTGGAGTTTGAGGTGGAGGCCTCCTCTCTTGTACACTTCCTCTTACAACGATATCTTCACTTTCATTAAACTCCTACATCATCTAGAATAAGAGTCACCATTATGGAATGAACCTCTCGAGCCTCTTCTTTGAATTTGGTTGCAATGCCTTAAAAAAATATCTTTGATTTCTTAGTTTTGGAGTTTGAGGTGGAGGCCTCCTCTCTTGTACACTTCCTCTTATAACGATATCTTCACTTTCATTAAACTCCTACATCATCTAGAATGAGAGTCACCATTATGGAATGAACCTCTCGAGCCTCTTCTTTAATATCTTTGATTTCTTAGTTTTGGAGTTTGAGGTGGAGGCCTCCTCTCTTGTACACTTCCTCTTATAACGATATCTTCACTTTCATTAAACTCCTACATCATCTAGAATGAGAGTCACCATTATGGAATGAACCTCTCGAGCCTCTTCTTTGAATTTGGTTGCAATGCCTTAAAAAAATATCTTTGATTTCTTAGTTTTGGAGTTTGAGGTGGAAGACTCCTCTCTTGTACACTTCCTCTTATAACGATATCTTCACTTTCATTAAACTCCTACATCATCTAGAATGAGAGTCACCATTATGGAATGAACCTCTCGAGCCTCTTCTTTGAATTTGGTTGCAATGCCTTAAAAAAATATCTTTGATTTCTTAGTTTCGGAGTTTGAGGTAATCTTCCTCTTTCCACTTTGACCGAGCAATCTTGTCAAATTTGCTCAGCAACTTCACTCAACGCGTTTTGCACATGCTTGAATTGGAATACGTAAACCAGCGTGGTGAGTAACGCATTCAGAAGCTACTTGGTGAACTTTCTAACCTCTCTCTACATCGGCAATCCAGAGATCGCGATCAGAGTACGAAATGGAAGAAAATTCAAACTTCATTTTTTGACTTTTATAGATTTATAAGCAGACCTTTGGATAGTTCTTTTGTTTTTGTTTTATTCAACCGGTAGTCAACAAAATAAATGGGTTAAAGGCTTTGGACTTAGCGAGATAAATTTATGGGATAGGTGGTCCAGCGTATTTTGGGATTTGAATTGACTTTATAAATCGATAATTTGAGTGATTTTTCTTGTTTTGATTGATTTTTAAGTGAAACTTATAGCTTGTTTTGGGATTAGTATTTGATTAAATAAATGATTAGATTAATGCATTACTTAACCATTATTAAGACGTAATGCATGATAACTCTCATAACGCCGACTTTCCTTATGTGTTAGGTGGGAGAGTCAATCCCCCTCTTCCTAGGGGTGTGGGTGTAGGCCCCTTAGTAGGATTTCGAAGGAAGAACCCTTGAGGTAAAAATTTATGGAGCCTTCCAGTTTATTTTCGTTCCCTCTTAATCCCTCTTATGTATTGTATTGAGAGAAGTGACCCCTCAAATTGTGTTATAGGATAAAAGTGCATTGTATGTTTTTTTTGTTGAGTATTAACAAAATATTGAAGTTAACATTGCACCATAGTTTTACCTGCACAAAATAAGTTTCCATGTAAATCCCATGTTCTATTGTACTCTTGTTTGTTTGTTTTTTATATTTTTCTAACACCTTTTTATCAAAGATTGGAAAACTCATAGGCAAAGTGTTTTATGCCAGTGAAGTTACAACAATGACAAGTGGTTTAACCAAGTTCAAGATTGAGAAGTTGTATGGAAATAAATTTTCCTTATGGAAGATTTAAGGTGGAGCATTTGTTGGATCAAAATGACCAAGCCCTAGACTTGAAAGGGGTTGTGAAAAAAATCAAGCAAGATGACAGATGAAGAGTGGATAAAGATGGACAAGAAAGCAACTTCTATAATTTGTTTTTTCCTAACAAACTTTGTCTTATTCAATGTTTCTAAAGAAAAGTCTGCATAAGCCCTTTGGGAGAAAATTGGAAAGCTATCTAAGATTAAATCAGAAACAAATAAGATTTTCCCGAGAAACAACTTCACCATCTAAGGATGAATGAGGGTTTATCTATGGAATATCATTTGAATGAGTTTAAGGCCAAAATTAGTAAATTGGTCTTGATTGGTGTAAGTGTGGAGGATCAGGATAGAGTGATCCTTTTACTATGTTTCCTTCTAGATACTTGGGATCATTTGGTGATGACCATCATTAACTCATCATTAGTAACTCTAAAATTTGATGTTGTGGTAGAACACACTCTACAATTTGACAAGAACCCTCCAAAGTTCTCATTTTTATAGGCTTCATTTTGTGGTTATTTTCACCCCAAAGCAAAAAGTGGTCTCCCATAATCACCTTTAATTTTATTCAAGGTTAAAATTACATATTGTTTGAAACCCTAACCTTAACATTTAGCATTGTTGCAAGAAAAATGCAAAATCATCCCCGAAAATGAAAAGAGGTGCTACCATGGCACCCCAATTTGTCTTTCCAAGGCTGAAATTACAAGTTGTTTTGCATGATGGCTTTAAAAGTGGCATTGTTGCAACAAAAATGCCAAGATCAACCCCTGAAACAAAAGGGGTTCCATTATGGTACCCCCATTTTTCTTTATGAGAATGAAATTACAGCTTGTTTGAAATTGTGACCTTAACGGTTGCCATTGTTGCAATGAAAATGCTAAAATCAATGCTTGAATTGAAAAAGTGTTCTACCAATGACACTTGTTTTTTTTTCTATCGAATTACAATTGCAGACATTTTGAAATGAAAACATATATAATATATTTATTTTTTAAATCACCTTAAAAGTGATAAAAATATGAATTTGTCCTCTTTTTTCTGAAATAATTTAATAATTAAAAAAAAGAAAAAGTTTATTTTTTTAAATTAAAAAAAAAAATTATAATTAAAAAAAATTAAACACCTAGCTCGTGGCTTCTCTCAAAAAGAGGGAATAGATTATGAAGAAACTTTTGCACCTGTAGCCAGGTATACTTCCATCAGAACAGTACTTGCCCTGGCTGCAGCAATGAAATGGAAAATACACCAGATGGATGTCAAGACTGCCTTCTTGAATGGTCTAGTCGAAGAGGAAGTATATGTGGAGCAGCCACTTGGTTTCGAAACACATGACAAGGAGTCATATGTGTGCAGATTGAAGAAAGCCTTGTATGGCTTGAAGCAAGCTCCCAAAACTTGGTATGGTAGGATGGACAATTTCCTATCTAGTTTGGGCTTTACCAAGAGTAACGCGGATTCCAACCTTTACTACAAGGTTGAGGAAGGGAATCCTGTGATTCTGCTCCTGTATGTGGATGACTTATTTGTAACAGGAGATGGCAGATTGATTGCAGATACAAAGAGGAAGTTTGCTGCTGAGTTCGATATGAAGGACCTAGGGATGATGCACTATTTCCTAGGTATGGAGGTGTGGCAGAGTGCAGATGGGATCTTCCTTGGACAAGGGAAGTATACTGTAGATATCCTGAAGAGGTTCGGGATGATGGATTGCAAGGCCATGGCCACACCTATGGCATCGAATCTGAAGCTTCTATGTGATGCTTCATCTGAGCCGGTTGATGTCTCTATGTATCGTTAGATGATTGGGTCCTTGATGTACCTGACGAACACGAGACCAGATATTTGCTTTGCGATGAACACATTGAGCCAGTTCCTAACGGATCCGAGGAGTGTTCACCTGGTTACTGTAAAGCATATTCTGAGGTACCTGAAGGGTACAGTTGATTATGGGCTCAGGTATGAAGTGAATCAAAAGTTTAACCTACAGGTTTATGTTGATTCAAATTGGGCAGGCAGTGCTGTAGATAGGAAGAGCACATCTGGGTGCTGCTTTAGTATGGGATCAGGTGTGATCTCTTGGTTTAGCAGGAAGCAGTCCTGCGTAGCACTGAGTACAGCTGAGGTAGAGTATGTTGCAGCCTGTTCAGCTAGCTCTGAGGCAGTATGGCTCCGGAAGCTACTGTTTGAGTTATTTGATCTCCCGCTGGATGCTACTGGTATCTTCTGTGATAAACAGAGTTGTGTGAAGCTGTCCGAGAACCTAGTGTTTCACAACAGGTCGAAACACATAGAGATCAAATATCACTATATCAGGGATATGGTGCAGAGAGGAGCAGTGAAGCTCCTATATGTTGCGACGGACGAGCATATTGCAGATGTATTGACGAATCCATTAGCCAGAGTGAAGTTCGAGTACTTCAGAGAGAGGCTTGGTGTTCTTCAGATCGATGACACTTCGAGGAAGAAGTGATGGAGACATTTGCTGAAGCCATTCCAAGCATGTTGGAAGGAGGATCCTTCACATGGATGTGGATGTAAGCGCTGGATGATGAGCATCAGGATGATGTTCTAGTTTCTACTCTGTATGATCAGTTGGATCATTTACATTTGTGTATATATGCATCAGGATGATGCTGGATGTGATCAGTTGGATCATTTATATGTATATGTATGCATCATGTTGGATGCTGGATATGATCAGTTGGATCATTTGTATGTATTTTGTATATGCATCATGTTGGATTCTTGGACCATGTATCTATATATGTATCAGGTAGATAATGTGTATGATCAGGTAGATCATGTGTGTTGATATATATATCAGGTGGATACATTGTGTGGATCATGTATCTGTGTATGTATAAGGAGGATACATTATATGATCAGGTGGATCATGTATGATGATATGTATCAGTTAGATACTTGGTATACATCAGGTAGATGCATTGTATGATCAGGATGATCATGATGACGAGCTTCAAGATGTTGCTACAGATGATATGTACCAGGATGGTACAGTGATGATGATCATATGTATTAGGTGGATACATTACATAATCAGTTGGATTATGTGTGATGAGTTCCGAAGACACAGATGCACAGTGCCTTTCCGACATGGTGGTAGATGTGTTCTCCCATGTGCGTTGATGTAAGTGCAGAGCCTTTCTGACATGGTGGCAGATGTGTTCTCCCATGTGTGTTGATGTAAGTGCAGAGCCTTTCCTACATGGTGGTAGATGTGTTCTCCCATGTGCGTTGATGTAAGTGCAGAGCCTTTCCGACATGGTGGTAGATGTGTTCTCCCATGTGCGTTGATGTAAGTGTAGAGCCTTTCCGACATGGTGGCAGATGTGTTCTCCCATGGTCATTGATGTAAGTGCTGTGAGCCTTTCACGGATGGTGGTAGGTTGGTCCTCCCATGCCGGTGAGTGTAAGTGCTGTGTGTGTGCATCTGGGTTGTGCTTCGTGATACTCTATGGCCGTGGATAGGTTGTGCAGTAGCATGTAAAAGGTCCTGGGAGATCCGATAGGTTGAGCTGTGTACTCGTAATCAATCCTGGGATGCTCTTTCAAGGTTTTGTTGACTCACGTAATAAGTCCTGAGGATTCCACAGTATGAACAGTGATGATGAAGACCTACAGGTGGTGGGCCTACATCCAGTATGAAAAAGGACTAGCTCTGTAGAACTTCCTATGACAAGTAGATTCAGATATTGGTTGAGATAGCAGTAGCAGTGACAGTGACGATGAAGGTGCATCGATGATGGTGATCCAGAGAAGAAGACTTGTGCTAGCAGATCTGTGTCGAGAAATACCTTCCTAGTTAAGAGGGAGTGTTGATGTATATGTAACTTTGGAATGTATTTCATATATATTTATTGTACCCTTATAAGAGATGTGTTATTCCTCTATAAGGAAGTGTCGTCATGTGTATTGACAAGTGTCGCAAGTGTGTATACTTGCCGATGGGTTATTAGACTACCATGTGTGGGGTCGGCCCTGAAATATATATTATACTGTGGATGTACCTAGCTAGACAAGTCGGCCCCATAGTGCAACTGGGAAAACAGGTTAAGTATAAATAGAGATCGGGAGATCTCTATTTGATCACTCAGAAACTCACACTTCTCTCACTCAGAAAGTGGCATAGTAGTGAGGAGGAGGATCATCTGCTACTAGGAGACTATCTCAGTGTATTTTGGTTGTGCTTTGGTTGAGCCATTGCTCTCTCTATCTCTGAGGAAGTTGTGGGGTTTTTCACCTTAGGGTTTTCCCCACGAAAACTTTGTGTCTCTTGTCTCTCATGCTTTTGATTCTTGTGATGCTTGTGATGCTTATTATGATTTTTATGCATTGATATACTCTACATGTTATTCTCTCAATAAAGATCCTAGAGTATTGTGAATTAATGCTCAAAATTTAACAAATTCTATCGCCAATTGATGGAGGAGTAGATTCTTCTCCGAGTAGGTCTACAGAGTTTAGAGTTTTTTTTTCACCAGAGAGTTTAGAGTTATTAAATTTAACAGTTGACAATGAAACTTGGGAACCAAGCAGTCCATGTCGTTGGTTTCATATGCAAGTTCGTCTCTTTTGCACCTACTTTGAAGTAATCTTATAGCGTATAAAGTGCATACAAGTACATGTATATGATTTGGGCAACTCTATCGCCAATAGATGGAAGAGTATATTCTTCTCTGAGCAGTTCTATAGATTTTAGAGTTTTTTTTTCACCAGATATTTCAGAGTTATTAAATTTAACAGTTGACAATGAAACCTTGGAGTCGAGCAATCCATGTCATTGGTTTCATATGCAAGTTCGTCTCTTTTGCACCTGCTTTGATTTTGAAAATGATCCTTTTAAAAGTGATTTTTTTCATCAAGAGGTCAAATTTTTATTAGTCCCTAGGACTATATTTTTTTTGTTCTCTCTTTTTTATGCGATTAACACTTGTGTACTCGGGCTTAGGGCTTACATCTGCAACACTTGGCACTTTGGTACTCTTGTTGATGTAAAATAAAGATAGGTAGAGCATCTTACTCAACACCTGTGTACTCGGGCTTAGGGCCTATGGTAGCTGAGTTCTTGCATCTATGGGGTCATTTGCATCTACACAATAATATAATCCGGCGAGATCAAAAAGTTAAATGATCAAATCCACAATCTAACATGTTTGCATTGAGCTAAGATATGACTAAATTGTTATATGCATTTGAGTGTGTAAATTAAAACTATTTACGTAACCTGTAATTGAAGTCCAATGAAAATTTATAATCAGATCATACAAGAAGGATGGGTCAATAAGTTGCATAACATTTCCATCCACATCAAGAAATATTAGTTGTGCAATTTCATCGTTGTTATTGCACCATGCTGCATGTATTGATATTTGCTAATATGCAACTGTAATATGTTAAAAGAACAACACAATAGAGGAATGAGACAACAAAGATGACGAAAAGCTTATGAGAAGCATGCTCTATAATGTGAAAGTAATGTTGTTCTTGCGCAAAGGTTGATATAGTGTTTCCCGTTGATATCCAAACGCAATATACATGAATAGTTATAGGTATTTCCATTTTTTAATATACTTAGGAACCATATCTTGACATATAGCTAACACCTCTAAGACCTTGGCCAATTGCTTTTTCTTTTGCACTGGACAGAAAAATAAAAATACATACGTAGGCAATTGCTTTTTCTTTCGCACTGGACAAGAAAAATAAAAATACATACCCACCCAAAGAGCAGCTTGCTAAGACGCTTCTTGACAAACACCATATAAACTAGAATGTAGCTTTTTTATTTATTACTCTAAATGAGCAAGCAACCAAATCTTAGTTGACATAACTCTGTTGTTGTTATTTGCATAGACAAAATCAAACGACTACAAGTGCACAAAAAATATATAATATCAATATTATTGAAACTAAAGCACAATAGACCAATGATTAAATAACGACAAGGGGAGAGAGCGCCTATGTGAGGAAAAGTTTAGACCAGTCAAGAAATCTGACAGAACTTTGTTTGCAATTTGCTGAACTTTAAAAAAGTTTGTGCCTGGTTGAAGAAAAGGCCACGAAAGAGTGATAATTATCGAGATAATCTAGGTGCTCTAATGTACAGATGAGTGGATATGTGTATTTTTTTTAGTTTTATCAGAAATTTTCTATGCATAAAAAATGACATAATGACATAGTCAGGTATTGCAGGTGCACATCCAAGTGCATAACGCAGTGGTGCAGGTGCAAAGTCCAAATACAAAGGTGGTCCTGGTCCTGCTACTTCAATGTGGATTGGCTACTCACTTTAGTATTAAACATGCTCCCATTGCATCTCTTCAATCCACAATCTCCTTGCTTCATTTGCAATAGGGCGTTCTTTTATTGTACCCCTAGATGCAATTGCTAGTTTATTTTTTTTACTTTTTTTACTCTACTTTACTTTTATTTATTTATTTTACTTTATCTACTTTACTTCACCTTTATTTAATTTAATTTAGTTTATTTTTATTCTATTTTTAATTTACTTTTATTTTACTTTATTTACAAAAGATCAATTTCAACATGGTAATCAAACACCTTATTGCCATCCTTCTTTCACATTACTTTATTTTTTTTTTATTTAATATACTTTAGTTTGTTTTAATATTTTTATTTAATTTTTTTTTAACTTAATATGCATTTCTTTTCATTTTTATTTTGAAATAACATTTTTATTAAAATTTTAATTTCCCTATTTCTTCGCTTGGCCCGCTATCTACTAGCAACAACCACATTTTTAAACGACCTCCAAGATCAACCAAACAACAAGGAAAACTTTCACGAATGAAGTGTAACTACTCCTCAAAATCTTATATATTAACCATAATGAATTTAATTTAACTATATTAATGTACTCTAAGTTTTGTACTTTATATGCAGTCCACACAATTTTTTTACCTGTGTATTCCATCTCGAGTTTATTTCAAGGTAAAAGTTTCCTACCGAAATGATTTGGTATTCGTGAGTTTTCATGGGTTGTTTCAACACTTGGTTTGATCTCTGCAACAATTTTATGAAAAATGGTCATGCTCAAATACTTGCACCTTTTGTTAAAACAATGATTCCAGTCCAACAGTCGTGACTTGTGTGTTGCTCAGCTAGTGATGAGTTCGAAGAATTTTTTTCCATAGAATAACACCATTTTCCATGGGTCTAGAATTTGTTATCATTTGCTTGACAAGCTTTATAACCTGCATTGGTTCTCTTCTCATTGACATGGTTTGGATTTAGATCCTCCCCACGAACAAAACGACTTCGGGTTTCTTAGAAAAAAATATATCTTTGTGCAATGTGTCCCTATTGCAACTATATTTTCGTCGTTGCAAAATTTTGACAATTTAATCTTTTTTGTTAGTCTTTGCTCCATCTCCGGTCCAAATGGCATGTGAAAAGGAAAAAATTGGAAGGATTTTCATTAAAGAGGAAGAAGACAGGTAGAGTAATTCTCCAAAGGCATAGAAACTCCAGTGAGATCGGCATGGGGTGGAAGCTCACACCTGGAGCGAAAATTTTAGAGCAGAGAAGGAAGAAAGTAGGCAAGAATTTTAGAGTATGATAAGGGGTTGAAATTTGCATCGGTGGAGAAATTTAGACTTCTTTCTATCCAGATAGCGCTTTTGGAGAGGTTTTCTGTGAAAATAGTGGCCCTGGTGGAGGAATTTGGAGTTCTTTCAATCAAAATGGCCGTTTTAGGGAGGCTTTTGTGAAAAAAAGAAGTCGCAATGGAAGAATTTGGAGTTCTTTTTGTGCAAATGGCCTTTTCATAGGCGTTTTTGTGAAAATAGCGGTCGCTGAGGAGGAATTTGGAATCCTCTTTGTCCAAATGGTTGTTTCAGAGAGGATTTTTTATAAATAGCAGTCGCGGAGGAGTAATTTAGACTTCTTTCGGCAAAAGAGCCGTATATTGTTTTTTTGTAAATGGCTAATTTTGGTGGAAGAAATGCTAAATTCTGGTTCTTTTGTAAAGCAAGTGTAATTGTAGTGAATAATTGGCGGAGCTCATTGTTCAACGAAAGGTGTTTTGCTTAAAGTTCTAGGAAGGAAGTTTTGCATGCAATAAGCTTAGACGAGCCATGTTTGCCAATAAAATTAGAGTCTCTGGAGAAAAATAGTCATGGATACCCTAAGAAATTAGTGGTTGTAAGCTGGAGTCGATGGTTGTCCGTTGAAATCAGTAGTTGTAGAGGCTCTTTAAATTTGTGCAGACTAAGATATAGTGCTTGTGTCTAAAACAAAGCCATTTCCCCTTACATGAAAGTGATCCCCACTCACATGTATGTAACCGTTCTACCTTATGCACACATGTTTTTTTCAAATTTTAACTTCTTAAAGGTGTATTTTATCGGCATCAAGGAAAGTTTGGAAAATAGTCTTATGGAAGTTTTGATGGGGATTAGCATCGGGTGCATGAGCACCATGTAACTTGATGTAGCCTTAATGCAAAGAGCCAAATAAAAGAAGTGCCGAGGTTTAATGAGTTTTGGTCATATAAATGCATATGACTTGGAGCAAGATTAGTTTTGGGCGTTGGTGTAATAAAAAAAACTGATAGGAAAAGTTCCAAAGGAGGAAGGTCGCTATAAGTAGTGGAACCATGTGGCAAGGAAGGGAGAAAGAGCTAAAAGATCCTTATATAGGGGTGAGAGATAGTCTTGTCCCGCATCAAACTAGAATATATAAATGATACTTATATAAATAGTACATTAAAATTAATATAAATTTAGTTTATAAGAAGATTTATTTATAAGGGTGAAATCAATTTTGCTTTTCATTTCAATCTTCTAAAAATTATAACAAAAATTAAAATACAAATAATGAAAGCACTTTTAAATCTAAATATTTTTTGTTGTTAAACTTATATTCAATTCCATTCCCACTAATATTTCCTATTGCTAACCATTTTGCATGAAAATAAATCTTACTTTAATACAAATGTACACCGTGGTCACCAAGTTTAGAATACTAAGTAGTTGGAGTCTACAATTCCACAAATTATTTTAGAAATATCCTAAAATGTTGCTATAATCATTGTAAACATTTGAGACACGTGACACTCTCTCGCTCATGTTTTTTCTTGCAGTTTACCATGTTCTTCCATGGCTTTGAAGGCAATTGTGCAAAACTCTAACTTCTTTTTTTCTTTTGGTTTTTTGTTACAGATATATAATAAACATAAAACTAATTTCTTGAATCCACTCCACCAACATAATTCAAGTGAATGCCATATTGATTGCCAACCCAAAAACATGTGCTTGTGTGCATCACTAATTGGCTAGTTGGGGGCTTGAACTTTTTTCATGGCAATGAAGTTGTAGACCGTTTGCTTATAGCAACATCAAACCACTTGCATTCCCTCCAATTCAAGTTGATCTTGCTTATGAGGGGAATTTTCTTAATACATGGGTTTGTGAAATAGGGAGCTGGACTTAAACACTTGAGTTAGAGGAGTTAGGTTTTGTTCCACACAACCCAGTTAAGGCAAGTTTAGTAATCACCTGAATGATGGAGCTTCCATTTTTCTTGTTGTGAAGTGGCTTGGCTTGCTGAATTCACTAGGATGTTAAGGAGGTGATTCACTGGGATGTTGAGGAGGTGGGTGATTCATATGTTGGATTATGTTTTTAGGTTAGTTGGGTGTATCACCAATATTTCATAAAATAAGTATGTTGATGTGACCAAAGTTGATCACCCAGTGTCATCCCAATTAGTTAGTCAAATCCACTTGACCACACTTAGTCAATTCTCTACATTACGTGGAGTTTTGTGCCAAGATTTCAAATCAAAATGTATCTTTGGCAATTTGTCAACCAATGGTATTTTTGTGGCTGTGTTGTCTTCTTCTTGGAATCTTTTCCAATACCAATGTTCCTTCAACACAATCCCCATCTCCTCAATTAGCACTTTTTTTTATCTCAAGGAGCATCCAATAAATGAAAGCAATCATCACCACCACTTTTCCTTCAAAGAAGAGAAACAACATGTACTTCATGTGGCAAAGCATGGCGAAAAATGCATGGGAAACAATGAACGTGAAGAGAAAGTTTACAATCATGGTGCTGCTCTAAAATACATGTACTTCATGTGGTAGAGCATGGCGAAAAATGCATGGGAAACAATGAACGTGAAGAGAAAGTTTACAATCATGGTGATGCTCTCATGAACTATTTGGTCTCTCTTTTGAAAGTGTTTCCTTTCAAATCCAAAAGCATCACACAAAGCCTCCTTTCATGGGTGAGATGGTTTAACGAACTACTAGTTAACCTTGGTTAGCTAAGCCTTTTGTGGTCAGGGTTACTCTTTTGTCAAAATGACCTATAACTTGCACCCAGTGCCAATCTCTTATTCATATATGAAGAGAAAACCTTTCTGGGTGGCTATCCCTTAAGTCTCAACGACTTGCTTTCTCAAAGGCCTTTTGGCAGGGTTATGCTGCAACGCAGCTTTCTCTTGTTATAAAATAAATAAAAAGAATCAATGAATAAAGTAGTTCAATTCTGCGACCAAAAATGGCGATGGAAGCTTCAATTTATTATAAAATAAAATAACCACCAAATGCACTCCATAATTCTTATTATAAAATAAATAAAAAGAATCAGTGAATAAAGTAGTTCAATTCTGCGACGAAAAATGGCGATGCCAACTTCAATTTACTATAACTTGTATTATAAAATAAAATAACCACCAAATGTACTCCATAATTCTTATTATAAAATAAATGAAAAGAATCAACAAATAAAGTAGTTCAATTTTGCGACAAAAAATGGTGCTGACGGCTTCAATTTGTTGGCAACGATAGACAAAAACAGAGATAGAATTTATAAAGGTGGGTATGTTCTACAGAGATCAGAGAATTAAAGAATTAAAATCTTATGTTTAGATGCTAAAAAGCTAAAGTATGTTCTCAAATATTGTGCTAGCTTCATTGCAGGAAACAAGAACCTTGATATAGTTAGTACCTCAAGATTGAGTTGGATGCATCATTTTCCCTGTCAAAACTAACCATAGTATCAACTACCTTTAAATGCCCTAGTTGAGGTGGATGCATTATTTTCACTGTCAAAGCTAACCATAGTATTTACTATTTTTATATACATTCATTGCTAGGGAGCTAGAATTTTGGTTGCTTATTCTAAAACAAAACATAGGAATGATTGAGTGCAAACCCCTTGCAAGGGAGATAAAATCTTGCATTCTTGTATAAATTAACTGTTAAGATTATCTCTTCATCAAAAGTGTATACTATATAGCAATGACCAGAAATAACTTGAGAAGATTATGATCTTTTCTTTAGTTTCATCTATGTTTGTTATTTGAGAAACCTGGCATATCACGAGCTATATTTTTAATTCTTAAAAATAATTCCAACAAGATGACATCTTTTTGTTTTCGACCATTAGATACTTACAGTTCAGTTATTTTTCTTTACTAAAGGTTAACATTGGCTTGCTCTATATTTAATTTGTATGCATTCCCTCAACCTTTCACACCGTAAACAGACATAGTTATTAACCTTTAGACATGCCAATTTAACTAAATTATATCTCAACGGAAGTTTTTTCATGCATACTCTTCTAAGGAAAGCAGTTTTGTCATGCTCTGAGCACTGGAAGAACGTTGATTTTCCAAGTTCATATATATTGCATGTAATTATAGAGGGATATAAGGTCGTGGAGACTTAAAACTTAAAAGCATAATGTACCTTTTTTTCAAAGAACATCCTCCATAAAAAAATAAGAGAGTAGGAGACACATAATACATTTGATCAATGGAAAAGACTGTGAATTTTTTAATGAGAGTGAACAAGCATGGAGAGAGCCAATTATCATAAAATGAAGAGGGTATGTACAACAATCAGTGCAACATTCTCAGATTGGGACAATTTCACTGCTCGGACAATTTCACAGCTTTTTGCAGGAGGTGTTGGAGGTTCTGTTAGCAAGACCTCCACCGCCCCATTGGCCGGGATTACCATTATGTTTCAGGTTTGTAAATGATTTAGTGATTCACATGGAGGTTATTATTTCAATGGACTTCGGAAATCATAGCTATGAGTTTTTGGTTCTCGCAAAAAAACCACTATCAATTAACCAAAATGTTAGTGGTTAGTATATTCACATATTAATAAATACGTAAGATACAAGTGCAAGCAAGATAAAAGTGCGATCATTTTCACTCACTTGTAAAGACATTTCTTTTTAGTAATAACATAAACAAATAACAAATAATAACACATAACTAAATATCTTTGTTATATCCTGGACAACATTGTTTAAATAATTTAATATTATTTATAGTTTAAACAAAGATTAGTTTAAATTTTTGGGTCTATTAAAATAAAAAAGTTGTGAAACATATCTTTCTTTAAGTTATCTAATGAAATTTTGATAATTGGATTTTAACATTTAAACTATTATTGTTTGACTAGCTTCACAACAAGTGTAAAAGACAAATTCCATCAACAATTATCTCCATTGCAAAAAACTCCTTATATAAAGCTGACCACAATGTCAAGGACATTGCCACCAAGTAGCTCGTGTTGCTTACATAATGCTTCTCTTTGTTTTGCTTTTTTATTTCAATCTACAATCCTTTCCACCTTCTAAACAATTAAAAATTTATTATATTTTTTAATATTTTATTTTATTTTGGAGCACCTATCTATCCATGTATGGGAGAAAGATTTTACGGGAGGTTGTCTGTATGTGATAACTTAACTGGCACTCAAATCACCTCGGTTTCGGCGAAACACAGTTCCACCCCTTCTTATTTTTTTGGAATTTCGACAATCTCGGTCATCTTAAAATGGGCAAAGCCCAGGATTTAAGTGCTAGCTGGCCCAGGATTTGAGTGCTAGTTATCCCACGCCGAGGTTGAATTTGAAAAGTAAACCATTTCTGAGATTCCATTCGTGTCGTATTGGAATTTAATATCCACGTATACAATCCATGACGGAATCTACTTAACCATATTCCACACGTAACGAAAAGTCATAGTGGAGACTCGAGAGAGACTTTTGAAAAGAAATGATAAGGTAGTTGTCGAAGCCATTTCAATATGCATGTATTCGACTTTAATATTCACATATACCTCCACCGCATATTCTGGTTGCCGTTCATAACATATTCACACTCCGGGCAACAGTCATGGAAAAAAGTAGAATAGGAAAGTCGTCGAAGCCATTTCCAAGATGCCGTTCATGACGTATTATTCATATCGACTTTGTTGTTTACAAACACAGACAGATTACAAAGAAAGGAGAGGACGGCGGAGGAAGAATGAATCCGTAAAGAAAACTCCAGTTTTTTTCTAACATCCGCAGCGAAGTTCAATCTATCCCCAGAACGCCGAAGCACTTTTTGAAAATGGAGGGAACAATGGACAAAATTCCTTATGGGAAACCGGGCGGTTGGATTGCGCCACTAGGCGTGCTCTTCAGTTTACTGTCTGTTATTACTGCACAACCAGGTATGCGACGAACGCTGTAACATGAAGAAACGGCTCATCAGTGCACTCTTACCCGAAACATTGTTTCTGTTTTGTCTACGTTTTATAATCGTCATTTATTATCTTGTTTTATAGAGCTCCTCGATTCTTTTAGACAGTATATTATTTTCTGACGATGTGGCTGCAGGATTTCTAAGTATAAGTTGCGGAGGTACGACGAATCACACTGAGCCTGAAAACAATATAACATGGGTCCCTGATGCTGATTACATAAACGCGGGTAAAACAGCAGACATAGGGGACGCCTCTTTCTACGGTTCTTACTTGCATACTCTACGTTTCTTTCCAAAGCCTCTCAACAAGTCATGTTATCAGTTGCCTGTGGCGCCTAATGTGACTTACCTCTTAAGATTATGGTTTACACTTGGAAATTACACTGGACTCCAAAATTTGTCCAGCTTCGCTTTCTCTATTGAGACAGTGGATATGTTGTATGTGCAAAACGTAACAATCGAATCTGGAACCCCACAATATGCTGAAAATATATTGGTTAGTTCAGGCAAGGTGATGTACGTTTGCTTCATTAGAAACTCCGAGCCTTCTGATCCCTTTATCACTGCTATTGAATTGAGAAAGCTCCAAGATGGCATGTATGGACACGCTAAGCCAGGAACAATCTTCTTGCCAGTGTGGTTTAATGTTGGTGGAAAGTCTTTCGTCAGGTGAACATTTTGAACTAATTTATATATATACATATATTATATGTGTGTGTTATAGCGTCTTATAGATATGTGTGGGTGTTATAGCTTCATAATCAAGTAGCTGGTTCATCGTAATATGTTTTCTCTGTTATAAATTTATATCTTATCATATGCGGAAAATAAAGTTTAATATGTCGGCAAATAGCTTTGTATGATATGGTTAATTACGCATGCAGGTATCCTAAAGACAAATTCGACCGCATCTGGACATCAAATGCGTTATATGTAAATGGGCAAAATCTAAGTGATGTGGAGAATGTAAACTCAACAGACACTATTTCAACAAACAATACCAACGACCTTCCTCCAAGTGCTGTCATGCAAACTGCATGGGTTGGAAATAACGGTAACAACGTCCTTGGCATCTCTCTAGATTCATTGAACAAACCACTAATGATGTTCTATTTCGCAGAGATCGAGACACTCAATATGTCTGAAACGAGATCTTTCTACATCCAGATAAATAGTGAAACACGATCTCAAAACATTACTCTCGAGCGGAATTTTTCCGCCATCGAGATAACATTATTCCCCAATCAAGCAAATGTCTTTGAAGTAGTTAAAGCTTCTAATTCCACCCGTCCTCCTATACTCAACGCTTTTGAGTATCATTCGCCATATGCCACGGACCAGGCAACGTATTCTCAAGATGGTAAGTGCCTAACTAAACTTCTGGTACTGAAATTACAGATGGTATTTTATTCAATGCCTAACCCAGTAGTCATAAACTGCAGTTAACGCTCTTGACGCTATCAAAAGGAGCTTTGACATACAAGATTGGATTTCCGATCCTTGTTATGTGATAGCGTGGGAGGGAATTGGCTGTGATAACAGCTCTTCCAACATAAGAATTTCAAAAATGTAAGCTCAATTCTTCGATTTGTTTACAGGTCAAAACGCATAGATCACATAGATCAGTTTGTAGGAGCTCACGATAATTATCTTGTTTTCAGCGATTTGTCAGGAAAAAATATGACAGGATCTCTGCCTAACGATATTGGACAGTTGACTGCATTGGTTAATTTGTAAGCAAAATTTTACTATTTTTTTGGTTAGTTGTAAGTATTTTTTTGGAATAATATTGAAAAGTTGTAGATTACAACATATATCAATGGCTATTATCACTATTTGTTTCGATTTTGTCAGATTATTTCTATTGAAGTTAACCATATGTAATGGGTTTTCTTATAAGTGATAATATTTTTAATAGCGTATTTATAATATTTTTTTTGAATTGAAGATGGTTTTTATTGAATTTTAAAACAATTCTAAGGAGTCTTTGATTTGATACTCGTAACAATACTTTGGATCGAAAATACCCATTTTTATCCAAAGAATATATTACTTTTAATTTTGAAATTAATATGTCTGTCACTTGAACACAGAAATTAAGGGCCCTGAAGTAACACAGTTTACCTTTGAATATTATATCACAATAATAATCTCTACTACAGCAATTACCCACTCATGTTTAAATTAGCAGGTCACTCGACAATAATCATTTAATGGGATCATTGCCAAATTTATCCAATTTAACCAAGTTGGAGAGACTGTAAGTTTTTTTTATCATAGAATTTTCATTTTGTCGATTTTTTAATTTGATCCTTTGCATCTTCACCCAACCATAAGTTACTTGGTTATTATGCAGATATTTACAAAACAACAACCTAAGCGGTACTGTTGAGTGGCTATCTGAACTGAAAAACCTTCAGGAGTTGTAAGTCTTCCACTCTTTCTCCCTTTTCTATTTAGATTTGTACGTTCTTGTTCAAAGTTAATTGGAATTATCCAATACAATTTGTACCTCAATGCTATTCAATTTATTGTGACAGGAATATAGAGAACAATAATTTCACGGGTGTAATTCCTTCGCAACTTCTCCTCAACTGTTCGTTGAAACTCAAGTAATCATATTCTGTTTAATATACCTAATGTTTAACTCAAAACCTGTTTTAAGATTTGGAGGTTGAGATTTTCTATAATAGAAATGCCAGAGATAATAATCAAGAAATGAGTTCAAATTCTAATTAATTTTACTGCGTCACATTCATAAGAAAATCTCTTTCTTCCGTGTTCTGCAGTTACTCAGGAAACCCCGACCTAAGTATGACTAAGAGGGAATGTACTCTACAGAATTCTAAGAGTAATAAATTGAAGGCCATCCTCGGAATAACAATTAGCGCAGTTCTAATCATCGCTTTAGCGTTGATAACGGGTATCGTTGTGTATCGCATAAAATTCTGGAGGGGAAAAAGAAAGAAGGTCGCCACCAAAAGCTCTGGGGTGGAAAGGGAACTAACATCTTACTTGTATCAAGGTCGCAAAACACTATCAATATATTAGAAATATTATAATATCATACCTAAATGAAACTACATTAGAATGATTGTCTTGATAACCGTACCCATGAATGGATTGCAGACTACTCAATTGTTATGGTGCCGAATCCAACAAAGTCCCGTGCTTTCACTCTAGATGAAATGATAGCTGCAACACAAACATTTAGTCGGGAGATTGGACGAGGAGGATTTGGATCGGTATTCTTTGGTAAATTACCTGAAGGAAAGAATATAGCTGTCAAAGTGCTCTCGTTGTTCTCCCACCAAGGAGTTCAAGAGTTCTTGAATGAGGTAATTATCATATATAAACATGTAATTAAAGTTTACAGAGGTACCCTATCTTTCTGGATTTGAATCTGTGAATTCCTAGAAAAAAAGACATGTTCTTAACTGTTAAAGCCACTCAAGCTGTATAGGTTTAACTGGATGAACAGGAGGTTAATCTTCTTTCATGAATTTATATATATCGTGAAATTCATGCCAGTGGTTTGACTTGATGAACAGGTTGATCTTCTTTCTAGAATCAATCATAGGAATTTGGTATCTTTGCTGGGATACTGTAATGAAACCAGAGAAGTTATGCTTATCTACGAGCACATGTCAGGAGGATCGCTAAGGGACCGCCTTCATGGTAAATAATATTGCTGAGAGATATCTTTGTTTCAGTTGATATAATAGTAAGTAACCAACACGCATTTGGTTCTTATAATTTTATGCAGGAACTAATGCAGAGCATTCCGAACTAAATTGGAGATCAAGGCTCAAAATAGTTTTAGATGCAGCGCAGGGTAACTGTTCTTCCAAAATTACTTTCTTTGATGTACACCGCTTCTTTATAATATTTTATTTTAACGCTGGTTGTTTAAAACTTTAAACTATTGATTACAATATTAACGCTGGCTGTTTAAAGTATTGATTACATGAAAATAGCAATTGATATCTATTGTATTGTATCCTAGAAAGGAGAAACAAACGGTAACCATATATCTAATGCGATTTGTCTGCAATTTGTATTTGAAGGACTGGAATACCTGCACGTGGGTTCCACCCCAAAGATAATTCACAGGGACATCAAAACTGCTAACATACTTTTAGACAGCAATATGAATGGAAGACTGGCTGATTTCGGTCTTTCAAGGATGACAATTGATGGAGAGGCTACTCATGTCACTACTGTAGTGAAAGGAACGGCCGGCTACCTCGATCCAGAGTATATCACACACCTATAACTTCCACTCTCTTTGCAATATTATTGTTGTCAAATGAACTGTAATATTCTTTATGTCAAACGAATTCAATTAATTATTAAGAGCACAGTGAATTTCATTTTCTATGCGTACAGTACTGTATTAGCTAAGTTTACGTAGGGCAACGCTTTCACAGGTATTACAGCACTCAAATGTTGACAGAGAAGAGTGATGTGTATAGTTTTGGAGTGGTTTTGCTGGAGATCATATGCGGTAGAACACCTATAAATCTAAAACTACCTGAAGAGGAACTAAACATGGTTCGATGGGTAAGGAATCCTACCTGCATCAATCATCCAAAATGTTAATGTTTAGTGGTGCATCTTCTTTTCGACGGCTCAAACTAATTATTGACATATTTGCAGGTGACACCGTATCTAACTGACATGAATGAAAATGCTGGAAAAATAATAGAAATCATTGACAAGAAGTTGGGCGGAATTTACGACATGAAATCCATAACTGGTGTGGCCAAAGTTGCGATGAGATGTGTTCAGGCTTTACCGTCTTCTAGGCCGAGCGTGAGTGAGGTAGTGGCAGAGCTCAAAGAGGCTATTAAACATGAGGATATTGCTTCTATTTCAATTTCAGAGGAGATTTGTATAGAAAGTCATGATAGGTTGGCCGCCCCAGTGTATTCATCGTTGGAGTATAGTGAACCCAAAGTGATGGAGTGGGGCGATAATAGCTCCAACCTTTCAAAAGTAGGAAGATAAGTTCACACCTTGTGGATATGGATTAAATGGAGGGTGGCAGCGGACAACTCAAATCTAGATGTCGTAGTAGATATAATATGGCGATGTGTTCCGTGGTTAACGTATTTGGTGGTAATCTGTACAAAATAATTGTCATGGGTGTGTATCTTACAATCGAGCTGAAACTGAGTAATATTTATGATTTTTATTTTCCAGACATGGAACTTTTCTCTATGTATATTTTTATTGCATGTTATCATACCTGTTTCAATGGAATTTGATAAATTCTAAATCATGTTATGGAGAAATCTAAATTATTATGATTCTTTGTAACATCTCTTTAAGCGATCATATGTTTAAAGTCGCTTTCGCTTTTAATTTTCAAATAGAATTTTGGTAGTTAGCCTTGCTTGGTATTAGGAATTGAGCTTAGTTTTTATCGAGAACATTTGAAAAGGCTGTGTAACAAATACCTGTCGAAACATGGAAGGAGAGACTATGTGATACATATATGTCATTTGCTGGGATGTTTCGCTAGTTTCAATTCAATATATCATTTATTTGGTCAATAAAATTGAACTTTTTCTACCCCATGCTGTAGCACTTTCGGGTAGTTTTAGTTGCTTGGAGTCTTGATTTTGCACAACGGTCACTGGCATTAAGCCAAGACTCAGGTATATCGATGTTAAATGTATAAGGTGCCTTCATAAATTATTGAGCCTTCTCAAAAACGGCTCAATGATCAAAATTGAGCCATAAATTATTGAGCCTTCTAAAAAACGGCTCATGGTTAATGCATCATTTTCTCGCCTTAAGTTAAATGGCAGATCAAAATTGTCATATAGAAATGTATTTATGGTGGTATAAGACTCGCAGATGTAATTACTGCCACTGCCATCTGCATATAATTTGCATGGCATACAACTCGGGTGGAGTTTTTCTTGCTAAGGTTTGTGCTGAAGGGAGGTGGCTACACCTTTACCCGATGTCATGAAGAGTAGGGAATGTGATTTGCAGTTGCATATTTCAAGACAATGACAGCTGTGGTTCGATCTGTAGCCTTCTTGGACCAACTGCACGTTCTCTGATTTGGGTGGTACTATTCTTATAGGAACGTCGTGCTATTTGATGCAGATGGCTTAGCCTCTCTTAAAACCTGGTCGCAGCGCCTCCGTAAAGCTCAGGCTAGGGCGATGGCTATGCTATTGCGTGCTGTGGTTTGGATTGGGAATCCATACGCGGTGTTTAGCTTGTCTTGGGACTTTGATTCATGGCTATGGACTTGGTCACGGCCCTTCCACACGACTTAAGCTTGTCTAGCTTGGATTTGCCATAAATCCAGCTTTTCTTGCTTGGATTTGCCACAAATCCATTTCGAGTTTGATGAACCTGCATGCATGTAAAATACGATCCCAAGATTGGGAACCTAGCGAAGGAGGGCTGGGATACGTATTGGGCACTAAATCTGAACCTCGACAATGTTTAGACAATATTTCTCAACTTAACACAAAAAAAAATTGTGTATTATTTTAAATATGTCTTTAACTATCAAATTGTGTATTATTTTAAATATTGTTTTTAACTATCAATGGTAAACTATATTTTCTTTATAAACAAATATATTGTCTTAAATTGGGATAAATTAAACTTAAAGTTGTATATTGTCTCAAATATTGTCTCTACAAAAGATATCACTTTTGTCTCTTTAGATACAATATAAAACAATGTATAAAAAACTTTTAATCATTTGATAAAAATCAACTAAAACTTATAATAAATTGTAAAATCATATATTTGATTTATTTAAAGGTTATAATAAACTGTAATATCTTATATTGTATTTATTTATGATAGGGCATCACAGGATCGAACCACGAACCACCAACATTCTGCTTTGTAATGAAGATGCTCTACCATTGAGCTAGCGCCCTTTAAAGAATTAGAGGAGAAAGATAAGTTGTTGTACAACACCTAATAATTTATAGTGTTATCAAATAACAAATAAATACATACAAAGCAAATTGCGTGACAATACAAAATGTGATAATTGCAAACGAATGCACAAGAGAGCCTTGAGGTCTCAGAGCCAACCATGGCTTCTCATCAGACCAAATAAACAGACTAAAACATTTAATAATCTGCCTATACATGAAAGTATCAGAGCCAGCCTATGAAGAAAGTGTTGCACATAACAAAAAGAAAAGAAAGTTGTAGAGAAGTTCAACATATAAGTGCATTATACAGAAAAAGTGCCTCATATGGCAGCCGATGTGAACAGTTAAACTAAACACAAAGTACTTAATATAAGTGTCCTGAGCCCAACTCACATTACCCATTCTCGACTACTAGCAAAAGAAAAAAGAGAAAACCATAGAATTACTTGAGGTTACTTGCGACTCTTGCTTCCTCCGACTTCTCTTCCAAAATGGGATAACAATAATCCCCTGAGCTGGAAGAGCTATCCGTGGGCCTCTTCATTGGAAGCGATTCAGTTTTCTTCTAACTGGAGGGAATCACCACACTTTTTAGTTCCACCTTCTTACGCTTATGACCACTCATCGGGGCAACATTTGTTTTATCAGCTGGTTGCGAAGGTCATGCAAAGGCCCCTCGACTTGTTGAATGCCACGGTGCTCTGCTAGTTTGGATACTTGGGATTCAGCTAGAGAGGAGGCCATATGAAGAACAAGAGCAGGGGAATGAGAAGGGGAGGGGTTATTCCCCTGAATGAGGTCTTGCAAGTGTATGTGAATCTGAGCAAATGAATTTTTCACAACCCAATAGTGTCTGCGCCTAACCCTTTCCCGTTGGCTTATCATCTGTTGAATTATGAATTCCTCCTCCCAATCATCTATCATGGTTCTCAGATGCACTGGGACGATGTTGTCATCACCAAATTCAATGGAACCCCTGCATCCACGGTTACCTGAGTGCCCTCGACCTCTACCTTCCCGACGAGAAGTGGCTCTCAGTCGACGAGACATGCTAGTTGTTAAGTGGTGGAGCACAAAGGTTGTGCAATGTGAAGTCTAGAGCCACGAAGGAGCTGGGATTAAACCAAGCACGAAATGAGCAATAAAGGACCAAATATTTGAGACAAGGAGGTTAAGGCATGTAGAGAACGAGCGACCGACCTGGTGGAATGGAGAATCTCTAACTGATAGCACCTTCTCGCTACACTACCTTAGGGCTTGATAACAAACCCTATCAAATAACCTCGAAACGTCGTTCCAACCAACCATAATTTTGCACGGGAATGGAATGATTGCCATAGTACCAGAGCAATCTCTACAGACCACTCGGAATTTATCAACCTCATAAAGGTCGTGAGCATCGAATAGGGAGGGCATTAAGTTGCATGGTGGGGTGGTCGAGAAGGTGCCATGTGGTGTGAGGTGGTGGTTTCTCGCACCAGCCACCATATTCCTTGGGATCGAGGCGATCACCCGCATACGGGGGAATATAAGAACAACACTAAGGATGGTCACGTGAAATAATTTCCAAACATAATTTCTCTCACATGAAGAGAAATGCCCTGAAATTGGAAGTTACTTTCACATAAATCATTGCAATTGTTTAGAGAAAATAATCCCTTTAGGAGTACATTTTGTTCAAATAAGTATGCCCAGAGAAAATGCTTAACAACAAAAAAAGTAATGCAAGTTATTATTCCATGGATTTGAGCAAAATAAGGGAACAAAACTTAGAATTTGTTCACACATTTTCGTAGCACCGGCCACATAAACAAACAAAAAAAGCATAAAAGACAGATTCCCAAATTTGAATCTGTTGTAGAGCAACAAAGTGCAGATTGAAAACCACACCATATCATATTTACATACAAGGAACATAATGTGAATGGCAATAGACAAATTGAAGACCTAGAGTTGGGCACAAAATTTGGCCACAATTGTTTTTCTAGTAGTGAATAATTAAAAAGTATATACTCTTGGACCTTGGTTTTTTACAAGGAATTTTCAATCTTTTTAAGTGAGGGTTATTTCACATATTCCAGCAAAATAAGGGAACCAAACTTAGAAATTACTCACACATTTTGGTAGTCTAGTGAACATAAACAAAAAGAAGTGTGAAAGATAGATTCCCTGATTTGAATTTGTTGTGGACCAAGAAAGTGCACATTGTAGATTTCACACCATGTCATATTTACATAATGGATAGAACATGAACAATTGTAGACAAATTGAATACCTAAAATTGGGCACAGAACATAGCCATTGTAATTTTTGTAAGAAACGAACAATTCAAAAGGATATACTCTTGGACTATGTTTTTTCTTTTGTACAAGGAATGGTCAATCTTCCTAAGCAGGGCAATAGAAATTTTAACATGTAAACATTAAAATATTTGAATGCTTTATTGATAAGAATTACTATTGTAAAACAAAGTATTTAACCCACATATTAAACACATTCTTCCTATAATAGATATATAAGAAACATTTTTTAGTGTCCCCTTTAGTATGTTTTATGTAAGCGAAGTAAGACAAAGGACATTAAGATATGGAATGTTATAGATGATGTTGAACTAATAAAGACAACTTGTTGTGATTAGAAACTCTAGTAAGTCTCTAGGCAAAGGGTACAAAAGTTGGTATTCTTAGCTTGACAGGTTGTCAAGGTAAAGAAACCTGAAAGGTAAATGCCTATATTTGAATCTGTTGCGGATTGCAATGCATGCATTATGTCATATTTAAATATTATAAGTAAAAAAAGATGAAAAGCAATAGACAAATTGAAGGCCTAGAATATGGCACAAAACCTAGCCACTGTTAACAACAAAATCAGTTTTTCCCTTTTGTACAAGGAATATATTGATCTTTATGAGCAATGAAGGGCAACATAAGCATGGAATAAATTTTTTGATATATGAATCAATAAAATTTTGTATTAGTCACAACCAATAAGGAAAAAAGTGCATTATCTCAAAAATTAAACACTCTTCAGAAAATACATGCAAGAAATATTTTCAGTTTACTCACATAGTTTAGTTTGTCAAGGGGAAGCATATGTAGAAGGATAATCCGGGGTGTAATGTTAATGATAATGTTGAATCTAGTAAAAATTGCATTTTTTTATTAACAACTCAGGTAAGTCTCAAGGTAAAGGTCATAGAGGTAGTCATAACTTATTCTTAGATTGACAGATTGTCAAGGTGAATCCAATTAGATATTGCCTTCAAGGTAAGATGAATACTTGAGAGTGATGGAAATATAACAAAGTTGGAAGATTCTCTAGGTGGGTTTGGTGGAATTATGCCTTCAGAATGAGGGAGACAACACATTCTGATGAGCTACAACTAAGACTCAAATCCAAAGATGAAGAGAAGCTAAAGACCAAGCTTGTAACCAAGTTACCGATGTAGAGAAGTAGCGAGCATTATGACTCACATTCTTGATTAATGAATGGTGGTAGAGTAAGATGTGGTATTCACATCAATGAATTTTGTAGTCACGTACTTCTTCTTTTCAACATTCTTGAGTTGCAAATTTTTTAACTTTTTCATTGAGAAGTGGTTGTGGGGGCTTTGGAGTATTAATACAACAATAATATTTATTGTTAGAAGTCATTAATTTTATGTTGCAATTCATATGAGAGGATCATTTACCAATGTAAAGTTAAATTTCATGGCCAATTGTCATGACTAGGGGCTAGGTGGTTAAATGACCTTAATCACTTAAGAATGTTATAAATTGCAAAAAGGAAAAAAGTTAGGGTGTGTGAGAGATGTATCACTGCAACGCGGATAATCAATACTTCTTTATTTTCTCTCCACCATTGTCTATGTGAATGTGTACTATAAATTCTTACAAGGAGAAAGACAACCTAATTTGGTGTTAGTGTAATGAGCAACGATAAGCGTTAATTTTACTGTACTATAAATTCTTACAAGGAGAAAGACAACCTAATTTGGTATTAGTGTAATGAGCAACGATAAGCGTTAATTTCACTGGAGGGTAGTGATAGTGTTGTCAAAAGGAAAAAGACTCAAGTGGGTGCATTTAAAATGGTGGCTAAAGAGAATCCAAACATGAATAATTTTGACCAAAATGTTATCCATAGATGAAAGAGAGTTTTCAAGAGGTGTCTCGTAGCTTCAAAGTAGTTGAGGACCCTCACAATGAAATATCAAGAAAATGCAATAATGTTTTCACTCTTCCAAAAGAGATGAATAAGTTAGAGAACTATTTAAACAAATGGAAAGGGAATTGTAAAACTTCAAGGAGCAATTTTCCAGAAAGAAAGGATCGAGAGCTCGCACATTGTCATAGGTGAAAGAAAAAACCAGATGGAAAAAATAGATTAAAGAATTTTAAATAAATTATAAAGATTGACGCAGAAACATAATGACATTGGGAATATGTTAGAATAGTTGAATTCCTTTTTCAATGTTGATTTTGGTTATTATGAGCTTTAATTAGAGATTGGGTTGAAGTCAGTTGGCATCACTATTGTGGTGACTAGCTCAAGTAGAAGACCACCTTTATTTCTCTTGTCCTTTACTATAGGGTGAAGTGTATCTGTCTATGTTAAAATACAATATGAATGGTTTTAGTTCACTAATATGGTTATGGGTACAATTTGTAAAGTTAGTCACAGCAGATCTAATGAACAAATAAATCAGTCACAACAGATGAACATAGAAGAAATGGTGCAAAACTGTGCAAAACATGCAGCAGTGCTCTCTATCCCAGAAAGGGTGAATGAATTACAATACAAACTGTCACAATGAACAGAGCAATTCGAATTGCCTAAGGAGGTCATTCGAATCACTGAATGGAGTAGCTTGACTCAATCTAGGAGTCCTCATCAATCATCGGTGTTGCTCATCAATCACAACAAACAGTCATCCAGGTGTCAAGCTGAGTCTAACTGATCATAATAAATGTAACTGAAGTGTGTAGCACTGATATAGGATCTGGAGGCTCAGTGGGGGCGCATGGGAGGCTAACTGGAGTCAGAACAAGTCACCTAATCGAACTGGAGGTCAATCGGAGGTGAAACAGTCAGTCAGGAGTGAAATCGGAGTGAAATCAATCAGAATCGGAGCTAACTGAATGTAACTGGAGTGAATCTGCAGTGGTAGGTGAACAAGTGCGCCCTTCTCTGTCAGTAGGTGAGAAGAGGGCGCCTTTCAGCTTAGGAGGGCTAAAACTCTGTGGAAAGTGGCTCCCGGGTGCTAGAAGAAGGTGGATAAGGTGCTGGAGGCATCAAACTGGTGACTGGACTGCATATCCTGAAATAGATCATGCAAGATCCTGAAGTAGATATGTATCCTGAAATAGATGATCCTGAAATAGATATGTATCCCGAAATAGATGATGGATATCCGAACACCCCCCCTCAAGCTAGACTATGATGTGCCAACTAAAATAATGTGGGGCCCTGGTAACTAAGACCAAAGGTCACCCCAATACAATAATCCAAAAAATGCTGAAAAATAAACTAAGTGAGGAAAGAGGGAAAACCCAGTGGGAAGAAAGCCCCCCCTCAAGTCTAAAGCATAATAATGAATCAATCTGTCTCCACCATGATGGAACTCACCCCCAACAGTGAACGGAGGTAAGAGAACTTCTTCTCAGTGAAGCTCTTGGTGAAGATGTCTGCAATTTGCTCATCGGTAGGGCAATATTGCAGAATGATGGTGCGATCATGCACCAACTGTCGAATGTAATGCATATGAATCTCAATGTGCTTGGTCCTCTGCCGCTGAACTGGATCTGTGGAGATCTTGATAGCACTTTGATTGTCACAAAATAGGACAGTCGAAGTAGTGCCACCAAAACCAAACTCGGAAAGAATACCCTGCAACCAAACTGCCTGAATGCAGGCATTGACTGCCCCTCGATACTCTGCCTCTGCTGAAGAAAGTGCAATGGCTGCTTGCTTTTTGCTGGACCAGCAAATAGCACCATGACCAATCATGAAAACATAACCGGAAGTGGACTTCCGATCAATGCTATCACCTGCCCAATCTGAATCAGTAAAACCAATGAAATCTAGCTCAGAATCTGCAGCATAATGTATGCCAAACTGTCTCGTACCTTGCACATACTGCAAGATCCGCTTGGCTGCTCGCCAATGAAGCTCATGTGGCTGCTGCATATATCTTGACACGGCACTCACGGCATATGAGATATCAGGCCGTGAATGTGTCAAATAAAGTAGTGAACCAATCAACTGTCGATACATACTGCAATCTGCAAGCGGTGTGGAATCTCCCTCCTCAAGACTGATTCCTGAGAGGAATGGGAACGGGGCTGCCTTACATTCAGCCATATTAAACTTCAATAACAGGTCGGAAGCATATTTTTGCTGAGATATAGTGATCCCATCGAAATTTTGAGCTATCTCCAAGCCCAAAAAGTGACTCAGCAATCCCAAATCGCTCATGTCAAAAGCTAGATTTAAGGCAGTTTTTAGCTTGTTTATTGAAGTAAGTGTGCTACCAGTAATAAGCAGATCATCAACATAAAGTACAATAACCAACAAATTACCTTTAACTCGCTGAAGATAGACATTCGGATCAGATTTGCATCTTTGGAAATTCTGAGAAAGAAGGAAGGAGTCCATCTTTGCGTACCAAGCTCTTGGGGCCTGTTTTAACCCGTACAAAGACTTCTTCAATCTACAAACCAATGATGGATCTGATGTATAACCCTCTGGCTGCTGCATATAGACCTCTTCAGCAAGGTCTCCATGTAAAAATGCACTCTTCACATCCATGTGATGCACCTCCCAGTGCTTGGATGCGGCAATAGCTAAAACAAGGCGGATGGAATCCATCTTTGCAACCGGTGCAAAGGTCTCTGTGTAGTCCACTCCTTGGACTTGGGAAAAACCTTTTGCCACCAACCTTGCTTTATATTTGCTGATAGTGCCATCAGCAGCAACTTTAGTACGGTAGACCCATTTACACTTCACTAATTTTCTTCCAGGTGGAAGAGAAACTAGCTCCCATGTATTGTTCTTTTGAAGAGAACTGTACTCTTCATCCATGGCATCTTTCCATCTCGGATCTCGATGGGTTGAATAATATGATTGGGGATCTGAACCAGCCATCAAATAACAAATCTCAGGAAGAAATGGATCAGCAATAGAAAGAGCCATACCTGCCCTTTGAAAGTCTCCTCTTGTTCGTCTCGGATCAGCAGGATTTCCAAGATTCGAACCAGCAGATTGTAGAGTATTTTGGGCCCACTTTGGTAACTGAGGGAGATCTGAATGGTCGGATTCCGAACCTGATATGTCATGATCATCATATGCTGCTACAATATCAGAAATATCAGAACTCATACCTTCATTATCGCTGCTCGAATCTTCTTCTGGTGAAGGCGGTGAATCGGCAGTTTTCTCCTCAACTAGTTGCAATTCTTGAAGCGGTTCTTCAAACTGCACACTGCGCTCTATGAATATCTTTTTAGATCTGATATCCATGAGTTTATATGCTTTTGATTCTTCCCCATATCCTATCAATATGCACTCGATACTTTGTGGATCCAAAGCTCGTCTCTTCTCAGAAGGAATTCTAGCCCATGCAGTAGAGCCAAAAACTCTCAAATTTGACACATCCGGTTTGTGACCAAAGAATGCTTCGAAAGGAGTCATACCTTTCACGGATGAATGTGGAACTCGGTTCTGTATATATGCAGCAACATTGATTGCTTCAGCCCAAAGATTTGCAGCCAAACCTTTTGATTCAATCATGCATGTAGCCATCTCTTTCAGTGACCGGTTTTTCCTTTCCGCTACACCGTTCTGCTGGGGTGTGTAGGGAACTGTATGTTGGATCTTGATTCCGCTTTGGGCACAAAATTGCAGCAAATCGGACTTGATATATTCCCCACCATTATCAGATCTAAGAGCTTTGATCTTGCTCTCAGTGGTGGTCTCAACAGAAGCCTTAAAATCCTTGAATTTTCCAAGCACTTCTGACTTGTTTTTGAGAAAGAATACCCATGTAAAGTGAGAATAATCGTCAATAAATGTCAAAACATACCTTGAACCATTTAATGACATATGGGGCAGCGGACCGCTGATATCAGAATGGATCAATCCCAAAATAGTAGAGGCTCTGCTAGCCTTGCCGCGGTCGAATCTGTGCTCGGGGTGCTTCCCAATAATGCAACCGAAGCATATTCCCTTCGAGGAACGGAGTTGTGGAAGCCCATCAACCATGGATTTATTTGATAGCAGCAGCAAATACTTATAATTTAGATGTCCAAATCTTTCATGCCAAAGCCTACTAACCTCATTACCATGTGTGCGAAGAGCAGTGGGCTTTGCAAGCGGAATAAAGTGCGAAAACTCATAACATTTAGCAGTGTGGTTTGCCTTTCCAACCGCAACTAGTCTTCCACTTTTGATATCAGAAATTTCAACTGTATTAGGGCTGAATGTGACTTTCTTTGGATCACCAGTATGTGTCATTTGATACACAGAAAGGAGATTCGAAGCTAAGGAAGGCACATAGAGAACATTCTGAAAGCATCCATGATCTACATGAATCGTACCTTTGCCCTTTGAAGAAATTTTTGAGTCATCTCCCAAATGGATGGGGATGGAGCTGTTTGGATCGAATGAGGAAAAAGAATCAATATTTGCAGCCATATGATTTGATGCACCCGAATCTATCAAGAGAGTGGGCTTCGAAACCGTTGCCATGAGTGCTTGTCCTCTTTCATGATCGTCATTCCGATCCTTCTTCCTTGCACCGTCAGGAAGGGTTATGTTGTTCTTTTCCAAAAGGAGGGCCATTTGATCTATAGTCTTCTTCATACATGAGCTTTCGGGATGAAAGCCACGGTTACAATAAGTACATTTAGATTTTTGGTTACCTTCTTTGCCCTTTTGCTTGGATTTCGAACTGGATGGTGCATCCGTTTGCTTGCCTTTGTCTTTTTGCTTGTGAGGCTCGAATTTGGGCTTCTCCTTCTTTAGCTTTCCTTTACCATTCGAAATCTTGGGTCCTTGAACAAATAGGGCTGAATCTTTGGAGCTTATGGACCCCATTTGAATCAACTTGTCATGCTCTTTCGTAACGGACTCAATGAAGGCATTCAAGGTAGGCATCTTCCAATTCGGGGTAGTTAGCCGACCGGAATTGAAAGTGGAGACAAATACCGAATAATCTTTCCCAAGCTTGCTTAGAATGGAGAGGATCAACTGTTTATCCTCTTTGATAACACCACTGTTCTTCAATTGCAAGTTCAAGTTCTTGAATTTTGTGAAGAATTCATTGATGCTCTCGAAATTCTCAGGATTAAGGCCAATCAATTCATTCTCTAATTGAAAAGCCCTAAGCTCATCCTGCTTGCCGAATAGTGTCTCAAGTTGCTCCCATATGGCTTTTGGAGTCTTCAATCCGCTGAGATGGAAGTGAAGATCCTTGGAGATGGAGAGACAAAGAAGACCGTAAGCTTCATCAAGCTTATTGTAGTGTTTGGTTCTTTCTGCCACATTGTTTGGCTCCAATTCAAGACCAAGAGTGACTCAGTAGTATCCTTTTGAACGTAATATGATCTCCATATCATCTTTCCAATCAAAATAATTGAATGGGGTGAGGATAGGCTTTGAAGAAGAGTATTCCATTGCTAGGAGCGAGTCAAATGATGAAGAAGAAGCTTGCATGCAGACTATAGCGAATGGAGATGCTGTAGGGAAGCTTGCATGCAGAATGTAGCGAGTGCACTTGGAGGAGATAATTAACCTGCAAATCACATAAGAACAATCACAATAAGGTCGAACAATCCACCCTTTGAGAGTTGCATCACACCTGGGATTGGATTTCAAGCAATGTTGAATAGGTCCAATGTATCAGATCCAGGAATTATGTGGTAACTCAAGCTTCTGGAGTGGTATTGGAGTATTTTTCAAGCTTTGCATGCACAGGAGCGAATGCCCTTGAGATATCTCATGCCAAACTTTTTGCAATTTTTAGCAATTCAGTCAAATCTTCTTGTATAAACACCTGTAGAAAAGATATCTTGTCCCTGCAATGGCTCTGATACCATGTAAAGTTAGTCACAGCAGATCTAATGAACAAATAAATCAGTCACAACAGATGAACATAGAAGAAATGGTGCAAAACTGTGCAAAACATGCAGCAGTGCTCTCTATCCCAGAAAGGGTGAATGAATTACAATACAAACTGTCACAATGAACAGAGCAATTCGAATTGCCTAAGGAGGTCATTCGAATCACTGAATGGAGTAGCTTGACTCAATCTAGGAGTCCTCATCAATCATCGGTGTTGCTCATCAATCACAACAAACAGTCATCCAGGTGTCAAGCTGAGTCTAACTGATCATAATAAATGTAACTGAAGTGTGTAGCACTGATATAGGATCTGGAGGCTCAGTGGGGGCGCATGGGAGGCTAACTGGAGTCAGAACAAGTCACCTAATCGAACTGGAGGTCAATCGGAGGTGAAACAGTCAGTCAGGAGTGAAATCGGAGTGAAATCAATCAGAATCGGAGCTAACTGAATGTAACTGGAGTGAATCTGCAGTGGTAGGTGAACAAGTGCGCCCTTCTCTGTCAGTAGGTGAGAAGAGGGCGCCTTTCAGCTTAGGAGGGCTAAAACTCTGTGGAAAGTGGCTCCCGGGTGCTAGAAGAAGGTGGATAAGGTGCTGGAGGCATCAAACTGGTGACTGGACTGCATATCCTGAAATAGATCATGCAAGATCCTGAAGTAGATATGTATCCCGAAATAGATGATCCTGAAATAGATATGTATCCCGAAATAGATGATGGATATCCGAACACAATTTAATAGATGTAAATGGGCATGACTGATAGTATTAATGTTACCGAAAGCTTCTATTTCCGGTCCACCTCTTCCCTTTGGGATAAATTAGGCCTAGAATTTCACACACTCGGGTTCTACGAAACGAAATAATTTTTGGGACATGGATTTCCATGTCCCACTTCGTTCAGGCCCTGATCTATGCTCCAACAATGTGGGACATGATATCTGAGTCGGTAAATATAAAGTCCTCATTTTGAATTTATGGCATGAGGTCAATTATGGAATTTCGCTAGTCATGGAATATATGAGAAGCCTAATTTTGTGCACTTCAAAAAATAACTAATTACACAAAATTATTTATATACATAGAATAATTAAGTTGTGTTATTCAAGTATGTTACTGAATGAAAATGGCTCGATAACAAAAAGACTAAATGTCCTTCAAAGTATTTTCAAACATCATCAATGGAAACAATTTTCTATCCTAAAATTTCTAAGTGTCTTATATTATCAGTGGGATTAAGGTTCAATGGTGAATCCAATGGATTTTAAACCACACACTAAGATTCAAATCTCCTCAACAACGCATGCATTAGATAAACCAATTGTGGACAATTTTCTGGTTGGTCGCTAATGAGTTGGTTTACCTACACAAGAAGGCCTCTTTGTGTTCACCATCATAGGATGTGCGTAATTCTACCTATCTAGCCTTTCAAAGCATCACTTTTGAGGGAAAAAAGGTTTCTTATGCTAATTTCATGTGTAACTGTATGCTAAATCCCTATCTCATAAAAGTGAAGTGCTTGTTACCGCCTGGAATCACACCTGGGAAAACGCGGCAAAATAATTCAACCCACTAGTGTGGCCTTGGGGATAAGACAGAGTCAACTGTTGTCACCTGAAACTTGACTCCTCCCTCTAGGCTTACTCCTAGCGAAGCCAAGGGGGGTGGACCCTAAAAAGAAAAAAAATATCTAAGGTGTTTAATCTATGAAAAATAAAACAAAGCTAATCTCGTAGTTAGAATTTTCAACAGAAGAACAATGCAATATTCAACTTGGAAACATTTATTATCCAACATTATCATTGAAACATAAACATCCATCATCATGAAATATTTAATAACAAGACCAGTGTTGATAATGAAATCAAATAAGGTGCTCGAAATGAAATGACAATGTTTTGCAATTGTTCTTGGTAAATTTTATTTTTTATGTGGTAATGAGTTGTTTATTAGGGATGGGGAATTTCCAATATACCGTGAGGTACTGGAAATATGTCTGGAATTTGACAAGGTGGCTCCTCACTTGGAAATGTGGGATGGATCGGAGTCTCTGGGAGGTGTTCAACACTACGCCAAACGAGGGTGTAGTCTAACAGTATCCCGAGGTCACTATCTAGTGCTTCCCGCTTCCTTTGAGGAATTTTCCCACACGTTATCAATAATTGTTTTACATCGGATTTTCGTAAGTGGGAGGTTAATTGGGAGAATGTGAAACTAATTACTAGTCACTAAGTTTATTTCTGGTTTGATCAACATCCTTAATCAAAGCTACAGTGATCCAGAGCATTCGGGGACAAAGCCTTGTTAATTTTATAGATTTTTGAACAATATTTTTCTTTTTTATTAAAACCCCAAGAGTCTCTTTTCTGGCCAGTACTCAGGAAATCCCTATCCTGAAACTGTACCTTGGGAAATCAAGGGGGTTGATTAAAACTTTAAAATGAAAAGGAAAATTGTTAAAAAATGTACAAAACTAAGTCCTGAGTGAACTTGTGGCCCGCCAATGGAACGAACCAACAAGGTAAATTTTAATCCTAGTTTTTTTTATTAAGTGCAAAAAAAAAAGAAATCTAAGCTAAAAATTGCAAACCATGAAAATTGAGTCGACGCAGTTTCCCCCCTTGGGGGATGGGGTGTGGGCATTGGGTAGCCTACTTGCTCTCATTTAATTTTTGTTTACAATGCGAAAATAAGTGCCCTAGTCATTCAAAATTGACTCAAAGGATTACAAAAAATGATGGAAAGAGTTTCCAGATGAAAGGGTATGGCTCTTGGGTGCTCTAGATGGCTCAATCTACCAAACATTGGGCAGAGTCTCCTCCTATCGGTTAACAAAATGTTGCAGAACAACGAGAAAATATTAGTAAAATGTGCCCAAAAACACTTTGAAAGTGAGTTTGGGTCACTAAAAAAAATTACTGAAAAAATAACTAAGTTAATCAATGATAAACTGACAAAAAATAACCAAGGAAAGCAAGTTTTCCTTGGGATCTTGGATTACTTTTGAGGAATTCAATGAAATTCACTTTTTAACTTGCAAGATGCACTTTTAAAACCAAACAACTAGTTTGCTACTCAAGCCTTAATATTTTTTCAATAAAAAATGACTTTTTGTATGTAAACTAGTGAATAAATCTAGGAACTAATGATAAAACTTATAAAACAATTAGATCTAAATGCAACTAAATAGTAGATCTACTTATGATTGGATCATAAAATTATAGATCTATTATTTGATTTCATATAGTAACCAGAACAGGAAAAAGATATATGAAAGAGAGAGAGGGAGATAAGAAATATTTTTTTAATATTTTTTGAGAAGAGGCTTTGGAGCCTTCTGGTGGAGAACCGAGGGACTAATTCTACAAAAGATGTTAGAAAAATGAAGGAAGCAAGCAAGATCCTCCACCCATCCACTTGAGATAACCTGCAAATCACATCAATTTGAACACAAAAGATCAAATCTAGAAATAGAGATATGAGAAATTAAATTAAAAGTGCTCATAAACAAATGACACACTAAGATTAGATCTCTACACATGCATATATAAAAGAATGACACACTAAGATTAGATCTCTACACATGCATATATAAAATAATGACACACTAAGATTAGATCTCTACACATGCATATATAAAAGATTAAAACAATAAAACTATTGTCTAACCTTCCTTATAAATCAATACCTTGCAAGGGAAGGTCGTGCTATTTGATGCAGATGGCATAGCCTCTCTTAAAACCTGGACGCAGCGCCTCCGTAAAGCTCAGGCTAGGGCGATGGCTATGCTATTGCGTGCTGTGGTTTGGATTGGGAATCCATACGCGATGTTTAGCTTGTCTTGGGACTTTGATTCATGGCTATGGACTTGGTCACGGCCCTTTCACACGACTTAAGCTTGTCTAGCTTGGATTTGCCACAAATCCATTTCGAGTTTGATTTACCATCATGCATGTAAAATACGATCCCAAGATTGGGAACCTAGCGAAGGAGGGCTGGGATACGTATTGGGCACTAAATCTGAACCTCGACAATGTTTAGATAATATTTCTCAACTTAACACAAAAAAAAATTGTGTATTATTTTAAATATGTCTTTAACTATCAAATTGTGTATTATTTTAAATATTGTTTTTAACTATCAATAGTAAACTATATTGTCTTTATAAACAAACATATTGTCTTAAATTGGGACAAATTAAACTTAAAGTTGTGTATTGTCTCAAATATTGTCTCTGCAAACGATATCACTTTTGTCTCTTTAGAGACAATATAAAACAATGTATAATTTTTTTTTAATCATTTGATAAAAATCAACTAAAGCTTATAATAAACTGTAAAATCATATATTTGATTTATTTAAAGCTTATAATAAAATGTAATAACTTATATTGTATTTATTTATGATAGGGCATCAGGATCGAACCACGAACCACCAACATTCTGCTTTGTAATGAAGATGCTCTACCATTGAGCTAGTGCCCTTTAAAGAATTAGAGGAGAAAGATAAGTTGTTGTACAACACCTAATAATTTCTAGTGTTATCAAATAACAAATAAATACATACAAAGCAAATTGTGTGCCAATACAAAATGTGATAATTGCAAACCAATGCACAAGAGAGCCTCAAGGTCTCAGAGCCAACCATGTCTTCTCATCAGACCAAATAAACAGACTAAAACATTTAATAATCTGCCTATACATGAAATTATCAGAGCCATCCTATGAAGAAAGTGTTGCACATAACAAAAAGAAAAGAAAGTTGCAGAGAATTTCAACATATAAGTGCATTATACAGAAAAAGTGCCTCATATGGCAGCCGATGTGAACAGTTAAACTAAACACAAAGTAATTAATATAAGTGTCCTGAGCCAAACTCACATTACCCATTCTAGACTACTAGCAAAAGAAAAAAGAGAAAACCATAGAATTACTTGAGGTTGCTTGCGACTCTTGCTTCCTCCGACTTCTCTTCCAAAATGGGATAACGATAATCCCCTGAGCTGGAAGAGCTATCCGTGGGCCTCTTCATTGGAAGCGGTTCAGTTTTCTTCTGACTGGAGGGAATCACCACACTTTTTAGTTCCACCTTCTTACGCTTATGACCACTCATCGAGGCAACATTTGTTTTATCAGCTGGTTGCGAAGGTCATGCAAAGGCCCCTCGACTTGTTGAATGCCATGGTGCTCTGCTAGTTTGGATACTTCGGATTCAACTAGAGAGGAGGCCATATGAAGAACAAGAGCAGGGGAATGAGAAGGGGAGGAGTTATTCCCCTGAATGAGGTCTTGCAAGTGTATGTGAATCTGAGCGAATGAATTTTTCACTACCCAATAGTGTCTGTGCTTAACCCTTTCCCGTTGGCTTATCATTTTTTGAATTATGAATTCCTCCTCCCAATCATCTATCATGGTTCTCAGATGCACTGGGACGATGTTGTCATCACCAAATTGAATGGAACCCCTGCATCCACGGTTACCTGAGTGCCCTCGACCTCTACCTTCCCGACGAGAAGTGGCTCTGAGTCGACGAGACATGCTAGTTGTTAAGTGGTGGAGCAGAAAGGTTGTGAAATGTGAAGTCTAGAGCCACAAAGGAGCTAGGATTAAACCAAGCACGAAATGAGCAATAAAGGACCAAATATCTGAGACGAGGAGGTTAAGGCATGTAGAGAACGAGCGACCAACCTGGTGCAATGGAGAATCTCTAACTGATAGCACCTTCTCACTACACTACCTTAGGGATTGGTAAAAAACCCTATCAAATAACCTTGAAACGCCGTTCCAACCAACCATAATTTTGCAGAGGAATGGAATGATTGCCATAGTACCAGAGCCATCTCTACAGACCACTCGGAATTTATCAACCTCATAAAGGTCGTGAGCATCGAACAGGGAGGGCATTAAGTTGCATGGTGGGGTGGTCGAGAAGGTGCCATGTGGTGTGAGGTGGTGGTTTCTCGTACCGGCTGCCATACTCCTTGGGATCGAGACGATCACCCACATCCGGGGGAATATAAGAACAACACTAAGGATTGTCACGTGAAATAATTTCCATACATAAATTCTCTCACATGAAGAGAAATGCCCTGAAACATGAAGTTACTTTCACATAAATCATTGCAATTGTTTAGAGAAAATAATCCCTTTAGGAGTACATTTTGTTCAAATAAGTATGCCCAGAGAAAATGCTTAACAACAAAAAAAATAATGCAAGTTATTATTCCATGGATTTGAGCAAAATAAGGGAACAAAACTTAGAATTTGTTCACACATTTTCGTAGCACCGGCCACATAAACAAAAAAAAAGCATAAAAGACAGATTCCCAAATTTGAATCTGTTGTAGAGCAACAAAGTGCAGATTGAAAGCCACACCATATCATATTTACATACAAGGAACATAATGTGAATGGCAATAGACAAATTGAAGACCTAGAGTTGGGCACAAAATTTGGCCACAGTGCACATTGTAGATTTCACACCATGTCATATTTACATAATGGATAGAACATGAACAATTGTAGACAAATTGAATACCTAAAATTGGGCACAGAACCTAGCCATTGTAATTTTTCTAAGAAATGAACAATTAAAAAGGATATACTCTTGGACAATGTTTTTTCTTTTGTACAAGGAATGGTCAATCTTCCTAAGTAGGGCAATAGAAATTTTAACATGTAAACATTAAAATATTTGAATGCTTTATTGATAAGGTTTAAAATATTTGAATGCTTTATTGATAAGAATTACTATTGTAAAACAAAGTATTTAACCCACATATTAAACACATTCTTCCTATAATAGATATATAAGAAACATTTTTTAGTGTCCCCTTTAGTATGTTTTATGTAAGTGAAGTAAGACAAAGGACATTAAGAGATGGAATGTTATAGATGATGTTGAACTAATAAAAACAACTTGTTGTGATTAGAAACTTTAGTAAGACTCTAGGCAAAGGGTACAAAAGTTGGTATTCTTAGCTTGACAGGCTGTCAAGGTAAAGAAACCTAAAAGGTAAATGCCTATATTTGAATCTGTTGTAGATTGCAATGCATGCATTATGTCATATTTAAATATAATAAGTAAAAAAAGATGAAAAGCAATAGACAAATTGAAGGCCTGGAATATGGCACAAAACCTGGCCACTGTTAACAACAAAATCAGTTTTTCCCTTTTGTACAAGGAATATATTGATCTTTATGAGCAATGAAGGGCAACATAAGCATGGAATAAATTTTTTGATACATGAATCAATAAAATTTTGTATTAGTCACGACCAATAAGGAAAAAAGTGCATTATCTAAAAAATTAAACACTCTTCAAAAAAGACATGCAAGAACTATTCTCAGTTTACTCACATAGTTTAGTTTGTCAAGGGGAAGTATATGTAGAAGGATAATCCGAGGTGTAATGTTAATGATAATGTTGAATCTAGTAAAAATTGCATTTTTTTATTAACAACTCAGGTAAGTCTCAAGGTAAAGGTCATAGAGGTAGTCATAACTTATTCTTAGATTGATAGATTGTCAAGGTGAATCCAATTAGATATTGCCTTCAAGGTAAGATGAATACTTGAGAGTGATGGAAATATAACAAAGTTGGAAGATTCTCTAGGTGGGTTTGGTGGAATTTTGCCTTCAGAATGAGAGAGACAACACATTCTGATGAGCTACAACTAAGACTCAAATCCAAAGATGAAGAGAAGCTAAAGACCAAGCTTGTAACCAAGTTACCAATGTAGAGAAGTAGCGAGCATTATGACTCACATTCTTGATTAATGAATGGTGGTAGAGTAAGATGTGGTATTCACATCAATGAATTTTGTAGTCACTTACTTCTTCTTTTCAACATTCTTGAGTTGCAAATTTTTTAACTTTTTCATTGAGAAGTGGTTGTGGGGGCTTTGGAGTATTAATACAACAATAATATTTATTGTTAGAAGTCATTAACTTTATGTTGCAATTCATATGAGAGGATCATTTTCCAATGTAAAGTTAAATTTCATGGCCAATTGTCATGACTAGAAGCTAGGTGGTTAAATGACCTTAATCACTTAGGAATGTTATAAATTGCAAAAAGGAAAAAAGTTAGGGTGTGCGATAGATGTATCAATGCAACGTAGATAATCAATACTTCTTTATTTTCTCTCCACCATTGTCTATGTGAATGTGTACTATAAATTCTTACAAGGAGAAAGACAACCTAATTTGGTGTTAGTGTAATGAGCAACGATAAGCGTTAATTTTACTGGAGGGTAGTGATAGTGTTGTCAAAAGGAAAAAGACTCAAGTGGGTGCATTTAAAATGGTGGCTAAAGAGAATCCAAACATGAAGAATTTTGACCAAGATCTTATCCATAGATGAAAGAGAGTTTTCAAGAGGTGTCTTGTAGCTTCAAAGTAGTTGAGGACCCTTAGAATGAAATATCAAGAAAATGCAATAATGTTTTCACTCTTCCAAAAGAGATGAATAAGTTAGAGAACTATTTAAACAAATGGAAAGGGAATTGTAAAACTTCAAGGAGCAATTTTCCAGAATAGAAAGGATTGAGAGCTTGCGCATTGTCATAGGTGAAAGAAAAAACCAGATGGAAAAAATAGATTAAAGAATTTTAAATAAATTATAATGATTGACGCAGAAACATAATGACATTGGGAATATGTTAGAATAGTTGAATTCCTTTTTCAATGTTGATTTTGGTTATTATGAGCTTTAATTAGAGATTGGGTTGAAGTCAGTTGGCATCACTATTGTGGTGACTAGCTCAAGTAGAAGACCACCTTTATTTCTCTTGTCCTTTACTATAGGGTGAAGTGTATTTGTCTATGTTAAAATACAATATGAATGGTTTTAGTTCACTAATATGGTTATGGGTACAATTTAATAGATGTAAATGGGCATGACTGATAGGATTAATGTTACCGAAAGCTTCTATTTCCGGTCCACCTCTTCCCTTTGGGATAAATTAGGCCTAGAATTTCACACACTCGGGTGCTACGAAAGGAAATAATTGTTGGGACATGGATTTCCATGTCCCACTTCGTTCAGGCCCTGATCTATGCTCCAACAATGTGGGACATGATATCTGAGTCGGTTTATAAGGTCCTCATTTTGAATTCATGGCATGAGGTCAATTATGGAATTTCGCTAGTCATGGAATATATGAGAAGCCTAATTTTGTGCACTTCAAAAAATATCTAATTACACAAAATTATTTATATACAGAGAATAATTAAGTTGTGTTATTCAAGTATGTTACTGAATGAAAATGGCTCGATAACAAAAGGACTAAATGTCTTTCAAAGTATTTTCAAACATCATCAATGGAAACAATTTTCTATCCTAAAATTTCAAAGTGTCTTATATTATCAGTGGGATTAAGGTTCAATGGTGAATCCAATGGATTTTAAACCACACACTAAGATTCAAATCTCCTCAACAACGAATGCATTAGATCAACCAGTTGTGGACAATTTTTTGGTTGGGCGCTAGTGAGTTGGTTTACCTACACAAGAAGGCCTCTTTGTGTTCACCATCATAGGATGTGCGTAATTCTACCTATCTAGCCTTTCAAAGCATCACTTTTGAGTGAAAAAAGGTTTCTTATGCTAATTTCATGTGTAACTATATGCTAAATCCCTATCTCATAAAAGTGAAGTGCTTGTTGCCTCCTGGAATCACACCTGGGAAAACGCAGCAAAATAATTCAACCCACTGGTGTGGCCTTGGGGATAAGACAGAGTCAAGCATTGTCACCTGAAACTCGACTCCTTCCTCTAGGCTTACTCCTAGCGAAGCCAAGGGGGGTGGACCCTAAAAAGAAAAAAAATCTAAGGTGTTTAATCTATGAAATATAAAACAAAGCTAATCTAGGAGTTAGAATTTTCAACAGAAGAACAATGCAATATTCAACTTGAAAACATTTATCATCTAACATTATCATTGAAACATAAACATCCATCATCATGAAATATTTAATAACAAGACTAGTGTTGATAATGAAATCAAATAAGGTGCTCGAAATGAAATGACAATGTTTTGCAATTGTTCTTGGTAAATTTTATTTTTTATGTGGTAATGAGTTGTTTATTAGGGATGGGGAATTTCCAATATACCATGAGGTACTGGAAATATGTCTGGAATTTGACAAGGTGGCTCCTCACTTGGAAATGTGGGATGGATCGGAGTCTCTGGGAGGTGTTCAACACTACACCAAACGAGGGTGTAGTCTAACGGTATCTCGAGGTCACTATCTAGTGCTTCCCGCTTCCTTTGAGGAATTTCCCGTCATGTTATCAATAATTGTTTTACACCGTATTTTCGTAAGTGGGAGGTTAATTGGGAGAATGTGAAACTAATTACTAGTCACTAAGTCTCTTTCTGGTTTGATCAACATCCTCAGTCAAAGCTGCAGTGATCCAGAGCATTTGGGTACAAAGCCTTGTTAATTTTATAGATTTTTGAACAATATTTTTCTTTTTTATTAAAACCCCAAGAGTCTCTTTTCTAGCCAGTACTCGGGAAATCCCTATCCTGAAACCGTACCTCGAGAAAGAAAGGGGGTTGATTAAAACTTAAAAAAAAAAGGAAAATTGTTAAAAAATGTACAAAACTAAGTCCTGAGTGAACTTGTGGCCCGCCAATGGAACGGACCAACAAGGTAAATTTTAATACTAGTTTTTTTTATTAAGTGCAAAAAAAAAAATCTAAGCTAAAAATTGCAAACCATGAAAATTGAGTCTACGCAGTTTCCCCCCTTGGGGGATGGGGTGTGGGCATTGGGTAGCCTACTTGCTGTCATTTAATTTTTTGTTTACAATGCGAAAATAAGTGCCCCAGTCATTCAAAATTGACTCAAAGGATTACAAAAAATGATGGAAAGAGTTTCCAGATGAAAGGGTATGGCTCTTGGGTGCTCCAAATGGCTCAATCTACCAAACATCGAGTAGAGTCTCCTCCTATCGGTTTACAAAATGTTGCAGAACAACGAAAAAATATTAGTAAAATGTTCCCAAAAACACTTCGAAAGTGAGTTTGGGTCATTACAAAAAATTACTGAAAAAATAACTAAGTTAATCTATGATAAATTGACAGAAAATAACCAAGGAAAGCAAGTTTTCCTTGGGATCTTGGATTACTTTTGAGGAAGTCAATGAAATTCACTTTTTAACTTGCAAGATGCACTTTTAAAACCAAACAACTAGTTTGCTACTCAAGCCTTAATATTTTTTCAATAAAAAATGACTTTTTGTATGTAAACTAGTGAATAAATCTAGGAACTAATGATAAAACTTATAAAACAATTAGATCTAAATGCAACTAAATAGTAGATCTACTTATGATTGAATCATAAAATTATAGATCTATTATTTGATTTCATATAGTAACCAGAACAGGAAAACAATATATGAAAGAGAGAGAGGGAGATAAGAAAGATTTTTTTAATATTTTTTGAGAAGAGGCTTTGGAGCCTTCTGGTGGAGAACCGAGGGACTAATTCTACAAAAGATGTTAGAAAAATGAAGGAAGCAAGCAAGATCCTCCACCCATCCACTTGAGATAACTTGCAAATCACATCAATTTGAACACAAAAGATCAAATCTAGAAATAGACATATGAGAAATTAAATTAAAAGTGCTCATAAACAAATGACACACTAAGATTAGATCTCTACACATGCATATATAAAAGAATGACACACTAAGATTAGCTCTCTACACATGCATATATAAAATATTAAAACAATAAAACTATTGTCTAACCTTCCTTATAAATCAATACCGATCGTTACAATAAGCTAGATTTAGATGCAAGAGAAAAACAAGTAGCTCAAATACATGTTACCTCAATGAAAACCATAACATCCATCCACTCATCAAAAGCACTACACAAATATTGACCTCCAAAGTCTCTTTATTTTCATAAAAAAAATAAGCAAATACAATAGCAAGCTCTTGATATCAAACTCCAACTAGAGAACAATGAGGAGAGAGTCTTGGTTAAATCCTTATCAGGCCTTTTTTGCACTCAGAGGTTCAAAGAAAGAATAGATAATACTACTGAAGTTAGGACTCGAACTCCATTGATTATCTTAGTTTAAACAAATGGAGGCCTAATAGTTATAATGGTTCATTCATAACCAGTTCAAGCGATTCACGAGGTGAGTAAAATAATTTGTACCGAAGTGGTCTATCCAGACCATACGAGATGTTTGCATAAGCAGTTTAAAAAGGGAGAATAATCGACAAATAATAAAAAAAGAGTGTATAAATGCTTTACGTGATAAAAAATTTCTTGCATATGATGACTTCGGCGTAATCACTTATTAAACATGATCATAACTACTGGATTTGAACTATCAAGTCATTGAATAAAAAAATTATTAATAAAGGAAGTATAACCAGATTGTAATTTCTTTCCCATAGTTCTTAATATTCACTCATAATGAGCTATTATGTTCATACCTGGGTAGTAAGAAAAATATTTATAGAATCACAGATACTCGCACAGAGTTTACATCCTCCGTATACTTATTCTATGATGGGAATGATTTGTACCAGGAGAAACAGATTATAACGAGAGTTTTTACTATTACAAAGTAGATTGCCTAGGTTCACTTTACTAAGTTGATTTAGAATCCAAGAGAGAACAAACTTTTAGCACAACGTATTTTCATTTTCTCCACTCGTTATAGGATCTGATACAGAACTGTAATTAGATGCAACAATCTCAAATTCAGATTGGGTCTGCGATCCTAAGGAAGACACAAGATATGCATGAAGATATACATATTTACTACTATGGATTTACTTCCTTCTAGAACTTATAGACACAAATATACAAACCCTTCAGTCATAGATTTCAGTTCACATGCACGACATTTAAATAAATACATATGCATAAGTTCATCTCGACGTAAAATCCTTTTCAGGCCCTTTTTGCACTCAAAGGTTGCAGAGAAACGACAGGAGGGATGAAATCGTCCAAACAAGCTCGAGCTAGAGTAAATGAGGAGGTTTCGACATAAACCAAAGAAATGAATTTTTGTTTCTCCTCTCGAAGGTTCCTTGTTGGTTTCCATGCATCGTTGGGATCCCATGGTGCCAGATGTGTGACAACGGTGGTTGGGGAGAATGGCATCTAGCTGTAGAAGGAATGCGGGGGAGATTAACAAACTTAGGACCAATATTTGGCAGTTACAAACTCTTGTTCACCAAGGGCAGGTGCCTAGGAATATGGAATCCCCTCCCCCTAATTTAATGATCACCGCCAACTATCGAACATGGTTTTAGATATAATTATGTGAAAGTGAAAACTTAATGTGAACTAAAACAAAGAAACTTACTAGAAAGGACTCCCCTCCACTTATGAATGAGGAGATCTTGCACAACCAAATTTTTTTCAAGATATACCTGTGTAAATAAACTTTTAGAATTCTGCCACCACTACTCTAAATGAAATAGTACATAACTATATACATGTTCAGGAAAAAAATTAGTTTGTAAGTAATCAATTTGAGGAGGTACATTACAATTGTATTCAGATCATGAAATTTGGGAGGTAATGCTTATGATCTCCTAACAATTACATGTACTCATGTATCCATACTGGATAATCTTCCATGCTTATTTAAGATAAAAAATTGAATTGAGTTGCAATGTAAATATGATCTCAGAGCATTTTCACTCATTTCTATTAGTGTTTCTAATGTTTGTAAAAGTAGGCCTTACAAAAATTTCAAATGGGAAACTCCTTTGGAGATTTACCGAACCAACTTGCTTCTTCTGGTCATACATGTTTCTATGCCCTTTCAGTTCTTTCAATGCAGTATGTTCATATATCTAGAAAGAAGAGATAGAAGTAAAGAAACGTGTCTCTTTCAAAAACAAAATATCATTCCCCCACCATTCATTATCCCAACAAATCATTGAATTTAACTACAATACTTATTTCAATAAGATCTGACAAAATATCGAGCTTTTGCATAAAATAGTGGTTGGGTATTCTCCATACCTTTGATGCATTTTTCTTTATTTTTTACAATGAGTGATGAGGAAGAGAATTGGAGTGTTGGTCAAAGGAAACTCTTGTGCTTAGGTCGTTCTCTCCTAAGGCATAACCAAATTTTGGTTCTAGATGAAGCAACTGCATCCATCAACTTTTCCACATATGTACTTCTTTAGAAAGTCAATAGGCACAATTTTTCCAATTGCACGGTGATAACAATTTCACACAGGGTGACCACTGTCATTGACCCTCTTTGATGCTACGAATGAATTAATTATTCTCTCCTTCTTCTAATGTATTCATGCAATTACTGAATATTGGACCTTAATGGCCTCTGCACCAACGATATGTAATGAACTTGTTAAAATGTGCATGTGGAATACTGACATTAAATATGGACTTGAATGATATCAAATAAGATGTCATTGAGGACATATGAATCCATGAAAAATGCATCATCTAGTGTCACGTCCCCTCCCATAATACTAGTGCAATGGAGAGGATCGTGATCCCAAACCGGGCATCCAGCCCCATAAACTCATTTCCTGAGCAATCACATACTAAATGGAGATATGAAGATGCATAAATCTTTTAAAAACACAGCGGAAGTAAGTCATGTGCAGAATTAACACACATCCAACGTTTTCATGATAGCCATTAAGTGTAGACATTGCAGAAATAGCAAATGAAAATACTTATCTTTAAACCAAGTAATCCCAAGCAACCAGCTACACTTCTGCAACGTTCCACCCAACCATAGGCCAGTGTGCTCCTTAATCTCTCGGCACCACTGCCACCCCCGAGCGGGGCACGATCTCCACAAGGTAAAGGGGAAACAGGCTCTCACATAGCCAAAGTTATGCCAGAATCAGCCAAGCCAACTAGCAGTTGGGTTTCTCAGGATGCTAAGAGGTGGGCAGAGGTGAGTTACTAGGCTAGTGGCTCAACCATGGAGCTATGGATACACCATTGGGCTCATCAAGCCAAATCTGTCCTCTTCCACTCTTGAAGCCCCTGCTCACAGGTTCAAATCTAAAACGGGATGCACTGAACAACAAAACCACAATTACTGGGCATGAGGAAAACGATTTCCACAGTGGGATGCATGAGATGGGGTTTCAACTCACTCAGAAAAACGTGGGAACACACAAAAATGAAATGGGAAGATGGGGAACAACCCTGGGAAGCCAATCCGTTTTTAGAAAAACGTCCTTGGACATTCGGGGGCAAAAACGACCTCCATACAGTCCCCAAATCGTGGCTCTCCTCTCCCAGGCTACTGCATATGCAAAAACGAACTCCCAGGCATGGAGAAATGCAGGATTTGGATGAAAAACGTGTAGGGAAAGACCCAGCTAGCTCCCACTGCGTGAATGAGTGAAAACTGCCTATTCAGGATGGCTTTGGGCACCATTTCGTGGGTGATTTCTTGCCCAAGGAGACAAAACATGAATTTCCAGGTTGATGGCTTGCCCATGCACGAAAATGGCTTGCCCATGCTTCTTCATTTCCAAGGCATTAACTGCCTTAACCAATTTCTTGGGAGAATTAAATGATTGGGTGCATGAGACAAAATGGGTAGTTGGTGGTTTTATGGGTTTCCTCATTGACACATGGATTAATACCATTGGCTCAAGGGTTTGAATAATTTCCCTCCCTCTTCCTTGTAAAGATCGTGCCCCCGTCTCTTTTGTTGTATTGCGTAGCTGGTTGTGGGTTTTTTCATTAAAATTGCATATTTACATGATGTCCGATTTTATATTGTGCACTGCTAGCACAAGAACCATATGCATCTATTCTAATTGCCGATACATAAAACGATAAGTCAGTGGCGGGGCCTTGGCCTTGAGCTCCTCACCATGACTAAATGACAATATTTACATCATTTACAATATTAAACCAATAGGGTTAAGCTGGGGACATTACATCTAGCATGCATTTGACTTTATCACTCTTAGGAAAGTCACAAAATTCATCATAGTGAATAAATGTAGATAGGCCAACTACTGAGTAGCAAATAAACAAGGAAAAAAATTAAATTAAAACCTTCATTAACATTGTATGGAAAAATTAAGATGCATGTATTATGAAATTAATAGTTGGGTGCCATTGTTATATGTTCCTCATAGGGAAATTACAAAAAAAACTATTTTGGAGTCAAATTTCACACCACCCTCACCTATGGTCACCGATTCCAAAAAATTACTGGCAAATATGCATCATCAATTTCCTATGAAAACCTAATTCTTATTGAAATTGAACATAAGATTCCCTGTGATACCTCCTTTGAAATCTTGCTCAAATATGGTCCCAATGGATCTATCAAATTTATTACAAAACCATCCCCCAACTTATCCAACTCGGAAAAAAAAACAACACCATCAGAATTATCAGACTTTGTAGTTGAATGATATGAAGGATATGTAGGGCACACCTTTGAAGTTGTGAACAAGGCTTTAGTTTTCTTTTTCTGCGCAGTGTGATGAGAGGTAAACGTATAACCCCCAACAACAATCTTAGTCTGAGTTTTCTTATCTATCACTCTTCTAGAATCCTCACAAAATCCCTCTGAAATACTATAATCAAAATATGCCCCTGAAATACTGGTGCCTCCACGAACAATATTCTATGCATTAACATAAAGTGATGGTTTCAGAAAGGTATCATTCCCCTCGTTGGTTCCCGTTAACACCATTGACATCATCTTCAATTTATTTCACCCCATTTTAGTATAGTCACATTCTCCATAAGAAAATTCTTAATATCTTCTATTGTTATCCCCCCTCTACTGAAACCCTCATCGTCCTTGATTTTAGATCTCTTCAAATTAAAACCTCAAAATGTATTCATAGTTGAACCTAAATTATAGATAATAAAATCTTCAAATTGTTTCCTAGAAACAATGGAAGGCATTACCATGACAGAGATATAATGCCAACTTCATTAAATTTGGACATATTAGACAATTTTTGGACTAACAAAGTGTGAATTTAGGCTTGGAATGTGTCAATATCAACCTTTCTAAAGTGCAAAAACAGGTTCTGAAAGTGGCAATATTGGCTTTGAAAAGTGCGTTTTTCTATTCAAATATTGTGTTTTTTGACTACTTATGAACCTTAAAATTGCAGTTTTTTGTTATAAACTATGAATTTCAATTCAAAAAGTGTGAATTTCAAATAAAAAAATGCAAATTTTGATTTCAAAAGTGTAGATTTCAAATCAAAAAATGAAAATTTTCATTTGAAAAGTGTGAATTTAAAATAAAAAAATGCAATTTCTGATTTGAAAAGTGGAATTTCAAATAAAAAAATGCAAATTTTTATTTGAAAATTGCAATTTTCATTTTTAAATGTTCAAAATTTTAAGGTGAAAAGTCCAGTGTTTAAAATATTTACTCATTGTTTGAATATCCAGTCAATCGGCTAAGTTATAAAATATAAAAATGATTTGTCCCGACTTCTATTTTCCGACAAGAAGGATCAACCGCCCCTTCTTTTCGTAGTTAATTGTGAAAATATTTATCCAACAATTCAGATATATTCATAATGGAGAATACAAGAAGGTTCGACCGACCCTTCTTGCAGTGTCGAACTATTATGAAAATAATATTGGAAATACGAAGGGTCGATCGACCTTTCAATGACAAGATAATTTTAAAAATAGAACACCTTGGAAGTTTTAGCATATAAAATGGTTTCTCCCAACTTCCATTTTTCGACAAGAAGGATCAGCCGCCCCTTCTTTTCGTAGTTAATTGTGAAAATCTTTATCCAACAATTAAGCTATATCCATAGTAGAGAACATAAGAAGGAGCGACCGACCCTTCTTGCGGTGTCAAACTATTATGAAAAGAATATTGGGAATAAGAAGGGTCGGTTGACCCTTCATTTACGAGGGAAATGTAACAATAGAACACCTTGGAGAAAGAGCAGTTGCTCTTTCTATGAGAATATTTCCAGTTGCCAATGAACTGTTTGAAGCAAAATGTCTAAATTTTGTTGTTTAATTGTTGATATCTAGTATCCTAGGGTGACACGTGGAATGATCATATTGTGACACGTGGCATATTTGATTTAGCACATTGAGTATTAGAAATATAGTTTAATTATAATATTGGCTTGTATAGAATATTTTCTTCTCTGAGCACCACTAAATCCATGCTGCATTTTATTCTCTATTAAACACTATGTTTTAAATATGCTTGGGTGAACTGCAAGAAGAAGTGAATAATTATAGTAGCATTTGTGCTCTCGCACTATCACTGCTTCTCGAGCTGCCGGTACACCCTATTATCTTGATACTTGCAATCGTTGAGACCTATGGATTGAAAATATTGACACCTAAATCCTCCAAAAACAAAGGTATCGAAGGCAAAGACCGTGTTTTGATGTTTGGTGCCTATGTTTCATGTTCTAATCAGCCATCAAACCCAAATGGTTTCATGCGCCCAGCTTATGAGATATTGAACAATATAAATACCCGGCAATTGAAAAACTAGATTTAAATGTCCTGTTACAGATTTATTATTAAGACATAAAAATCAGTAGAAGTTATTCCTGGCAATTGAATTTACTTCAATCTTTCAACTTTTACAGAGCTTGGGCTATTAATACATTTCAAGACTACAAGCTTGAGCTCACAAACACAGACTCTTCTACTACAAGATTTATATTAAAAAAAATCTTACTAATTAGACATAAAAATCAGTAGAAGTTATTCCGGGTTAAAACAGTGCAACTTCGCCGCATTACACATAGATGAAATTTACTTTGATCTTTCACCTTTTACAGAGCTTGGGATCTTAATACATTTTCAGACTACAAGCTTGAGCTCACAAACACAGACTCTTCTACTACATAGAATTTACAGACTTTATTTTGGCTTCAACTAGAAGCTTTACTTTATTTTTGCTTCAAGTAGAAGCTATGAGTCACATTAGACACAAATCCTAACCTTGGGGCTTCGATAGTGCTCAAAATGCCCATATATCATGCTGTAGTGAGGATATGTCAGGGAACTGTTGTTGAAATGATCATATATCACGAATAGAGCGACCATAAGACTCCATGAATTCATTTGTATTTCTGATAAAACAACAAAGGAAACGGAATAGAGGCGGTAAAGAAGAGTGCCATGACTTCTCGAAGATTTCATTCGGCCGCGATACCGAGTATGATTTAGTCTTTATATAGTGAATTGGTTAATTGAATTGGATGTTACGGATGGGGAAGGATAATTATGGAGGGATGGTGGTCATAGATATGATCTGTACCGACTGTATATTTTGCTGGAGTATAGATATGATCTGTACTGACTGTATAGATATGATATGTACCGACTGTAGTAATTGTACATGTATCACTCCAATACATGCCTTGAGAAAGGAATGTATGCTGACATGGTGATGGTTTATACGATGAAATTCTGAAATGGTGGTTTTCCTGACGGTGCTAATGGTGAATGATGGCTTGTATCACATGTGTGAAGAAAATAATCACATCATGGTTTAGTCGAAATTATGTCTTGTCACAAACACCAAGATCACCGCCATGATTTACCATTAGCACCATCGAGATTCGGGAAAAACATTTTTTATATGTTCTTACTAAGCTTGTGATTTGGTTTCTTAAATGCAGTTCAATATTATTTTTTATTCTCTTAATTGTAATGTTGTGATTTCTCTATTATTTAATTCTATAATATGTATGTTTGAAAAGAGAACACATAAAATTATGAGAACTGTTTGAAAAGAAGCACATAAAATTTGAATATTTTAATGCCCCTCAAAGGAATTTAGACTTTGAAAGCGTGAATTTAGACTTTGAAAGTGTGAACATCAACCTTTCTAAAGTGAAAAAATAGGTTTTGAAAGTGGCAATATTGGCTTTGAAAACTGTGTTTTTCTATTTGAATAGTGTGTTTTTTTACTACCTATGAACCTTAAAATTGCAGTTTTTTGTTATAAAACTATGAATTTCAATTCAAAAAGTGTGAATTTCAACACTTAGCCAAATTTTTGTTCTTAATATGCAAAACAGAACAACATTTTTCTCATTTTGGTAGGCTTGTATTTCACACGTGTGAACTCCAAAGGCAACTTTGATCCTATAAAAAAATAGCCAATTCGTCACTTAGCATGTGAGTTCAACACTTAGCTAGATTTTTGTTCTTTATATATAAAATACTTTTGTTCTTAATATGTAAAATACTGTTGCTCTTAATGTGTAAAATACAATGAGTTATATTCAGAAATATATATTCATCATTTGACCATATTTCTCTATAAAATACTTCTCTATAATTATATTGAAGCATATAGATGGATTTATTCAAAAGTTTGTGTGTAATGTCCCCAGTTTGACCCCATGGAATTAACATTATAAATGATGTAATATTGTTATGAAATCATGGTGAGGAGCTCAAGGCCAAGGCCCCGCCATCGATTTAGTGATGCATAAGGTTTACGTGATAGCCAGACACATTGAAATTGTAAATATGTATTTTAATAAATACCCACAACTAGCTATACAATGCCACAAAGAGATGGGGGCATGATTTCACAAGGAATTGAGAAGGAAAACATTCAAACCCTTGAGCCACTCAAGTCAAGCCAAGTGTCAATGAGAGAACCCATCAAACCCTCAACTACCCATGTTGACTTTTGTACCCAATCATTGATTTCTCCCAAGAGTTAGTTAAGGTAGTTAATGCCTTGGGGAATGGGAGGTATGGCTGTCCAAATTCGGGTATGGGCAAGCCACCCTTCATGGAAAATTGTGTTTTGCTTCTTGGGCAAGAAAAGAGCCATGAATTCCCCCCCCAAGCCATTATCCATGATCATTCCTTCTCCCTCACGAGTTTAGAGCTACCTGGGCATTTTCCAGGCATGTTTGCTGTGTTTTCCCTCATTCTCCCAGTAGAGAGGGGCGTTTTTGTGTTGTATACCAGTGGGGAAGAAGAGGAATGGAATGAGGGTTCCATAGAGACCGTTTTTGTTGTTAAATACTGAGAGAGTTGGGAAGAAAACGTTTTCCCTCCTTGTGGATGCATTTCCCTTCCCACAGCTCGTTTTGGGTGAGCCACGATTTGGGGAAAATCTATGGCCATCTTGTTTGTGAATTCCATTGCTGGAAATGTGTATCTATGCCCAATGTTTGTGCTTGCTGCGTGAGAAATGAATATGTTGGGGTATGGGTATGGGTATTCATTGCTTTGACTTGAGCTTGAGAGTAAGCATCTAGGGTTCAATTGTAGCCTGATAAACCCAGCTATGGACTGACTTGGCTCATATGGAATGATTAATTGACTGTGAATGAGCTTTGTCCCCCTTTTCCTTGTGAGAATCATGCCCAGCTTGGGGGTGGCCTTCGGATGGACTCAGTATAAGCTGTCGAAGAGCCTATGGTTGGGTGGAACGTTGCAGCGACATAGCTAGTTGCTTGGGGCAGTTGCAAAATGAAGATAAGTGTTTTTATGTCTATGTATTTACTTTTGAAATGTTTAATTAATGATTGTTTTGATATGCTGGATAAGCATGAATTGTGTGTGTGGATTAGTTTTAAATTCCGTTGTGCATATTGCCTAATTTGTATCTGCACACCAATGCTTAAATTCTTATGATTCTAATTAGTGGGATGAGTTTTATGAAATGCCCAGACATTTAGTGCCATGTTCCCTTCCTTGCATTGGGTCAGCAGGTGGGGACATTACATTTTGGTATCAGAGCTGCTGGTTGCAGCATTGGGCCTTTATGGGGCTACCTATCATAGTTGCGGAGGTAAGTATGCTTTCTGCTCAGCACTGATAGATAAGAAAAATTTCAAAAATTTTCAAATTTTCAAAAATTTTCTAAGTTTCTATGAGTCTGTCGGAAACTGTGGAAGGAATTCTCTTCCGAAATTGCAGAAGCAATTTTCTTCCAAAACTGCGGAAGGATTCCGTGAGTTGTTCTGCAACGCGAAAGAATTTGGCAAACTGCTCCGAAACATTGGAAAAATTTTCTAAGTGTTCGACGTCGAAAGGAAATTTTAGGAAGGAATTCTCTTCCGAAATTGCGGAAGAATTCCGCGAGTGGTTCCGCAACGCGGAAGAGTTTGGGAAGTCACCTCAAAACTGCAGAAGGATTCCGCGAGTGGTTCCGCAACGCGGAAGAGTTCGGGAAGTCGCGCCGAAACTGCGGAAAGATTCCACGAGTGGTTCCGCAATGCGGAAGAGTTCGGGAAGCCGCCCCGAAACTACGGAAGGATTCCGCAAGTGGTTCCGCAACGCGGAAGAGTTCGGGAAGTTGCCCCGAAACTGCGGAAGGATTCCGCGAGTGGTTCTGCAACACAGAAGAGTTCAGGAAGTCTCCCCAAAACTACGGAAGGATTCCATGAATCGTTCTGAAATTGCGGAAGAATTTGGCGAATCATTCCGAAATTGTGGAAGAGTTCGGCGAATTGTTCCGAAATTGCGGAAAGCATCAGCAAACCGCCCCAAGCCCCCTTGACCCCCGTCGTTCCCCGGAGACAGTCATTGAAAGTGTGAAATGCACTCTTGGGATGAGGAGCACAAATTGCATAAAGGATGGAATTCTCAGCAAGAGAAATTGATTGTGATATCCATTTCGGAAGATGAAAGGGAAAATGCCTCACCTTAAACTATTTCTGTTTATAGCATAAGAATTGCATGGTTGGAAAATAGCAAGAATGAATGATTGCACATATGTATATGTTGAATTGCTAATTCATGCTAATATCATAGCTAATGATTGCTTGTATTCTTGGTAGGGAAGCCAAGGAAAGGATTAGCTATGATGTGGATGAGGAACTCCATGATGGAATGAGGAATTGGGAAGAATTCCTTAACTCCTCTCTTGCTATTGTATTTGTATTCTGAAAAGTTATGGCATAGGGATGCTGAAAATGCAAAATGGATAGATAGATGGCATATTGCACAAGTGCATGTGAAAATGTTTTTGCATGTATATGATATTGCATATTGGTAAAAAGTGAGGATTTACATATGCAATGAACCACTTAAGATCAAATGATGGTGGTTGCTAATAATTAAGTTGTGTTAGCATCGGTTGTAGGACTAGAGACAACCGAAGCATGGCTAAGGATGTGGATGATGATTGTTGCATACAACCTCAGGAAGAGAGGATGGTGCAACAAATCCATGATCATGATGTTGGTAAAAGGACTGAGTAACCTTGGTAAGAGGTCGACTGATCAGGTAACATCAAGCGATATTAATAACAGCCATGCAGGTAAGGGTTAACGACGCTTAATTGCATGAATGTTGAAAGAGGATGTGGTGAGTCTTTTCAACTAAGCTTAAACTAAGGTGATTTGGTTTGCATTGAGTGCCTGACTGTGAATACCAACCCACCAAGTATGGTGAGGTGCGGGTAGGTGAAGGCATGGAGCCTTACACCCTATAGTTTCTAGAAACCTCAATGCATTCATATGAATTCATATCATGCCATTTGGGAATATTGGTTGTGAGTTTAACAACCAAAGCAACTGAGGACTTATGGACCTATCATGGTTAGGACATAGTATGTTTGAACGCATAGTATACATGAAATCATGCAAGATGGCATTGAAGAGATGTACATTGAAATATTCAGTAAATGTTGTAAATATGCATGCATGTGTAGGTGCACATGTTGAAATGCATTGTATGAATGCATGGGTGTGACATATATATGTTTCAATGCAGTTAGATAATAGATGAAATTGTGGACTATTGCTGAGACCATTTCATAAGCTGCTATGAATGCAGGAGAAGGACTGCATGAAGAAGGTAGACATGTGATGGGCTACCAGAGCACTCTGTTGGAAGGACAGAGCTGCATGGAATATGAAGTAACGAGTATTTACAATTATTTAAAATTGCATGGATGGCGTGACTATGTCTTGCAATTTTATTGTGATAATTGTCACATCCCCTTCCACCATCAAGTGCAGCGAAGGAAACGTTAACAACATACCGAGGCTTTTTGCAGACTTAGCCCCAATAATTTTTACTCATAATTTCATAACAATTAAAAACTTCTGTGTGCAGATTCAACTCAATATAAACACAGTGGAATTAAACATAATAATACACAGATAGAATGGAATGCATCAACATGTTGATCTCAAGCAAAAAGGTGATTCCATATCAATTTGATTATCATGAATATTTAACATTCAGATTGAACACATTGCCGAACACAAAATGTATATAAATTAATTCACAAGAATACTTATCTTGAAATGTAAATGTCCAACGACTGGCTATGTGAGGGAAACGTTCCACCCAATCATAGATCTCTATCCAGCCTATATTCTTTCAGCTGAGAGATCACCCCTGAGCTGGGTTGTGCATCCACTAAGGAGGAACTAGCTGGGCTCACTCACAGCCATGGTTTCGGTCATCAGCTATGCTAAGCCAACACACTGTTGGGTTTATCAAGCATACAAGAGGATAGAGGAGGATAACGCTAAGCCAATGAGCTCAACCACAGAGCTACAGGAATCTCAAGTGAACTCAACATTCAGGCACCCACAGTATCTACCACATCCAACACAAGGAAGATCCCCTTCTCTGTTACACAGTCCCTTAGGAAACTCTTCCCTCCAATGCTATTCAAGATGGGCACATAAAGGTCCAGCTGCTAATCCTTGAGATCCTAGCCTTCACTGGGTTTATCAAGCACACCCAACCTCTGCATAGTCATTCCCAACTCGATTTCTCACCATTCTGCTCACCAAATAACTCAAATCCGTCACTGGTTTTCTGGGCTGCAAAAACTTGGTTTTCCTATTGATTTCAGGGTACCTAATGCTCCCACATTCGCCCCAAGGTTCATACCAATGGATCCCCCATTGGATTTCACTGTCCAATACTAAATCTTGACGTTTTTGGCTTCCCAAAACGTGGGTTCTCTCACAGTTGTGATTTCTGGTTTTTGCTCACTGCTGGGAACTCATTTTTGGATGGAAAATGATGCTGGGTCCTTCCACCATGGAATGGGGATGAGGAAGAAGAAACCTCCCATGAGGTTGAGTGACTTCTTGTACAAGAAAACAGAGCTCATAACTACCTATACGAATTTTTGGGCTGCCCATGCTCCATTGAAGCCATGGACTGAAATCTCCACCACTTCCTTACAACAGGCATAAATGTCATATAGGAAAGTCGAATGGGTTCTCATAATGACATATGGAAACCTAGGGTTCAATCCCTTAGCCCCCTCACCACTCCCTAGTGGATACACATGGCCCCTTCTCATTCATTACTCCCATAGCCAGTTTTGGTATTTTATTTCAATATTAAATATTTACATCAATTTACAATATCCCATGGCTTAATAGCACGTGGGTAACAAAATATCAAGTGTGTCTAATTTAAATAAAATCCGAGCATAAACTAGCGGGGCCTTGGCCTTGAGCTCCATGCTAGGGAAACAGACAACGTGTGTATACAATTTTTACATTAGAAGCCAATATTTCCTAAGGGTCAAAATTGGGGTATTACATTCCCCTCCCCCTTAGAACAACACCATCCTCGGTGTTCTCAAAACTGAACAAAAATGGGAATGCCTCCCTCATGGCATCCTCTAGCTCCCATGTAGCCTCATCGGGACTAAGGTGCTCCCATTGGACCTTTACCTGCCCTATGGCTCTGTTCCGGAGCAATGTGACTTTCTTGTTGAGGATGCGCATAGGTTCTACTTGGAACTCTCCCTCGGGTTCCACCTGTATCACATTCCAATCAATCATATGATTAGGATCATGCACATACTTCTTAAGCAAAGATACATGGAAAACATTATGAGCTCTAATGTTAGAAGGCAATGCAATTCTATATGCAACTGGCCCTATCCTATCAAGGACTTCAAATGGCCCACAATATCTTGGTGACAACTTGGCACAAATCCCTAACTTGAGGGAACTCTTCCTTGGTTTCACTCTCAAATAAACATGATCCCCAATCTGAAATTTCTTATGTACTCTTTTCAAATCTGCATAACTCTTTTGCATGTCCTGGGCTGCCTTTAAATTCTGCCTGATCTTAACAATTCCCTGTTCCATTTCCTTGATCATCTCTGGTCCAAGCACTACCCTGTTCACTGGGCCGTCCCAATTCACTGGCGTCCTGCATCCCTTGCCATACAATGCTTCAAATGGACTCATTCCCAAGGATGCATGGTGTCCATTATTGTATGCAAATTCAACCAAGTGTAAATAATCTTCCCACTTGGATGGTTTGTCCATCACACACATTCTCAGCATGTCTTCAAGAACCTGATTCACCCTCTCGGTTTGGCCGTCCGTTTGAGGATGGTAAGCTGTACTGAAATTCAATTTAGTTCCCAATTCCTGAAATAATCCCTTCCAGAAATTGGAGGTGAACTTTGTATCACGATCAGAAATTAATGCCTTAGGCAATCCATGCAATCTGAATATCTCTCTCATGAAGATGTTCGCAATGTCACTAGCCTTGTGAGTGGACTTCACTGAAATAAAGTGAGATACCTTCGATAGCTTATCTACCACAACCATGATTGAATCATGCTTCTTCACTGTCATGGTTAGACCTTTTATAAAATCCATGGAGATCACTTCCCACTTCTATTCCGGAATGGGTAAGGGCTGCAATAACCTTGCTGGATGTTGGTGTTCTGCCTTGACTTGTTGGCACTTCTGACACCTAGTAATGTACTAAGCTATGTCCTTCTTCATGCCATTCCAAAAGTATTGCTTTCTTGCCGCTGTTATAGTCTTCTGATATCCTGGGTTTCCAGAGTACGGCATTTGGTGTATTTCATCCATCACTAGTTTCTTCAAATCTGTATTATTTGGAATGTACAACCTATCTGTGTAGATGAGGATACTGTCTTCACCCAGCTTATATCCTGCACGCTTTTCATCCACATTACCGTGCTGCAACTTCTATTTAATTTGAAGGCACGTTTCGTCACCGTTTTGGGCTTCAAGAACTCTTGTCTTCCAATCTGATTTGCACATACTTACTGCTGCAACATGAAATTTTCTGCTAAGAGCATCTGCAACCTTATTCTCCTTCCCTTTTACATGTTTGATTTCAAAATCAAATTCACAAAGAAATTCCATCCATCTAGCTTGCCTAGCATTCAAGTTTGGCTGATCAAACAAATACTTCAAGCTCATGTGGTCTGTTCTAAGCTCAAATCTTCTTCCCATCAAGTAATGCCTCCACATCTTAAGAGCATGCACTATGGATGCTAATTCTAAATCATGTGTGGCATAATTCTTTTCATGCTCTTTTAATTTCTTGGATTCATAGCAAATCACAATTCCTTCTTGCATGAGAACCCCACCCAGTCCTTCAATGCAAGCATATGTGCACACTACAAAATCCTTCCTTGGATCTGCTATCTTCAAAACAAGAGCGCTGGTAAGTAACTCCTTTAATTTCTGAAAACTTTTCTCACATTTTTTAGACCATACAAATTTGATGTTCTTCCTTTGCAATGAAGTGATCGGATGAGCTATCCTGGAGAATCCTTCAATAAACCTTCTGTAGTAACCAGCAAGGCCCATAAAAGATCTAACATCTGAAACATTTCTTGGAGTTGGCCAATCCATGATGGAATTAATCTTCTCTGGATCCACTGCAATTCCTTCTTCTGAAATGACATGACCCAAATATTGAATCCTCTTTTGATAGAATTCACACTTGCTTAACTTGGCATACAGCCCATGTTCTCTAAGAACTTGCAACACCATTCTTAAATGTTCCTCATGTTCTTCTTCATTCCTTGAATAGAAAAGAATGTCATCTAAAAACACAATCACAAACTTATCCAAATGTTTGTTGAATACACTATTCATGAGACACATGAATGTGGCAGGTGCATTGGTAAGGCCAAATGGAACCACAATGAACTCATAATGACCATATCTAGTTCTGAAAGCCGTCTTGTGAATGTCTTCTTCTTTAATCCTCACTTGATGGTAGCCAGACCTCAAGTCAATCTTTGAAAATAATTTGGCTTCCTTCATTTGATCAAACAAGTCATCAATTCTTGGTAATGGATACTTGTTCTTAACTGTCACTTTATTGAGCTGCCTGTAATCAATACACAGCCTTAAAGTCCCATCTTTCTTCTTGACAAATAACACCGGTGCTCCCCAAGGAGACACACTAGGCCTGATATACCTTTTATCCATTAATTCTTGCAGCTGTATCTTCAATTCCACCAACTCCGGTGTACTCATTCTATAAGGAGCTTTGGAATTCGGCGCTGCCCCTGGAACAAGATCGATGGTAAAATCAATATTTCTCGTCGGTGGCAACCCTAGTACCTCATCCGGAAACACATCTTGGAACTATTGCAATATCCTGAAGTCTTCTATTCTTGGCCCTTTGTCCTCTAATGAATCTGCCATATGGACTGCATATAATTGACAACCCTTCTTATAAAACTTTTTCAACTGCAGAGCTGAAATTTGCCTTACTGAAACTTGCTTGGGAATCCCTTTTACCAATGTTGGCCTTCCCCATCAAATGTGGGAGGTATTTCCTTCCTGAATTCTCCCTGTGGGATGCCCTTGAACTTATTTCTTCCATCCACTCTCTTAGGTGCATGTCTTGGACTTCTCCTAGAACATTTGGAGTCACACGACCTGCTGGAAGAAGACCTTGATGAAGATGTTTTATGCTTTCTGCTCACTGAACTCTTCCTTGGGCTTGGAGTCCTCTTCGAACGACCTCTAGAACGACTCCCTGCATCTCTTCCTTCTTCATCCATATTGCTTGGGTTGGAATCAAGGTTTATCTTATGCTGCATATCAGTGAGACTTTGCAAAATAGTAGCATTGAGTTGGTGTTGTTCTTCTTGAGCCTTCATCAATCTTTCATTGAAGCTCACCATGGTTTCAACCAAATTCTGAGGAGTCACCTGCTCCCTTCTCCCATTGGATTCGGTCTCCGCATTTCCTTCATGCACATTTAATCCTAGAACGTCTTCTTCATGTTCATAAGGATCTTGAGCATCATTTATGGCCACCATCTTTCCTGTATGCTACCTCTGCTACAATTATAAATTTTATGAGCTGCAAGCACTGTGCATTATGAAATATTTGTCAGACATCATAAGAATGCATATAGAAATATACACAATCAATATTTAACATAATAGAACTCATGGAATAATTCACACAGTTGCTATGCATTCATTTCCCTCGCCCATTCAAGCAATTCTGGAAATTGCCCATATTTATCGATAATTTGTCAAAACAGTCGCTGGTACATTTCTGCTCTAATTATTTGTGGGGTATGATAACTTCATTCCAATTCTGGTCATACACCATTATCCCCTGCTAGACAAGCTTTCCAATGCCTATACCTGTGCTCCATTCCGACATCGGGTGTGGAAACAACGTTGTTTCAAAAATGACAACTCTTACCAATAATTCTGCACATTTTACACAGTTGTATTTTGGTCCAGAATGCCAACTTCAGCCACCCGTGGAAGAAAATCCATGAGGAATCACAAATTTTTTTATATAGGGAGAAGTTAGTCCATATAACAAGGAACACTCAACAATTCGTGGATCTAGATTCCGATGCACCATTCATCTTTTATGAATTTCTGGGTTTTACTACTTCTCACTTTTCACATTTTTCCAAAATTTCAATTTTTGGGCTAAAAATGGCTATCTCCCAAACGGTGCATTTCTGGGAAATCTTTGTCTAACGGAAACTGTCCGTCTTAATGAGAATATGAAATGTCTAGTTCAATAAAATTTTTGATTCCCACATCTAGGGTCACTTTTACTGCCCACAAGCTTTTCAAAATCCCGAAAAAGTGGCCTAGAACAGTGCTTTTTGGCCTTCTCGCTCACCCCGACTCCACACCCTTTGGAGTTTGGCTCCAAGATTTTGAAGTTAACCCTGTGCTTGCTTCATGGCCGCACGTGATCAATTTCAGCTCAAACCGACCTTCTCTCAAACCTTGGGACTCCGTCCTTCAAAAGTCACTATTCCCCATTTTCTGTCAAATCGGGGCGTAATGGGCTCGGGGTCTTCACTGGTTCTTTCATGGCCTTCGTCAATGGCCACCGATCCCCACAGGAATCATTCCATTCTGAGCCCGGATGTTCCCTCTATCCAAAAATCAAGTTTTGGTCACTTTACTCTCTTTTTTTTTGCCTTGCCTTGGCGCAGGATTTGGCCTTATCTTCCCCGTCGTAGCGCCAGACTTATCCCTATCTCTTGCGATACCGCGCACCGCGCAAGTTTTATCCTAACTTTGCGCCAGCCCCGTGCACGACTCACCGCCAACGCCGCGCAAATTTTAATGCTAACTCTGTCGCCGCGCATCGCGCACCGCGCAAAATTAATGCTAACGATGAGCGGAAGTTATCGCTAACTTTGCCGCAAGCGCGCGCAAAAGTTATCATTAACTTTGCATTGATCCTATTGCCATGTTTGCCGCCGCGCACCGTGCATGGCGCAAACTTAATTTTAACCTTCCCGCCGCGCCCGCAAACTTATCGTTATCTTCGCCGCACAGGCTTTGCAGCAAACACTTAGAAAAATTTTCGAAATTTTTCCTTTCTTTTTGGCGCAGAGTTAATGTCAATTTTGGCGCCGCGCGCGCGCGCGCAGAGTTATGCTCCACTTCGCTGTGACGCAATCTTTACCGCTAGCGCCGCGCAAAATTTATCGATAACTCAGCGCCCGCCCTACGCGACCGTACTTGGTGCAAATTTTACCCCAATTCTTGCGCCCTCGCGCGCAAAAATTTGCGCTAATTCTGCTGCTACGCCCATGGCACAAGATTTTCACTAATCTGCCGCCGCACACCTGTGTTTCCTGTAACTTCCGGGGGTCATTTCTCCTTCGTCCCTTAGCCAAATTGGACGAATTTGGTACCGTTGGAAAGCTATGGAAGAGGTCTATGCACCTATGTGATCTTATTCTTCATCCGAGAAGTATGGCCCTATCATTTTTCCCAATCAAAGTGCTGTCCCCAACCTCCCAATATTACATTAAAACCATTATGTTTCCTTCCTGTAACTCAGAGTTTTGCCCAAGCAGCCCTAGTGCTGCAAACTGGGCTCTGATACCACTCTGTCATGTCTCCTTCCACCATCAAGTGCAGGGAAGGAAACGTTAACAATATACCGGGGCTTTTGGCAGACTTAGCCCCAATAATTTTTACTCATAATTTCATAACAATTAAAAAATTATGTGTGTAGATTCAACTCAATATAAATACAGCAGAATTAAACATAATAATACACAGAAAGAATGGAATGCATCAACATGTTGATCTCAAGCAAAAAGGTGATTCCATATCAATTCGATTACCATGAATATTTAACATTCAGATTGAACAGATTGTAGAACACAGAATGTATATAAATTAATTCACAAGAACACTTATCTTGAAATGTAAATGTCCAACGACTGGCTACGTGAGGGAAACGTTCCACCCAACCATAGATCTCTATCCAGCCTATATTCTTTTAGCTGAGAGATCACCCCCGAGCTGGGCTGTGTATCCACTAAGGAGGAACTAGCTGGGCTCACTCATAGCCATGGTTTCGGTCATCAGCTATGTTAAGCCAACACACCGTTGGGTTTATCAAGCATACAAGAGGATAAAGGAGGATAACGCTAAGCCAGTGAGCTCAACCACAGAGCTACAGGCATCTCAAGTGAACTCAACAGTCAGGCACCCACATTACCTACCACATCCAACACAAGGAAGATCCCCTTCTCTGTTACACAGTCCCTCTGGAAACTCTTCCCTTCAGTGCTCTTCAGGATGGGCATAGAAAGGTCCAGCTGCTAATCCTTGAGATCCTAGCCTTCACTGGGTTTATCAAGCACACCCAACCTCTGCATAGTCACTCCCAACTTGATTTCTCACCATTTTGCTCACCAAATAACTCAAATCCGTCACTGGTTTTCTGGGCTGCAAAAGCTGGGTTTTCCTATTGATTTCGGGGTAGCTAATTCTCCCACATTCACCCCAAGGTTCATACCAATGGATCCCCCATTGGATTTCACTGTCCAATACCAAATCTTGATGTTTTTGGCTTCCCAAAACGTGGGTTCTCTCACAGTTGCGATTTCTGGTTTTTGCTCACTGCTGGGAACTCATTTTTGGATGGAAAATGATGCTGGGTCCTTCCACCATGGAATGGGGATGAGGAAGAAGCAACCTCCCATGAGGTTGAGTGACTTCTTGTACAAGAAAACAGAGCTCATAACTACCCATACGAATTTTTGGGCTGCCCATGCTCCATTGAAGCCATGGACTGAAATCTCCACCACTTCCTTACAACATGCATAAATGTCATCTAGGAAAGTCAAATGGGTTCTCATAATGACATATGGCAACCTATGGTTCAATCCCTTAGCCCCCTCACCACTCCCTAGTGGATACACATGGCCCCTTCTCATTCGTTGCTCCCATAGCCAGTTTTGGTATTTTATTTCAATATTAAATATTTACATCAATTTACAATATCCCATGGCTTAATAGCACGTGGGTAACAAAATATCAAGCGTGTCTAATTTAAATAAAATCCGAGCATAAACTAGTGGGGCCTTGGCCTTGAGCTCCACGCTAGGGAAACATGCAACGTGTGTATACAATTTTTACATTAGAAGCCAATATTTCCTAAGGGTCAAAATTGGGGTATTACAATAATGATGCATATATAGAAATGTATATATTTCATTGCATTTCAAATGTTAAACAGCTAAAGGTGTTTGAATTATTGAGTATTATAATTCTGAGATCACTTCAGTGACTGTTATGGCAATGAATGATTATGTGCATAGATACTCACAACGTGTTTGGTTGATTGAAGTTTCAGTTTCAGGTAGAAAAGTCTTGCGTATGGCAATGAGGATAAGTCCATAGTAAAAACCGAGATCTACCATGTGCAGAAGCCAAAGGTTATGAGAAGGTTCTCATGGTTGTAATTTATGCATGAAACAAATCTGAAAATTGTCTGGTTTAAGTTTATGAGAATAGTCTCATAGTTGCAAATCTAATTTTTGTAGGAAAACAGATTTACAAATTTCAGATTTGAGAATTTGCTTATAATTGCTAATGATTGTTTGGCTTATATAGAATTGTGTCAGGAGGACATGTTGTAGGTGGATGTTCAGGTATGGTAGCAAGGGTGAAACCATAATGGGCAGAGTGATACCACTTACAAGAGCCAAACAATATGAGGAGGGCCTCATTGCTAAGCAAATCAATTTCTGTAGGAGACAAAATTGTAAATTCATATTGAATTTAATTATTAATGCTATTGATTGGTTATGGAACAATCATATTTGAAGCTTATTGCTAATGTTGCTGACTGTTTGGCTATTTGATAAAGTGTGCCAGGATGACACATTGCAGGAAGACCATGTGTGATGGCCTGCAGAAGCCAAACTAGATGGGAAGGATCCCATGCTTGGGAAATGGATTTCGGGTGAAACGCCATTGTAAATGTTGATAATGTCTCAACCGAACTGCATGTTGGTACAACATGTGAGTGAGACAGTAAATTATGCCAAGAAGGCATGTGTGGGTTATGGCATGTGAAAAGATTGGGGTGGCAAACCGAAGGACTATTGACTCAGAGAAGGGATCCCCATTCTTTGCCAATCAAGGAAATATACATATGAAAAATGAATGAGTATTCGGTAACCCTAACTAAGGATATACATGTCTAGTTATTAGATTTAATATGCATAGCATGTTTTATTATTTAATTATTGTTCCAGACTGCTTGAGTGTGACTAAGGCCTACATGGCTCACATCGGAAAGGGCTACATACCTTTCGGGTGATGGGTTATGTTAGGGTTTTCAATATTGACTACACCCTAAGGGAATGGACGCATTCTTGGTGTTTCAATACTTGATAGTGAATGATATTAAATATGGTTACAATTTTATAGCAGCAATACTGATGAGCCTGCATATCCTTCTTGTGCTAACAGCTTACACAAATGCAATATGGTGTTGCACGTTAAGAGGCAAAGCGAAGCAAGGGTGCTCAAGAGGATTGTATGGGTAGTGGTGACCTTTCTACGCTCACACTAAAGGACACTATAAGAGATGGATATGCCCGAGGAGCTATGTTGCAAAAAAAAAAAAGGGGTATCATTCTTGTGTATTGTGAGTGGGTATTGTGGGGACATGCTAGCCTACAGTCAAGAGAGTCACCTATGGAGTTCCTGGAGGGAACCACTAGTTTGCATAAGAGAAGGAGCCACGTAATCATATTATGTTGTTCATATTGCCTGATAAACCTAGTCGATGTACTGGCTTGGCAATGGTTGTTGTATGCCTAATAAACCCAGTCGGTGTACTGGCTTGGCATTGGTTATTTGCATGTTGTGGAGGTATTGGTGAAGGGTGTTATTTCCTGACAAACCCAGTCAGAGAACTGGCTTGGAAATGGTTATTGTATGCTTGATAAACCCAGTCGGCGTACTAGCTTAGCATACTGATTTTGAAATGCTTGATAAACCCAGTCGACGTACTGGCTTAGCATACTTATTTTGAAATGCTTGATAAACCCAGTCGGTGTACTGGCTTAGCATACTGATTTTGAAATGCTTGATAAACCCAGTCAGCGTACTGGCTTAGCATACTGATTTTGAAATGCTTGATAAACCCAGTCAGCGTACTGGCTTAGCATACTAATTTTAGGGATGCCTGATAAACCCAGTCGACGTACTAGCTTGGCATTGCCTATTCGGATGATGTTGTGGAGCAGCATTTGTGCTGGCCAAGCATCCACCCCATAGGTGATCCAAGTCTTGTAAAGCAGAGAAAGAAACCTGTGGAGTAGCGAGGAAAATGCACAATACATATAAGTATTCATTTTCATTTAATTCTTGTTTGGAATAATGAGTACTTCAGGTATAAGTTTTATGACAACCAAGCTAATACACTGTTGTTTCTTTGTTGGAAACCTTGGCCATTATAGGAATCAAGGACTTTGAAAGAACTATGAATGCTTGGTAAAGCCAGAGAGTAACTGGTTGGAGCTATAAATGCTTGGTAAAGCCAGAGAGTAACTGGTTGGGCACTATAAAATGCTTGGTAAAGCCAGAAAGTAACTGGTTGGAGCTATAAATTCTTGGTAAAGCCAGAGAGTAACTGGGTGGGAGCTATAAAATTCTTGGTAAATTCAGAGAATAGTTGGTGGGAACATTAACCACTTGATGTTGTGGAACAGTTGGTGTGCTGGCCAAACATTCCCTTAAACAATTGATAAAACAAGTCAGCATACTGGCCTGGCATTGCCTATTCGAATGGTTGTGGAGTAACTTGCGTGCTGGCCCAACATTCATTATTGTATCCACGGGAAATCCAATGCTTGGAAAGCAAAGAAGGATCCTGTGGAATAAAGTGAAGACATCCGATACAGATAAGTATTTGGTTATCTTACAACTTTTTGCTTAGGAATATACGTGTGTATATGATTTGATTATGATTTTCTCAAACTCTTGTCTAGAGATAAATCCTATGAAAATACACTAAACATGTGAATTAATTCAATGTTTGAGTGTAGGTATTGCTAGAAGCAAGGACTATGAAAGCATCTGGAGGATGCATGTGGACATGTGACCGTCCTAAAGAGAGCTCAGTATGAGCGGTAATGAAAGATGGTGCTAGTGGAACTAAGTGGGTCCTAGCAGCCAAAGGTTCTGTAAGCAACAATGGGGAAGGGTTCCCGAGTTGAAAGGCATTAGACAGACCTTAGACACTAAAGTGTCATAGCCAAGAAAGGGCAAGTCAAGCATTCACATTGAAGTGAAAGAGGCTAAGGAGCATAGAACCACAAGTGATGGTGTGGCTCCAGATTGGAACAAGACTAAGAGGGGGAAACTCTTACTCTTCTCTTTCCTTTTGACTGATGCATCTCATAAAAAAAAGACTGTTGAGTGCATATCATAAATGAAAACAAATTGTGTTTAATTGCTTGAAATGAATTGTGAATGCTGAAATGGTTATTTTCCGGTGAAAGGATGAACATGAATGAGTTCATGTGTATATTGGGAAAGCATGAAATGTGTGGAAGTCTCATGAGTAAAGCATGAACGCTCCATGTCAATTGGGCAAATAATTGACTAATTTTAATATTGTGATATGCTTGTCCTAACAGGAATTTACATGTTAAGTCTCACAGGAGAGACATTGAAATCCATTGTTGCAGTTGTTACTAGCCAAGTGATTACTAGTGAGAAAAATGAGAGCCAGTTGTGCACCTTGATCATGGAAGCAGACCAAAAGCTATTTGTTTTGGGTGGAAATCTTCCTCAATTAGTTGTCGTGACAATAAGAAAGATGGCATCCATGAAATTCCAGACTTGTAGATCAGCTGGAAGATAAACACACGGAAGGGATTGCTGTGGAGCGATGCCCACCTGCAGAACTGGAAGATCGAGCCAGCAAGAGCAGCTTGTGGAAGCCAAAGGACTTGGTCTTGAAAGCTCAAAGTAAAGGGATGAAACGCAGGACAGACCTGCCACCTTTTATGAATTTTGAATCATGTGTAAAGTGGGTATATAGTCCGAAGTGTTGGAACACCAAGGACGGTGTTATTCCAAGGGGAGGGGAATGTAATGTCCCCAGTTTGACCCCATGGAATTAACATTATAAATGATGTAGTATTGTTATGAAATCATGGTGAGGAGCTCAAGGCCAAGGCCCTGCCATCAATTTAGTGATGCATAAGGTTTACGTGATAGCCAGGCACATTGAAATTGTAAATATGCATTTTAATAAATACCCACAACTAGCTATGCAATGCAACAAAGAGATGGGGGCATGATTTCAAAAGGAATTGGGAGGGAAAAAATTCAAACCCTTGAGCCACTCAAGTCAAGCCAAGTGTCAATGAGAGAACCCATCAAACCCTCAACTACCCATGTTGACTTTTGTACCCAATCATTGATTTCTCCCAAGAGTTGGTTGAGGTAGTTAATGCCTTGGGGAATGGGAGGTATGGCTATCCAAATTCGGGTATGGGCAAGCCAACCTTCATGGAAAATAGTGTTTTGCTTCTTGGGCAAAAAAAGAGCCATGAATTTCCCCCCCAAGCCATTATCCATGATCATTCCTTCTCCCTCACGAGTTTAGAGCTACCTGGGCGTTTTCCAGGCATGTTTGCTGTGTTTTCCCTCATTCTCCCAGTAGAGAGGGGCATTTTTGTGCTGTGTACCAGTGGGGAAGAAGAGGAATGGAACGGGGGTTCCATAGAGACCGTTTTTGTTGTTAAATATTGAGAGAGTTGGGAAGAAAATGTTTTTCCTCCCTGTGGATGCATTTCCCTTCCCACAGCTCGTTTTGGGTGAGCCACGATTTGGGGAAATTCTATGGCCATCTTGATTGTGAATTCCATTGTTGGAAATGTGTATCTATGCCCAATTATTGTGCTTGGTGCGTGAGAAATGAATATGTTGGGGTATGGGTATGAGTATTCATTGCTTTGACTTGAGCTTGAGAGTAAGCATCCAGGGTTCAATTGTAGCCTGATAAACCCAGCTATGGACTGGCTTGGCTCAGATGGAATGATTAATTGACTGTGAATGAGCTTTGTTCCCCTTTTCCTTGTGAGAATCATGCCCAGCTTGGGGGTGGCCTTCGGACGGACTCAGTATAAGCTGTCGAAGAGCCTATGGTTGGGTGGAATGTTGCAGCGACATAGCTAGTTGCTTGGGGCAGTTGCAAAATGAAGACAAGTGTTTTTATGTCTATGTATTTACTTCTGAAATGTTTAATTAATGATTGTTTTGATATGTTGGATAAGCATGGATTGTGTGTGTGGATTAGTTTTAAATTCCGCTGTGCATATTGCCTAATTTGTATATGCACACCAATGCTTAAATTCTTATGATTCTAATTAGTGGGCTGAGTTTTATGAAATGCCCAGACATTTAGTGCCATGTTCCCTTCCTTGCATTGGGTCAGCAGGTGGGGACATTACATTGTGCACATGCATTCATTACAAAAAGGAGAGCCTGGGAGCATAAATAGATTTCCCAGTATGGCTCTGTAAATTTAAAAAATTCCAAAATTGTTGTAAAAACTCATCCAAGGAGGGATCTCTTCTACAAAAAATTATGCCGTTGAACAGATGTTTCCTCAGCAATTCTCATGTCCACAGAGGGGGATTCCTGGCAGTGACTGCACTGTGACATCCTGACCATCTTCAAAATTTCATTTTTTATAAAATCCACTGTCCCCATAAGTTCAAACAAATTCTGTTCCAAATAATCAATTCTGGAGTTGTGACAGGTTAATTGTTGAGAGATATACATGATGTGGTCGGCTGACTCTCTGTGCACTTTGATGCCCAAGTAGACTTCCTCATAAACCTTTAGCAGGTGTTTTTTGAAGTCTTCCACACTGGACCTTAGGAACATCATTCTGTCAGCAAGGCCCACCATTGAACTAAGAGAAGAGGTCAGACAAGGGAGCAAATCGATTTGCCAACAGTTCCAATTTTTTAATCCACCAATCGTCTTATGAGTACGAGAGACTCTACGACCACCACAGGTTATATTCTCCTCTTACTCCTTGGTGGTCCATAATGCTTGTTGAACTGAAGTTTACTTTTGGAATTAATTGTAAATAAGTAACATTACATATTTACATTAGTATCATTATAGTAGCATTATACAAAAACTATTCTATTTTTTTAAATAGAATCATTCTTTTTCTTTTTCTTTTTTCTAATAGAAACATTCTTTCTTTCTTTTTTTAAATAGAAACATTATTTCCTTTTGTTTTTTTAAATCGAAGCATTATTTATTTTTTCTTTTTTTATATAGAATGAAATATCATAAAAATAATGAAATCCCTTATTATCGAAACATTCTTTCCTTTTGTTTTTAATCGAAGCATTTAAAAATAATGAAAGAATGTTTTTTTAAATAAACACATTCTTTCATTTTGTTTTTAATCGAAGCATTTATTATATTTTTTTAATTAAAGCCCTTCATGCTAGAAGGGCGATATGAATATATAACCTTCAACCTGAGATTAAGTTTAGCCCTTCAAATTTGTTTTTTTAAGCAAAAAAAGACAAACTTTGTACATTATATACTGGTAAAAAATATTACATCTGTCTTCTTTTCACATTGCACTTCTGAGACAAGAACTTCCATATAGAGAAATTCCCATGTCTACTATCAACCTTGGAAACCGAACAGAAAGCCTTACTATCAAACTTAAACACTCAAAATTTTAAGATGAAAAGTTATAACATATAAAAATTGTTTGTCCTGACTTCCGCTTTCTGACAAGAAGGATCAGCTGCCTCTTCTTTTCGTAGTTAATTGTGAAAACATTTATCCAGCAATTCAGCCATATCCATAATGGAGAACACAAGAAGGATCAACCGACCCTTCTTGCAGTGTCAAACTATTATGAAAATAATATTGGGAATAAGAATGGTCAGTCAAGCCTTCAATTTCAAGGGAATTGTAAAAATAGTACACCTTAGAAGTTATAACATATAAAAATAGTTTGTCCTGACTTCCATTTTGCGACAAGAAGGATCAGCCGCCCCTTTTTTCGTAGTAAATTGTGAAAACTTTTATCCAACAATTCAACTATATGCATAATGGAGAACACAAGAAGGATCGAGCGACCCTTCTTGCAGTGTCAAAATATTATGAAAATAATATTGGGAATACAAAGGGTGGACCGACCCTTCTTGTAGTGTCGAACTATTATGAAAATAATATTGGGAATAATAAGGGTCGACCAACCTTTAAATTACAATGTAATTGTAAAATAGAATATCTTGGAAGTTATATTATATAAAAATGGTTTGTTATGACTCCCGTTTTACGACAAGAAGGATCGGTCGCCCCTTCTTTTCGTAGTGAATTGTGAAAATATTTATCCAACAATTCAGCTATAGCCATAATGGAGAATACAAGAAGGATCGACCGACCCTTATTGCAATGTCAAACTATTATGAAACGAATATTGGGAATAGGAAGGGTCGGCCGACCTTTCATTTAGGAGGGAATTGTAACAATAGAAAGCCTTGGAGAAAGAGTGGTCACTCTTTCTCTGAGAATATTTCCACTTGCCAGAAAAGTCTTTACAGCGAAAATTCTATAAATTTTGTTGTTAAAATATTGATATTTGGTATCATATTGTGACACGTGGAATATTTGATTTGGAACTTTGAGAAGACCCAAAAGTATATTGTTTCTATTTTAAAAAAAATAAACAAAAAGAAAGAATGTGTCTGTCTAGGTAACCGCAATTAGAATCATTACAACCAATGGCATCACTATCTGCATTGTCATCACTATTAAATTCCTTTTCTAACACAATATCCTGCTTAAATTTTAATTAGCATTATGGTGTGTCTGGGAAGGCATGCTTGTGTTGCTTGTTTTTGAAATTATACATGGAATCAGTGTTGAATATAATTGTCACTGATTTTGTATCTACCCCATTGCAAGTTTCTCTTTAAAAAGTAAAATGTTTCTATTTAAAAAAAAGATGTTTCAATTGTAGCAAAAAAATTTGAAAAATTGGGTGTTGGTGCATCCAGCAAGTTGGAAAGAATCAAAATGGAAGACACAATTTTATTGTGGAAGCCCAATTGGGAAAACCACCAACTCTTTCTAATATTGCAAAATTATATTTACAATTAATTTGCAAGCTCCAACTTCATATTCCAACAAAATGATGGAACAGTCCGATGCAAAGATTACATGTTTGAGGAATAATGACTGATTATTTTTGCGGTTGTAGGGGATGAGTCTAGTGCTTCTATGTCTACAAGTCGAAACTCCAATAAAAATTTAGTCTTTTATTACTCCTGCAAAGGAGATGATCTTTTTTTTTCAAGTAAGCATAGGTCCAATCTATTACTGAAAACAAAATAATGGTACATAATACAATTACAAACGAGCGCCCAGCAGCTCGTGCCATATAGAGTATGGTCAAAAATACAGAAAAGATCAAAATGAGGAGCATACAACCCATGAAGTAGAGGAAACTGCAGATAAAACCCGAGATTACAATAGATTGAAGATATCATGACCAATAGATAAGTAACCACGGAAAGAACTAAGAGGCCCCAAGCCTCAAAAGACTCCAACATGATCAGAAGAGTAAGGAAAACCTTAACCAAAAAGGAAGAGGGCTCTAGCCAAGCAGCCCCCATAACAAAACCACGCTAACATCCAGAGTCTGCACTGAGACTAAACTTCCCAAGACATGGAAAAATCCACAGGAAAAAATGAAAAGAGCTCATACCATCAAACGACCACGAGCCACCAACATGGATGTTGAACACTAAGACTGGCATGAACGCAGACCTCCAAGACCAATCAGGGAGCAGGGTGCTCCCCCCGTGGGGAAACTAGTTCTTCACGAGGGAAGTCCCTCGAGGTTTCCATATAATCTTTTAGAGCAGACTTGAGCAAGCGAACACCGGTCGAAGTAGTTTGTTGCCCTCCTTTTTTAATTTGGATGGCTTCACGAAGGCCGTGAGCCAGTTGGTTCCTCGCTTGAATATCACAAGCCAACAACATCCTGACCGCCTAGAAGGGGTTGGCAATTAATTTTCGGCCCAAGTGTGCTTCGTATTCACAGATAAGGGCTACTTCACAGCATGCTATCTGCGCCTCTATCGGAGCAGGAGTCTCTTCTAGATACTGAGCCCCCCAATTGAAGCTCTGCGAGGAAGACTCTTCCAACTCCATGATCTAATGTTGAGACGAGCCTTATCCCTGAGAGCGACTTTCCACCTCAGGTAGTGAAGACCCTCCACCCCTGCTGGATCCCCTACAACTATGGGGAGCTATGATATACCGATTCAAAAAACTGAACCACCAGAAATCCACCCAGAAGTTCAGCCAACCTTTAAATTGCAGCTCTCTCAAGTCCATTGAGAATGTTTATAGGAATTTCTCTGGAAAGCAAAGCAGAGAGCCGACTTGAATCGCATATATTTTCACAGAAGTCCACACATACGAGAGGATTGCCATTAATGGCTTTGTAGAGATCGAATGACTCAAAATCCATGTAAAAGGAATCAACATAATGATTGAAACTTGTACAATTGAAAATCGTTTTTGAAGTACACTGATGGAAACAAATTGTGTAAACCGGTATCAGCATAATGATTGACGGTGTAATTTATTGGAGGCATGATGTTACAAGGCATCTGGCTGACCCCTGCCCCGTGTCATCCTCCACTACCGTCCCTTCAAACGAGCCTGCATCCGTCCAAATAGTACTGTCATGATGGTTGATAGGGATGTCATCTGTGGCTGATATAAAAGATGCCACCAACGTTTAGCGACTGACAAGGAGAATTACTTCCTTCAGCATGGAGGCAGTTATGCCTAAGGAAGACAACTGCCTCGACAGAACAATGATGGAAATGAATTGTGGAAACCGGCATCAACATAATGATTGAGGGTGTAATTTATCGGAGGCATGACGTTACACGGTGTGTGGATGACCCCTGCCCCGTGTCATCCTCCACTACCATCGCTTGAAATGAGCATGCATCCGTCCGAATAGTACTGTCATGATGGTTTATAGGGGTGTCATTCGTGGCTGATATAAAAGATGCCGCCAAAGTTCATCAACTAACAAGGAGAATCTAAAACGTTCAACGACTTTAAATTACTGTGAACTTGAATTTAAAATGAAATTTTTTATTTGAAAATTGTAGTTTTAGTTCAAAATTTGCACGAGATATTTTCACAGAAGCCCACGCATTTGTAATGACTTTGTACAGATCGAATGACTCAAAATCCATGTAAAAGGCCAGTTCATACAATTGAAAATTGATTTTGTAGTATTTGCTCGACAACGCGGTACAATCAGAAAAATGAGTTAGACTTGACAAATTTGACAACATGAACAAATTATTATGTTCCTTGGCACCAATCACGTTTTCAATAACTGATTGGTATGCAATGAGGAGGGGAAATAGGGAGATTGGCAGTCTTGGAAGCTTTCTTCTCTAAGACAACATGGGTTGTTGCAGTTATTTTATGATTTATTTGGAATGAAGAAAGGTATTGTTCATGAGGGAGATGTTGGATCAGCTTAGGTCGGTCCTCCGTTCGACAACTTCAGAGAACATGTCGAACCGTCATGTCGATCACTGTTAAATTTTAATTAGCATTAATATAGTGTGTCTGGGAAGGCATGCATGAGTTGCTTGTTTTTGAAATTATACATGGAATGTGTTGAATATAATTGTACCAATGATGACAAAAATATTCATTAATGATAGTCTGTAAATTTCCAGTAATGACAGTCTGTAAATTACCTTCCTTTATCTGTTAATTGTTATTTCCAGTAAATATTTTCCAATGTATTATTCTTCATGCTTGGATGAAAGTAATATTAAATCAAAATTCATATCCTCCAGTTTACCGCATCTAAGTATTCACCAATTTTCTGCTAAAATTGATATTGGATTCATTTATGACCAATTCCCAACAGTAATCGACTGACTGTAAGAAGATAACTAGCCAGAATTGAAGGAAATAAATTCTGGAAATCTAAAGAAGATAGACAAGGGTGGAAGGGTGGTGCTAGGGCATGTTGCAGCCTGCTAATGGTGTTGGTGCATCCAGTCAACTGTAGCTGACAAAACAGGTTTTTGGTGCATCCTTTAGTTTTAATTATGATAAAATTTAAGAATAGTGAAAATACTGATTCACCCCCCCTCTCAGTATTGATTTATATTCCAACAGAATGATGGAAAAGTCCGATGCAAAGATTACATGTTTAAGGAATAGTGTCTAAAATATTCAGTCATTATTTGAATAAAAAGTCAATCGGCTAAGTTATAACATAAAACAATTGTGTGTCCCAATTTCCGTTTTCTGACATGAAGGATCAACCGCCCCTTCTTTTCGTAGTTAATTGTGAAAATATTTATCCAGCAATTTAGCTATATCAATAATGGCGAACACAAGAAGGATCGACCGACCCTTCTTGTAGTGTCGAAATATTATGAAAAGAATATTGGTAATAAGAAGGGTCGACCGACGCTTCTTGGAGTGTTGAACTATTATAAAAATAATATGGGGAATAAGAAGGGTCGACCGACCCTTCAATTACGAGGGAATTGTAAAAATGGGGTTCTCTATCACTCAATTCAGCCATTAAATAGTTTAGTGTAGAGCAGAGAACCTTCCTGGTTGGTTGAAGGTTGGCTTGGGCCCGTGGTTGACCTGTCTATTTCTGCACAGCCTGCTCCTGCCGCTTTCCGATGCAAAATAGGACAGATGGAATCCAGCTCTCCGTGCAAGGTATTTTTTTATATTATTTATCCTATGCTATCACCCCTGCATCTCCTGCGGCGTGGAAGCTTCCCTGGCCATCTATTTTCTTGATCCGTTCTAGGCCGTGGATCGCCGCTGCTTTCTAACTCTATGATCCCTAGGGAGATTGGCAGTCTTGGAAGCTTTCTTCTCTAAGACAACATGGGTTGTTGCAGTTATTTTATGATTTATTCGGAATGAAGAAAGGTATTGTTCATGAGGGAGATGTTGGATCAGCTTAGGTCGGTCCTCCGTTCGACAACTTCAGAGAACATGTCGAACCGTCATGTCGATCACTGTTAAATTTTAATTAGCATTAATATAGTGTGTCTGGGAAGGCATGCATGAGTTGCTTGTTTTTGAAATTATACATGGAATGTGTTGAATATAATTGTACCAATGATGACAAAAATATTCATTAATGATAGTCTGTAAATTTCCAGTAATGACAGTCTGTAAATTACCTTCCTTTATCTGTTAATTGTTATTTCCAGTAAATATTTTCCAATGTATTATTCTTCATGCTTGGATGAAAGTAATATTAAATCAAAATTCATATCCTCCAGTTTACCGCATCTAAGTATTCACCAATTTTCTGCTAAAATTGATATTGGATTCATTTATGACCAATTCCCAACAGTAATCGACTGACTGTAAGAAGATAACTAGCCAGAATTGAAGGAAATAAATTCTGGAAATCTAAAGAAGATAGACAAGGGTGGAAGGGTGGTGCTAGGGCATGTTGCAGCCTGCTAATGGTGTTGGTGCATCCAGTCAACTGTAGCTGACAAAACAGGTTTTTGGTGCATCCTTTAGTTTTAATTATGATAAAATTTAAGAATAGTGAAAATACTGATTCGCCCCCCCTCTCAGTATTGATTTATATTCCAACAGAATGATGGAAAAGTCCGATGCAAAGATTACATGTTTAAGGAATAGTGTCTAAAATATTCAGTCATTATTTGAATAAAAAGTCAATCGGCTAAGTTATAACATAAAACAATTGTGTGTCCCAATTTCCGTTTTCTGACATGAAGGATCAACCGCCCCTTCTTTTCGTAGTTAATTGTGAAAATATTTATCCAGCAATTTAGCTATATCAATAATGGCGAACACAAGAAGGATCGACCGACCCTTCTTGTAGTGTCGAAATATTATGAAAAGAATATTGGTAATAAGAAGGGTCGACCGACGCTTCTTGGAGTGTTGAACTATTATAAAAATAATATGGGGAATAAGAAGGGTCGACCGACCCTTCAATTACGAGGGAATTGTAAAAATGGGGTTCTCTATCACTCAATTCAGCCATTAAATAGTTTAGTGTAGAGCAGAGAACCTTCCTGGTTGGTTGAAGGTTGGCTTGGGCCCGTGGTTGACCTGTCTATTTCTGCACAGCCTGCTCCTGCCGCTTTCCGATGCAAAATAGGACAGATGGAATCCAGCTCTCCGTGCAAGGTATTTTTTTATATTATTTATCCTATGCTATCACCCCTGCATCTCCTGCGGCGTGGAAGCTTCCCTGGCCATCTATTTTCTTGATCCGTTCTAGGCCGTGGATCGCCGCTGCTTTCTAACTCTATGATCCCTAGTGGTTTCGAATCCTCCCACATGTCGCCTTTTCTACCAGTTAAAACCATGGTAAGTCGCCCACCGTTGATTTGGATCTTGCATGAATCCTGGCCATCAAACGATGTGACTTTTACCAACTTCATAGATTTGGCTTGTGTTGATGTTTCGTGCAAGTTAGATCCATGAATAAAACCTCGGCCATAGATCTCGGCCTCATCAGATCTGAGCCGTCCATACCCACGGACCTCTACCAAAAGTTCACGGATCTGAAGATGTTAAGAGCCTAGTGGGCGGCCTTCACTAACATCTCGAGGTTTCGGTGTAACGGTTCGTATCATTTGGTATCAGAGCCTCCACCAAGGTTCAAGTCACAGAGCGGGTGGAAACGTCGGCATTGCAGTGCTCGCCCGGGGCTCGTATGGCGCAAAGGGGACACCACCGTACGGGCGCACATCTAGCCCAGAGTCTGGACTGTGGAGCATGGTGGGATGTTAAGATCCTAGTGGGTGGCCTTCACTAACACCTCGAGGTTTTGGTGTAACGGTTCGTATCATTTGGTATCAGAGCCTCCACCCAGGTTCAAGTCATAGAGCGAGTGGCAACGTCGGCATTGCAGTGTTCGCCCGAGGCTCATACGGCTCAAAGGGGACACCACCGTATGGGCGCACATACAGCCTAGAGTCTGGACTGCGGAGCATGGTGGGATGTTAAGATCCTATTGGGCGGCCTTCACTAACATCTTGAGGTTTTGGTGTAATGGTTCGTATCAGAAAATTTGTTTGCTCCGCGCATGTCGTATCGAAGAATTAATTCCCGACCGTTAATCTGCTCCATTGGCTATTGATCTGCTCCTTAAGATGCTTGTGGGCTTAACCTCCCGCCTTTGTCTAAAACACCTCACCCTTTTTTCACTAAGCATGCTCATGACTATACATCTTCACCACTGCTGATCTAGACCATTTATTTGCATAGATATGTAACTAGAGGCGGACCTCTACAATGTAATTCTCCTTGCAAAGTTTCAGGCTTGGGATTTGATCATTCCACCATTAAGGCCATGAATAGCTACCCAGATGATTCTATTTTTCTCAGACCACCGAGGCTTTCTCCATTCCTTTAAGAAATTGGAACTCCAACTTTCATCCAGGACAAAGCTAGTGTTAACACCAACAAGCTAAACAGGCAAGCTAAACTTCATTTAAATCACCCAGTGTAATCTTATCCGTAGGATCAAGAAAAATCAACTGTTAAAACATAAACATGCGGGAAGGAAAATAAGGGTTGTGGGGTTTGTCTTTTGCATCCGCAACCCACAATTGCGGGGTGCGGGTTGCGCATGCAGAAGACCATGATGTTTCAAAACCAAAAACCCATATTCTGCAATCCGCATTGCAAATTGCAGATTGCGGGTTGTGAAAAGAACCTGACTTTTGGAAAAACTCAGTGCTTTCCTCAACTCACAAAAACACTAAAAAATGCAATAAAATTTCAAAGGAAAGTGTCAACATCTACCTGACTTTGAAAGTGTCAATATCAACCTTTCTAATGTGCAAAATCAAGTTCTGAAAGTGGCAATATTGGCTTTGAAAAGTGTGTTTTTTTATTCGAATAGTGTGTTTCTTAACTAATGAACCTTAAAAGCATGAATTTCAAATCAAAAAATATAAATTTTGATTTGAAAAGTGTGAATTTCAAATCAAGAAATGCAACTTTTTATTTGAAAAGTACAATTTTCAATTTTAAATGTTCAAAATTTTAAAGTGAAAAGTCCAATGTCTAAAATATTCACGCATTGTATGAATAGCCAGTCAATCGACTAAGTTATAACATATAAAAATCGTTTGTCCGGATTTCTATTTTCCAACAATAATGATCGACCACCCCTTCTTTTCGTAGTTAATTGTGAAAACATATATCCAACAATTCATCTATATCAATAATGGAGAACACAAGAAGGAACGACCAACCCTTCTTGCAGTGTCGAACTATTATGAAAATAATATTTGGAGTAAGAAGGGTCAACCGACCCTTCTTGCGGTGTCGAACTATTATGGAAATAATCTTGGTAATACGAAGGGTCGGGCGACCTTTCAATTTTGAGGCAATTTTTAAAATAGAACACCTTGTAAGTTTTAACATATAAAAATAGTTTCTCCCGACTTCTGTTTTCCGACAAGAAGGATCGGATGCCCCTTATTTTCGTAGTTAATTGTGAAAACCCTTATCCAATAATTCCCTTATATCCATAATAGAGAACACAAGAAGTATCAATCGACCCTTCCTGCACTGTCAAACTATTCTGAAAAGAATATTGGGAGTAAGAAGGGTCGATCGACCTTTCATTTATGAGGGAATGGTAACAATAGAACACCTTTGGGAATAAATTTGGTTGTTTAAATGTTGATATCTAGTATACCAGGGTGACACATGGAACGATCATATTGTGACATGTGGCATATTGGATTTGTCACATTGACTATTAGAAATATAGTTTAATTATAATATTTGCTTGTATAGAATATTTTATCCTATGAGGACCGCTGAGTTTGGCACTTTGAGTATAATTACTCCGAGGATAATTACTTAACGACAGTTAGCGCGCAAATGACGACAGTGATCACAAATCCAATTTTTAATAGATAACCATCTATTATCAATCCCAATGGCCTTTCCTTTTATAAAACTTTATTGAAAATGAAAAAATACAACTTTTTGTTGACCAAGTGGAAATTTAGAAACACAACAAATTTGTTGCCTAAAACTGCCACATAGAGAAATTTAGAAACCAATTTTGTCTACTATTTAGAAACCATATTTTCTCGTTGTGCCCTAACTACTGCAAGGCCCTTCTCATTTATGGTAATTTTTTCTCTAGCCCATCCTTGCCTTGGTGACCATGCCCATATGATGCTATTTACATCGATCATCATATTTTCTTCTACACCAACAACCCATTGTTGCTTTCTATCTAAGCATTTTTTGTACAAGACCTTCAGATCCGTCGATGCTCCTGTTGGCTTCCACCATTTCACCTCTACTTTGTAAGAACCAACAGTACTAGCATCTGACTCCTGATGAATATCACCAATCACCTTACCCAACCAGATTGCACAATCTGTCTTTGGTGATTGCACAATGACCATTTGGCCCTTTACAACATCCACTCTTGGAATGAATTCATCTCTAGGCTTGTTGTAGAGTGGTCCAACATAGAAATCTTGCAAAGCAGGGACATTTTCCTTCAAATAGAAATCCATAATTTCATGTTAAGATCTTGTAGGTTCACTACTACGAATACCATGGCTTGTCGATGGCTAAAAGTTAGTTAATGACTGATCAACACTCTCTAAGGGACTATCCAAAGCTTTAAGTACATCCTCCCAATAATTTAACTTGGGACACCAAGATTGTTCACCTCCCTTCTCAATCCCTTGATTCCAGAATGAAATATATGTTTCTATTCCCTCTTTTATTTCGTCAATCTCTGAAGGACTTTTTGATTGCAGATTTAATAACCTACATTGTCCCACCGACAAGTCTGCGCTACCATCTGGCAATGACCACCGGAGATGAATAGGATACGACCAAGCTTCATCCTGAAGTGATGCCTTCCATTGCATGACTGGAATGTCATCTATGAGCTAAAATTTAAAAAAATGGAATTTTTTGATACCGATGATTTTGGCATTTCCATCCAAAAGGTCGGGTTTCACAAAACGCTTAAAATCGTAAATTTCATCAATAAGATAAGGAACAAAGGAATTTTGATCTTCACATGTCCTATACATATCCATAATTTCTGGGAGTGAAAATATATCCTTGCGCATTAGCTTTTGCTGATAACCTACCATAAGTTCCATCTATGTCTTCATGGGTGTGTCCAACCGGGAGGAATCCAACTTCAACTATCTCAAACACTCTCCTTGCTGTTAAAAGAGATAAAAATGCAAATACAAAGCAGTTTTTGTTATCGACTGAACAATTATCCATTTGCAACAACAATATGGGTGGTATTTTTCTATTTGGCATGCATTGATTAGTACCATCAACACACATTACATCATCTTGCATTACATCTTGTTTGTATATCGAACACTTCTCATATGAGTCTGATTGCAATAGAGCATCATGCAATTGGTGCTTAGATGTTCGGCCTTTGTAGAGCAAATCACCATATTTATCACCCACTGGATCTTCAAGACACTTCAAGCATTTAGCCATGTATGTCACGGTGAAATTCGATCCCATCTCTGAAAATGAGAAGCTGAAATGACCAAAACCCCTAGTATTGTGCCCATGAGTCAACATTCCAGTCAATGATATGGGAAGATTCATAACATTACTAAAATATTTTTCCTTCTTACCCATCTTTGGAATGGAAGTCTTTGACTTATCCATTTTGTCATGAACAATACTGAGATAAGTCTTCAGATTTTTCTCTAAATCTGACCTGTGCGAATAATAGAGCTTGCGACAACTTGCGATATATTTATTATGAGCTGCTTGGTTTGCTCGCAACTTTTCCACCTCAGCTGGATCAGTGGTCCCCTTAAGCCTATCATGTATTTGTTAATTTTTGAGCATTAATTCAATATACTCTAGGATCTTTACTAAGAGAATAACATGTACAACATATCAAGTATAACAATGCATATCAATCACACCGAGCAATCACATGAGACAATAGACACACAGAGTTTCACTGGGGAAAACCATAAAGGTGAAAAACCCCACAACTTCCTCAGAGATAGAGAGAGAAATGATACAACCAAAGTACAAGAGATAGTCTTCTACTAGCATCTCCTCCTCCTCCTCAACTAGTGTGCCACTTTCCGAGTGATGTACAAGTGAATAATGAGATGATCAAATAGAGAGATCCCGCTCTCTATTTATACTTGTTCTGAGCAGCCTAATAAACCTATGGGGCCAACTTGTCTAACTCATCCTAATAACCCCAGGTTACATAATCCGGGCCGACCCCTCTACTAGGTGGTCTAATAACCCATCAGGAAGTTACACCAATTGCGACACTTGTCAATACAAATGACGACACTTCCGTATAGAGGAATAATACATCTCTATAGGAGTACAATAAAATACATAGATGAAATACATTTCGAAGTTACATATACATCAACACTCCCTCTTAACTAGGAAGGTATTTCTCGACATAGATATGCTAGCACAAGTCTTCTCCTCTGGATCATCATCAGCGAATCATCATCCTCGAATCATCGTCATCGTCATTGCTGCTTCTATCTCAATCAATCTCCAATCTACTCATCATAGGAAGTTCTACAGAGCCAATCCTTTTTTATACTAGATGTAGACCCACCACCTGCAGGTCTTCATCATCACTAGCCATACTGTGGAGTCCTCAGGACTTATTACATGCGTCACAAAACCTGGCTGTAGCATCCCAGGTTGATACGAGCACACAACTCTACCTGTCGGATGTCCCAGAAGCACATTACATCTGACCCCATCACAAAACCTGGCTGTAGCATCCCAGGCTGTTACGAGCACTTAGCTCTACCTGTCGGATCTCCTAGGAGCACATTACATGTGATCTCACCACAAAACCTGGGTGTAGCATCCCAGGCTGTTACGAGCACTCAACTCTACCTGTCGGATCTCCCAGGAGAATATTACATGTGGTCATGGAAAAACCTGGCTGTAGCATCCCAGGCTGCTACGAGCACTCAGCTCTACCTGTCGGATCTCCCAGGAGCACATTACATGCCATAGGACAAAACCTCGAAAGAGCATCCCAGGATGTTACAGGCACACAACTCTACCTGTCGGATCTCCCAGGGCTGGATTATATGTCCTCCCAAAGCAAAACCTCGAAAGAGCATTTGCCAGATATCCCAGGGCCACATTACATGCCATAGGAAAAACCTCGAAAGACTATCTGCAAACCTCCCAGGGATGGATTATATGCTTATCTGCACAACCTGTCCACGACCACAAAGTATCATACTAATACTCTCCATACATCATCTTGATGTACATCAACACATTATCATCCTAATCATCATCATATCATCATCCTGATACATATCATCTAGAGCAACATCCTGAAGCTCGTCATCCATGATCATCCTGATCATACAGTGCATCCACTTGATGCATACCTGATACATATCATACATGATCTTCCTGATCATACAATGTATCCACCTAATACATACATAAATAAATGATCCATATGATCATAACAAGCATCCAACATGATGCATATACATATACATGATCCAACTGATCATAACAAGCATCCAACATGATGCATATACATATACATGATCCAACTGATCATACCAAGCATCCAACATGATGCATATATAGAGCAGTAACTGGAGCATCATCCTGATGCTCATCATCCAGTGCTTACATCCATAGCCATGTGAAGGATCCTCCTCTCACCATGCTTGGAATGGCTTCAGCAAATGTGTCCATCACTTCTTCCTCGAAGTGTCATCAATCTGAAGAACACCAAGCCTCTCTTTGAAGTACTCGAACTTCACTTTGGCTAGTGGCTTCGTCAGCACATCTGCAATCTGATCATCTCTTGCAACATACATGAGCTTCACTGCTCCTCTCTGCACCATATCCCTGATATAGTGATATTTGATCTCGATGTGCTTCGACCTGTCGTGGAACAACAGGTTCTCAGACAACTTCACACAGCTCTGGTTGTCACAAAAGATACCAGTAGCCTCCAATGGGAGATCAAATAACTCAGACAGTAGCTTATGGAGCCATACTGCCTCACAACTGGCCGAACAAGCTGCAACATATTCTGCTTCGGCTGTACTCAGTGCTACGTAGGACTGCTTCTTGCTAAACCAAGAGATCACACCTGATCCCATACTGAAGCAACACCCAGATGTGCTCTTCCTATCTACAGCACTTCCTTCCCAATCTGGATCAACATAACCCTGCAGGTTAAACTTTTGATTCGCATGATACTTGAGCCCATAACCAACCATACCCTTCAGGTTCCTTAGAATATGCTTTACAGCAACCAGGTGAACACTCCTTGGATCTGTCAGGAATTGGCTCAATTTGTTCACCACAAAGCAAATATCTGGTCTCGTGTTCGTCAGGTACATCGAGGAACCAATCATCTGACGATACATAGTGACATCAACCGGATTAGATGAAGCGTCACACATAAGCTTCAGGTTTGATGCCATAGGTGTGGCCATGGCCTTGCAGTCCATCATCGCGAACCTCTTCAAGATCTCTACTGCATACTTCCCTTGTCCAAGGAAGATCCCATCTGCACTCTGCCACACCTGCATGCCTAGAAAATAGTGCATCATCCCCAAGTCCTTCATCTCGAACTCGGCAGCAATTCCTCTTGGTATCAACAATCAAACTATCTTCTCCTGTAACAAATAGGTCATGCTATTGGCTTGGTTTTGCAACCAAGCTTTGTGCAATGGGCACCTATCAACAATGTGATAGCAGTTTCAATATTGAAAGCAAAAAAAATTATAAATCTGAACCTAACCTGTGCATATAACAATAAACTTGAAAATATTTAAGAACAAGAACAAGAAACAAAATAAAAAATGACTTTTGTATTATAATACCTCCAATGGTGAGGATGTTGTGGTGTTGAGCAGCTCCAAGGGTGAGATGTTCTAGGCTCCAATGGTCTATTCTCCAAGATTGCTACAATGGTCAAGAACTCATGAGAGATTTTGACAGCATGAGGATAAGATGATGGATGGATGGAAAGTGAGGAGCCCCTACCACCTTTTTATAGTTTTTGGTGGTGGGGAATACCATTATGGTTTTGAGGAAACCAATGGTATTAACCAACATGGTTTAGGTACCTTTTCCCTCCTTTTTTCTTTTTTGAATATTTTGAATATTTTTATTCCCTTTTTAATATTTTTGGGAATTCTGGACCCTTTTTGAGGGTTTTTTATGCTTTTTGAGGAAAAATATTCGTTTTGAGGGGAAAAAGGGGTGTATTATGGTCTTTTGGTGACCTTTTGATGGCTTTAAAAGCTCAAATGGTGGAAAAGTGGACAAATGGGTCATGTGAATAAGGAAATGAGCTAGTGAGCACTTTTTGGGTGTTAACAGATTGCCCCCTGATGTGTGAGGGCAGGAGCTCATCGTATGACTGATAGACATCATAGTTCTTTTGTCTTTTTCCTGGGGTTTGGGGAAGAGAAGAAACCGGTTGGAGACTGGATCCATGGCCCTTGGAAGCTGCAAAACAAACAATATTACATGGCCTCAATATGAATGAGGAATAATATCTGATAATGGACGAGGTGGGCATACCCATGCTTGTATATATACATAACAATTAGTCCCAAGAAGGGGGACCTAAATAAAAGATCTGCTAGTACATCATAATGGTCCAAAGCGACAATCATTCTGAACAAGGTCTCAGAAGGGTTGATGAACTGTTGAATCTAAAGGTGTCCAACATCTGTAGGGACTCAATGACTCTGAGTCAACTCTGAGGAGTATATGTAACTGTATACTCGAGGGTGTATAAAAATGGGGTACATCTGAATACTGTCGCCATGCGCAACCCAGATATCTATAGAAAAAATGTAATTGGTTGTTTTCATAGGTAGACTCTCAAATGTGGAAGAGTCAGGTGGTATCTAGGGTCTTCAACCAATAACTGAAAGGACCAATACCCTGTGCGAGTCTCAACGATGCGATCAAGGTGTTGAAGTCGAGCATGTGAGAAACAATCATTTGGAGAGGTACTGAGGACTCTTCTCGAAATGATTCGTAGGCACTCATCATAAATGGTGATGAGTCCAAGACACAGGGACCTCTAGGTCTATCCTCTGGAATAAATTTGGTTGTCGTCGACAGAGGGAGACCAGCAATTGACAAGGCAATGATGTTTCCTTGATAGGAGCACGAGGTGTAGAACTGAAGTGTGGTAGTACTGATGGTAGGAATGACATACTTGTGGGGATGGGAAGTAACTGGGGTCATAGAGTGGATAGACTCAAACTTCCTTTGTTCAGAGCATGATGACATGGTTAACCTGGCAGCGTAGGGAACTGATTTGTAGGTCACTGTGGGGATCATAGCTTTTAGGGACTGAAGGGTATGTATTGACTTTGGGGGGTCAAGCTGATGGGTGTTGTCGAGGTATTCTCAGGGTGACATACTGCAGAATACTCTAAACAAAGGCGACCAAAATGGGGAAGCTGCCATATGAGTAGACGTGATCTGTTGTGGTGCCGAGAAGCACCATTGGATCCTTTTTCGTAGTTTTAATGAGCTCCAAGAAGGGATAAAAGTGTGCTCTGAAATGGTACTGTCATGTGGATTTTGTGAGTCCAGAACTGTTAATGCTCATGGGTGCTTTCATTTTTAAGGAGTCTGAAAACGATAAGAAAACTCTGCAGTGGTTATGAGTACCGTCCCGTGGGTTTTGACGAGCCTAGGATGGTGATTGCTCGTGGTCGCTTTCATGTTTAGAGAGTCTGAAAGCGGTAAGTGGACTCCATTGGTGTTCTTTTTCATAAGTTAGTTTCCAAGGCCCGAAGAAGCATAAATTGATGCAAATGGAGAACTCTTCTAGCCGATGTGACTAGAGTATTCCTTTTTCGTAATTAGTCTACAAGGTCCGGAAAATGGGTAAACTTATACCAGGTAGACGCCCTTTCAGATACGTTTAGCGAGCATGAAAGGAAGCAAGGTTGCTCGGTGATCTTTTCATTGCTTTAGGAGTCAGAAAAGAGCTCAACAGAAACTCCCTAAGTGCCTTTTTCGTAAAAGGGATTTCTTGGCCCGAAAAAGGGGTAAAACTATACCGAACAAAAAAGGGATTTGATGAGAGCAAGAAAAGGTCTCAAGCATCGTCATGAGTGCAGAATACAGAATCCGGTGACATAAAGATTGTCAAAAAGGGGAAACGACCAATGTGGCACGTGAACTGAGGTGATGAGTGACATTTTGAAAAAAATACCCAAAAATTATGGGGTGAGAGTGAGAAATGATCTCAAGCGTCACCACAAGCGCGAAAAATTGAATTCGACGATATCAAACTTGTTAAAAAACAGAGAATGGCCGATGTGGCATGCAAACTGAGGCAACGAGGGGGCATGGGAAACATGCCCAAAAAATCTGGGCGTGAGAGCGAGAAATGATCTCAAGCGTCATCACGAGCATGGAAAACTGAATCCGGTGATATAAGACTTGTTAAAAATGGAGAACGGGCGATGTGGCATGCAAACCGAGGCAACAAGGGGGCATGGGAAAAATGCTCAAAACATCTAGGTGTGAGAATGAGAAATGATCTCAAGCGTCATCACGAGCGTGGAAAACTGAATCCGACGATATAAGACTTGTTAAAAAATGGAGAACAGTCGATGTGGCACGCAAACTGAGGCAACGAAGGGGTATGGGAAAAATGCTCAAAAGTTTTTGGTGAGAGCAAGAAAGTATCATCACGGGCACAGAAATATGAATCCGGCATTGCAAATGGTGTGAAAAACGGAGGTCATAAGGGCTCCGGAATGGTCAAAGAAAATAACTAGGTTAAAAAATGGCTACAAATAAAGGTGAGCCCATCAAGCCAAGGATGCAGTGGTGGGGGAAATGATGAAGCACAAGGGAATAATACTAGGTGTACCAAATCAAATCAAATATGCAAGTAATATGTGACCTCAAAAATGGTTAAGATCACGCATGTGAAAAAGTGAGTAGGGTTAATGACCTGCCCCCATGCTATGTGCATGGGGTTTATGATTGTGGATCACATATGTGTTGGTTTGAACAATGGGGTCATTGAAATAATGAGATAGATGTGATGGGGAAGGTTCAAAATGATTGATCATGCCCCCTATCCTAGGGTCGAGGTAATCTATTATACCCCCTAACTTAGATGTGTCAATGTGGTGCAGATGTTGTCTCAGAGAGGGATCAATAGGGCATTGAGCAACTGTTGGCAGGGGAGTGTACCATGAGGCTGTGGGCCGTGGTGGCATACTGAAGTGATGATATGATGATGGGGGATTCCCCTTGTGGGGTGGATGCCCCCAGTATCTCCGACGAGAATCACAATGATGATAAGTAGGAAAGGTTTTGGGCCTACCCCCATGGTGTGGACATGTGGTTTCCTCGTCGATTTGAAAGGGTTGAACATGTGTGTCAAAGGGATCAATGGAAGGCACTGACCAGACAGAGGGGTATCCAGTGGAAGTCGTGTAAATGGTGTTAATTTCTTCTGAGGAGGAAGATGGTGGGGATGAATTTCCTCAATGAGAAGAGGGGATATCTCTAGGTCGACGTTATTCAACTCGTACAGTGCTGCTCTGTAATCTGAGAGATCGGGGTAGTGATGTGAATAATGGCCGTAGATTCTGCATATTGCACAAGGATGGTTTGTGCGCAATGATTTATCATGAGGTTGAGGGGGGAGTTCTAGTTTGACTGCTGGAACGTTGGTGTCATCATCCAACATATTCATGTGTTCTTGAAGTGCTGGTAACTGTGGACATTGATGGGTGGCATGGCCTATGTCGTCACACAAAGAGCACTTGGGGGGTATGCGGATTGTTGGGGGATTCTTCGCCAAATTTGGGGTCGCTAGGGGGTGCGAGTTGTGGGTCCAGTGGTGTAGGTTTGTGGACCTCTGCCCCCAGTGTTTCGAAGTGGTGGGGGAGTATAATTGGATGTTGATGCGGTGGTCACTATTGGGGGTGGTTTGTTTTGTAGATGAGCGACAGGAGGGGGTGGGTGGTTGGTAGTAGGGATAGCTTGTACCGGTTGTAAAATAACAGTTGGAGTCAGCGGGGGGCTCGGAGCAGGTAATTACCATACAGGTATCCCTAATGTTAAACTAGGAAGGTTGAGTGTAGCCATTACTGGCGAACTAACAACTCCAGAAAATGGGAACAAGAACGGGATAGTATGAATTGGCGTTGTGCCAATATGAGTAGGAACTGTGGGTGTTTGTGGTAGTGATGAAGGCTGCTGTGTGGTGTGTGACAGGGTGCACAAATCCGATGTTTTTTTTATTGGAAAAGGTGGTGAGATCGATGGAAATGTGGAAGTCATAGGTGACTCGGTGTAGATTCCAGGACCAATTGACGACACAAATGATGTTGGTGCATTTTGAATGGTTTGTTCAATCATTGGTAGCACATTTTGAGGAGCTGCGGGGGAATTAGGATCATAATATGTGAGTTGATCAATCTTGATAACGCGTCCTTCATGTGGGAACATCATGAGGCGAAAAACAGATGAAGCCACTACTTTCATTTTGTACATATAGCTACGTCCAAGAAGGAGGTTGTAGTCGAGCTGCGCATTGATCACTTCGATGTCGATAAGAACTAATTTTCCGCCTAGTTCTACAGGTACGTTCGCTAAGAGGCCTTGTGGTTGAGCTGAGCGTCTTTCATAAGCTTGTAATGCCGTGGTGGATGGTTGTAAAGTGGGGGAGCCAAGCTTCTGCCACACAAGGGTGGACATAACGCAGGTGGAAGCTCCTTCATCGATGATGCATCGATGCACAACAAGGTTTCGGATGTTTACTGATACTTGGAAAGCCAAATTTGATGGCAATCGAGGTTCAGCTTGGTCTAAGTCGAAAGCCATAATGTGTGTGTCATCAGGGTCTACTTCTCCGATGGCGGATAGTAGTAGTTTTCGTTGTGCAGGGCATGTTTTCAGTACCTCTAAAGTAGACATAGCAGCGGGGGATTGTGCTAGGTCTTCCACGATGTTATAATTGGATATTGCGCGAGCATTAGGATTGTTGTTAATCCTTCACAAAGGGATGCGAGGGATTTTAGGTCCTCCGTCCAATGGCATATTTGGTATGCGTAGTGGTTGATTTGGTGGAAGGGAGGTGGATGCGTCAGTGGGAGGATTTTCTAGGGGTGGGCCTTACTGATTCCTGCAAGTTTGGAGGTTGATGTCATTGGATGACATTATTAATAAATGGTGTGTGCCTAGATCCGCATGCTGATAATCAGTTGCGGCATAGGTGATTTGCTGCTGGGGTGCAGCAGATCCTTGTGGGGGATCCATAGGGCGAGTATTTACTACTCCCTAGTTTGGCAATGGGTTTTGTAATATCATGGGTTGCGTTTGATTAAGTGGAGCTGGCTGTCCAGCGTGGCCCTGGCGTTGGGCATCGTCAGCCCAAAGTTTACGTGCTTTCTCTAAATGGGGGCAGTTATTAGTGTAGTGTCCATGGAATCCACATATAGAACATGGATGGTTTGTTCTCAGGTTATTGTTTTTTGGCTTCTTGGGACGACAATCAAGATTCTGGTTGGGAGGAGCAGCATTGTTATTATTTGGAGGATTGGGAGGTGGTGGACCTTGATTATGTTGTTGGTTGTTGCCGCGGTTACGTCCTCTTCCACGGTTTTGTTGTCCACCCTGGTTGCGTTGGTTGTTTTGATGTTGGGGCTGATTGTGTTGTGTGTACACTTGCCCTTGAGTAGTGGGAGGATTTTGGGATGCCGCAGGTACGGGTGCAGGTTGCGGTGGATAATAAACTGGTGGGGCTAGAGGTGGTTCAGTTTCCTGCTGGGGTTGTTGGTAATCCTGAGCTATTGGATGTGTTGGGTTAGCTGGTGTAGCTTGCTGTGGGTAATACATTGGTTGTGTCAGTAAATGAATTGGGTTTTGGGTGGCCGGTTCGTTATAGTATGTGGGTGGTACATATGTCAATGGCGCTTTCCCATACCAATGTTGTGGACAAGAGGGTCCATGAGTGTGATGAGTCTGATTCGTTGGAGTGTACGAAGTTGTCTCTCCAGAATTAGATGTATCCCTAGAGAGGTCTAGGGAATTTATGGTGCTCACCATGCTAAAAGGTTTAATTTGCGCTGTGACTTGGCCGATAATACCATCGGCGACATGTGATGCCCCCGGAGCGTCATCGTGTGAAGAATCGCCTCGTGGGGCGTCTCGTATGATGGTGTAGAGATAGCCTGACTGGGCATAAATCAGGTTGAATTACTGAGATTTTAAGATAGCTTCTTCCTCTGACTGGGGTTGTTCGGAAGCTACGTCTTTGGCTATGAGGGGTAGGAGTGATTTAAGAAACCAGTCCAAAAATATACAGTCATCTAGTTTTATCTTACAGAGGCTATGACGCTTATGCCACTCATGGATATGGTCGGTGATGTGAGTAGCTGTGTTTTTTCTGCAAGACAACAGTATTTCAACTCCTGCATCATAGCATACAGGTAGCTGAAAAAACTGAAGGAAAGTGGAGGCGAGAGACGTAAATGTATGGTGGGTCCCATGTGGTTGTTCGATGTACCACTTGGCTGCAGAGCCAGTGAACGTTCGTTGCAACAGTCTCAGTCGAATGGAGTCATCCACTATGGAGTTAGATGAACACCATAGGTGAAATGACATTATGTGGTTTTGGGGATCCTCCCCAGGTTTTCCTTCAAACTTGGGGATGTCCGAGGGGAGATTTGTAGGCATGGGTGGCCATGTAGGGTTGTGCCTGATAGGATCGTTGGTTAGCCTGGCTAGGTCTGGTAAGTTCAGAATAGCCATGTAAGGTAAACTAGAAGATGGGTGTGGCGTAGTGACTGGGACATAACTATTAATGGTGGCATTATGTAGTGGTCCAGTAGCCCCTAAGGGTATGCTAGGTATTGAAGGTATGTGTCCTCCAATCGTTGTGGTTTGGTATGGTCCAGCATTCCCAAGTGCAACATGGGTTACACCGGGGTTAGGAATAGTGCCAAGAATTCTTGGGATCTGGGTTGTGGTAATGAGAGGTGGTGTGATTCCTATGTTTGGCATACCCATAATAGGAGGTAGTCCTGTGTTGGGCATACCTAGACGTGGAGTGTCCCCTATATTAGGCATGCCTAAAGGGGTTGTTGTTACCATGGATGGAACAGTAGTAGAAGGGTTTGTGGATATATCTCCAATAGTATTGGTGAAAAGTGGGTCGTATTGTGATCCAGCCATGAGGTTGGTTGGTGATATTTCAGTAGGGTTTTCAGATTCAGCCTCAGAATCAGATGTGAAGTGAGGCGTGTCAGAATTGGATGACTGTGTGTTTGGCCGATGACGTGTTGAGTCAAGGGATAAGGCTCTACATCGGTGATGTGTAGAGCCGAGTATACCGAACTGAGGGGGTTCACCCTGAAGACGGTGAGATCATCCTAAATTCTCAATGGTGAGAAATATTTTTTACAACTTTCAGTGTAAGGAGGTGATGTAAAAAACTCGAAACCCTAATGCAACAATGAGTGCAAAAAGGGGAGTGAAAAAATAAAGGCTCTTAGGCCAACAATCAACCTCAAAAAGAGCTTATTATAGTAGCTATGCTATAAATAAGTGGAGGGATGCAACAAAATTGGTCAGAATACCAAAAGTCAAACAGTTTCTAGAAAAAAGGGGTGTTACTAGACCAAAGGTGGGTAATGTATCATGCAAACACCTAATTAGAAGTATTGTGAGTCAACAAACGATATCCTCTGCAAGGTGATGAAATCCAAGTCATACAATATAGAGTGTTGAATCAATAGCTAGATATCCCCCTACCAGGAGGGATACCGGGTAGACAATCCTAAAGAGTGGCAACTAGGATACCCCATTCATGACACGTTCGGTTGGGTGAATCTGTAGTTTGGTTCTATTGCCGCTGTACACCCTCTTGGGTGTACACTGAGAACTTCGAAAGGTATCCTTCGGTTACCGAATGGATTGCGGTATTCCACTTAGACTTCTGGAACCAGTCTGGCTACTTCAACCCTCCTAAGGGAGAGGCCTTCCCGATAAATTGGTTGATAACCATGTCAAAATTATAAGGAATTTTGGTACTGTAGAGGACAACCACTCTATCTCAAATGTAATAATTGAGGGGTTTTATTGGAACACCTATCCCCTCAATTCTACCTAACTATAAAATTCTTTTAAGTGCTCCCCAAGTGGGGTTAAAAACTTTTTGAGTTTAAGGTAAATTTTGAGGCTCAGTTTAAATTATGTGGTAGAGTGGGTGCAAGTGTGGTATTTAAACTGAAATTGATTTTCCTCGCTTGGGCGATTGATTACAAATGAAAGAAAAAACGCTTCCAGTTTTGCAAAAAATAAAGGCGTTTTTGAAATGTAAATGCTTGAAAAAACTATTAAAAAATAATGGATCTTTGAAAGAATTTGAAGGAAAGCAAATAACATAAATATTTCAAGAAATAAATGGATCTCTTAAAAGTTGCTTGGGCAAAGTATCGAGCAAATAAACAATAAAACCTTGATCTAAATAAAATGCAAAAAAATCTCTCTTTCAATTACTAAATTTTTTTAAAAAGACGTTTAATGGAGCATTCTAAATAGTAAAAGATTTAATGTGGCTGTAAAAATGCAGAAAAATTAATGCTGTAAAATATGCTAAATGGGCAGAAAATACAACAAAAATAATTTTCAAAAAATTGGTCAAATTAAAAAAAATTGCATCGCGAGTTTTGGGAAAACAATTGCGATGTGTAGCGCGGGTTTCGGCCGCGCAGTCGCGATGTGTAGCGCGTGTTTTGGCCACGAAGCTGCGATGTGCAGCGTGGTTTTAGGTCACACAGTCACAATGTGCAGCGCGGCAAATGGCCACGAAGCCGCGATGTGCAGCGTGGAAAATGGCCACAAAGCCGCGATGTGCAGCGCGTAAAATGGCCGCGGCATGCCGCGCTGAAAAAAGCCGTGAGGTCGCGATGAGCCGCGCGACTGTCGGGCAAAAAATTGCAAGGCGAAAGCCGAAAAATGGATGTCAAAAAATGAACCCGAAAATGGAAATTTCAGGCTGTTAATGGCAATAGAAGGGCCCAAGATCTAGAACAACAATGGATCTGCTGTTTAGGATGGCAGATCTATGAATAAAAATGATTAAAACTAAGAAAAACTAAGATCTAAAGCAAAAAACTGAGATCTAAGAATTCAAAGCCAGCGAAGTCGCCAAAAACTGTTGGCTTGGTTTTGCAACCAAGCTTTGTGCAATGGGCACCTATCAACAATGTGATAGCAGTTTCAATATTGAAAGCAAAAAACAATTATAAATCTGAACCTAACATGTGCATATAACAATAAACTTGAAAAGATTTAAGAACAAGAACAAGAAACAAAATAAAAAATGACTTTTGTATTATAATACCTCAAATGGTGAGGATGTTGTGGTGTTGAGAAACTCCAAGGGTGAGATGCTCCAAGCTCCAATGGTCTCTTCTCCAAGATTGCTACAATGGTCAAGAAATCATGAGAGATGTAATGTCCCCATCTTGACCCTATTGCATTAATATTGTAAATGATGTAAATATTGTTATGTAGTCATGGTGAGGAGCTCAAGGCCAAGGCCCCGCCATTGATTTATCATTTTATGTATCGGCAATTAGAATAGATGCATATGGTTCTTGTGCTAGCGGTGCACAATGTAAATTCAGACATCATGTAAATATGCAATCTTTAATGAAAAAAAAACCCACAACCAACTATGCAATGCAACAAAGAGATGGGGGCATGATCTTACAAGGCATAGGGAGGGAAAATAACCAAACTCTTGAACCATGGTGTCAAGCCATTTCATTGAGGAAACCCATGAACTCTCAACTACCCATTTGGTCTCATGCACCTAATCATTTAATTCTCCCAAGAATTGGTTGAGACAATTAATGCCTTGGGATGGGAGAGGTATGGCTGCCAATTTTCGTGTATGGGCAAGACAGCAACCTGGGAAATCGAGTTTTGGTTTTGCTGGGCAAGAAAACCCCCACGAAATTGTGCCCAAATCCATTCTTCACCCATGTCATTGATCCTCTCACGCGGTCTGAGCATGTTGGGGTTTTATCCTTCACGTTTTTCACCATTTCCTGCATTTTCCCATGGTTGGGAACTCGTTTTTGGATAGCACAGTGGCTGGGAGAAGCGAGCCACGAATTAGGGGTTTAATGGAGGTCGTTTTTGCTCATGGGTTGCCCCTAAACGTTTTCTGAAAACGAATGTTTCCTTCCAGGGTTTATTCCCGTTTCTCCATTTCGTTTTTGAGTATTCCCACATTTTTCTGAGTTGGTAGAAACCCCATCTTTGGTTTGAACTTGTGAGCAGGAGATTCAGGAGTGGAAGAGGACAGATTTGGCTTGATGAGCCCAATGAAGTATCCATAGCTTAATGGTTGAGCCACCAGCTTAGTAATTCACCTCTGTCCATCCCTTAGTAGCCTGAGAAACCCAACTGCTGATTGGCTTGGTTGATTCTGGTATATCTTTGGCTATGTGAGAGCCTGCTTTCCCCTTTTCCTTGTGGATATCATGCCCAGCTCGGGGGTGGCAGTGGTGCTGAGAGATTGAGGAGCACACTGGCCTACAGTTGGGTGGAACGTTGCAGAAGTGTAGCTGGTTGCTTAGGTACTACTTGGTTTAAGATAAGTATTCTCATTTGATAATTTGATATTGCTTAATTGATGAATGACATGAAAATCTGGAATGTATGATGGATGTGAAATTGATATTACTTCCGCTGTGTTTTTCTTGTAATTATGCATTTCCATATATTAGCTGAATGCTTACTTAATAAGTTCATGGGCTAGATGCCCGGTTTTAGCATCACGATCCTCTCCATTGCACTAGTATGATGCGAGGGGACGTGACATTTGGTATCAGAGCTGCTGGTTGCAGCATTGGGCCTCTATGGGCCAAATCCAATTACAGTCACATGGGAAAAGTCCCTTTCTGATCACCACAGGTCTCAGCATTGGGCCTAAACAGGCTAAGTTGGATAGATTACAGAGGTAAGGTTACCTCCTGCTGAGCAACAGTCATCACAGAAAAATCCAAAATCGTTTTAAGAGTTTTCAGAATTTTTTGTTTATTTGTTTAAGTCTGTTTCTGTTTTGGGAAGAGTTCGGCGAAACTTCCCGTTGCGGAAGAGTTCCATGAACCTTCCCGCAATTGCGGAAGAGTTCGGTGAAACTTCCTATTGCGGAAGAGTTCCGCAAACCTTCCCGCAATTGCGGAAGAGTTCAGCGAAACTTCCCTTTGCGGAAGAGTTCCGTGAACCTTCCCACAATTGCGGAAGAGTTCGGCGAACCTTCCCATTGCGGAAGAATTCCGTGAACCTTCCCGCAATTGCAGAAGAGTTCGGCGAACCTTCCCGTTGCAGAAGAGTTCCGCGAACCTTCCCGCAATTGCGGAAGAGTTTGGTGAATCTTTCCGTTGCGGAAGAGTTCTGCGAACCACCCTGCAACTGCGGAAGGATTCCGTGAGTTGCTCCGCAATGTGGAAGAATTCGGCAAACTGCTCCGAAACAGCAGAAATATTTTCTAAGTTTTCGGCGTCAAAAGGAAAATTGCGGAAGGCTTCCGCTAATCGCCCCGAAACTGCGGAAGCATTCCGCGAATGGCTCCGCAACTCCGGGAGCATTCGCCGAATCGCTCCGCAACTGCGGGAGCATTTGCCAAATCGCTCCGCAACTGCGGAAGCATTCACCGAATCGCTCCGCAACTGCGGAAGCATTCGCCGAATTGCTCCGCAATTGCGGAAGCGTTCGGTGAACCGCCCCGCAACGGCGGCAAGTTTTGAAAAAAAAAACGAGTAAAGTGACCAAAACTTGATTTTTGGATAGAGGGAGCATCCGGGATCAGAATGGGATGATTCCTGTGGGGCTCGGAGGCCATTGACGAAGGCCATGAAAGAACCAGTGAAGAACCCGAGTCCATTACACTATGATTTGACAGAAAATGGATAATAGTGACTTTTGAAGGACGGAGTTCCGAGGCTTGACAGAAGGTCGGTTTGAGCTGAAATTGATATGAGGCAGTCATGAAGCAGGCACGATGTTAAGTTCAAAATCTTGGAGCCAAAATCCAAAGGATGTGAGGTCGGGGTGAGCAAGAAGGCCAAAAAGCACTGTTCCGGGGCACTTTTTTGGGATTTTGAAAAGCTTGTGGGCAGTAAAAGTGACCCTAGATGTGGGAATCAAAAAAATTACTAAACTAGACATTTCATATTCTCATTAAGACAGACAGTTTCCGTTAGATGAAGATTTCCAAGAAATGCACCGTTTGGGAGATAGCCATTTTTGGCCCAAAATTTGGAATTTTGGAAAAATGTGAAAAGTGAGAAGTAGTAAAACCCATAAATTCATAGAAGATGAATGGTGCATCGGAATTGAAATCCGTGAATTGCTGAGTGTTCCTTGTTATATGGACTGACTTCTTCCGATAGATAAGTTTTTGTGATTCCTCATAGATTTTCTTCCGCAGGTGGCTAAAGTTGGCATTTTGGACCAAAATGCAACTGTGCAAAATGTGCAGAATTGGAGTGAAAGTTGTCAACTTTGAAAAAATGCAGTTCCCGCACCCGATGTCGGAATGGAGCATGAAGATAGGCATTGGAAAGCTTGTCCAGCAAGAAACAATGATGCATGACCAGAGTTTGAATGAGGTCTACATATATCATAAATATTTAGTGCAGAAGAGTGCCAGCGACTGTTTTGACAAACAAATTTTGTTGTCAATATGGGCAATTTCTACAATTGCATGATATGGAAGAGGAATTCCATGTTACGATGAGGGATCGAAAAGGGAAGAATTCCTTAAGCCCCTGTTTGTTATCATATTTACAATTATGAAATTGTCATATCGCATAAAAATGTTAAAAATGTAAGGGATTACATACATGTATATGCACTAGATGGCATCTTAACAAATATTGCATAATGCATATGGAAATGCTTGTGCATAAATGGGATATTGCATATTGGTAAAATAATTAATTCTACATTGATGTTGGTATTGGTTGTAGGACCAAAGATAACAAAGAGCATGGCTAAATGTGCTGAGGATGTTGTTACATGAAGCCAACAACCTTATGCAGAAAGGATGGTGCAACAAATCTATGATCATAAAGTTGGAAAAAGGACCGAGAAACCTGGGTAAGAGGCCAACTGATCAGGTAACATCAGGCGATGTTAATGGTAACCATGCAAGTAATGATTATTGGTGCCAAATTGCATGAATGTCGAAAGAGGATTTGGTAAGATCTCTTCAACTATGTTTGAGCTATGTTGAGTTAGTTTGCATGTGATATTGAATACCGATTGGGACTGTTAACCTACCAAGCTTGGTGAGGTGTGGGTAAGTGAAGGAAATGATCCTTATTCCCTATGACTGTTTAGAAATCTCAATGCATTCATATGAATTTATATCCTGCCATGTGTATGTTGGTTATGTGCTTAATAACCAAAGCAAATGAGGACTGGTGGTCCTGATTATGGTAATGCAAGTTATATGAGATAGTCATGTTTCGATCATAATATGCTTGAATGCATAGTACTCATGAAACAATGCAAGGTAGCATTGAGTAGATGTGCATTAAGAGATTTTATAAATCTTGTGATGCATTGTATGAATGCATAGGGATGATGCATATGTTATTGCAAAATAAATAATGAATGAAATGATGAATTGATGATAATTCGAGGATCATTTAATGGGCTGTTATGAATGATATGACTGTGAAATTTGATCTAGAGCTTATGAGAAGGAATCTCATGGTTGAGAGCTCTAAGTTCTGTTAGTAAGAATAGTTGTAAATATCAGATTTGTAAATGTTTCGGATTTAAAATTTTGCTAATAATTGCTAATGATTGTTTGGCCTATATGAAAACGTGTCAGGAGGACATGTTGTAGGTGGATGATCATGTATGGTAGCAAGGGTGAGACCATAATGGGAAGAGTGATACCACTTACAAGAACCAAACAATATGAGGAGGGCCTCATTGATAAGCAAATCAATTTCTGCAGGAGACAGAATTGTAAACTCATATTGAATTTAATTATTAATGCTATTGATTGATCATGGAACAATCATATTTGAAGGTTATTGCTAAATGTTGCTAACTGATTGGCTATTTGACGAAGTGTGCCAGGATGACACATTGCAGAAAAATCATGTGTGATGGCCTGCAGAAGCCAAACCAGATGGGAAAGACCCCATGTTTTGGAAATGGGTTTCAGGTGAAACGCCATTGATAATGTCTTAGCCAAACTGCATGTCGGTAAACCATGAAAGTGAGATGGTAAAGCTATGCCCGGAAGGCATGTGAGATACATCTGCAAAATGAATGAGTATTCTGTGACCCTAGACAAGAACATTCATGTCTAAATTATTAGGGTTAATATGCAGAGCATGCTCTATCTTATTTATATCATTGCAGACTGCTTGAGTATGATTAGGGCCTACATGGCGCACATCGAAAAGGGGGTGCACACCTTTTTTGGTGTTGGGTCATGATAGGGTTTTTCAATATTGACTACACCCTAAGGGAATGGACGCATTCCTGGTGTTTCAATACTTGGTAGTGAATGCTATGGAATGTGGTTAAGAATTGAACAACAATACTGATGAGCTTGCTTATCCTTCTTGTGTTGTCATCCTACACAGATGCAAATTGATACTACACATTAAAGGGCAAAGTGAAGAAGGGTACGCAAAGGGACTGTATGGGAATTGGCAATCTTTCTATGCTCACGTGAAATATTACCAGAAGGGATGGATAGGCCCGAATAGCTGTGTAATAAGAGAAGGTATCATCCTTGTGTGAGTAGGGGTCATGTTAACCTGCAGTCAAGAAAGTCACCTATAAAGTTCGTAAAATGAACCACCGATTTGCACAAGAGAAGGAGTGGCGTCCTTGTATAAATGAAGAGTTGATGTGTGTGAAGGGTTACGGTGCAAGAAGGTGCGGTGACATTGGTAAAGGTATAAAATATCTACTAGGACAGCAGTGGGAGGGCGGGCGCCGAGGACTGACTGAAAACCCTGAGATGCCTATGGCTCCATAGTAGAGCCTTGACCTATAATGGTTAGTGGTGCAGTTTCCTTCCATTGGTCGATGACCCAGACGAATGTGCTGGCTCGGCACTGGAGAGGGCCAACCAGGCATGGGACTGGTTGGGCACCACCAAATACTTGGTAAATCCAGCCGATGGGGAGGCGTACTGGTTAAGCATTAACTATATCCAAGTCCATAGGCGATCCCAAGGCTTGCAAAGCGAAGCAGGATCCTGTGGACCAGAGGGGAAACACACAATACAGATAAGTATTCGTTTTCATTTATGTCTTGTTTGGAATAATGAAGATTACAGGTATAAGTCTTCTAACAGCTAAGCTGATACACTATTGTTTCTTTGTTGGAAACCTTGGTCATTGTAGGAAGGCAAGACCCTGAAAGACTATAAATTGATGGTAAATCTAGAGAGTAAATGAGTGGGCGATATAAATTGCTAGTAAATCCAGAGAGTAAATGAGTGGGCGATATAAATGATTAAGAAATCCAGGGAGTAGCTGGTTGAACGCTATAAAGTTCTTGATAAGTCCAGAGAGTGACTAGTTGGGCATTAACTACTTGATATGGTAAAGCAACGTGTATGCTGGCCCAACACCCCTTAAACAATTGATAAAACCAGTCGGAGCACTGGCCTAGCATATTGTTAAAGGAAATGATTGATAAACCCAGTCGGTGTACTGGCCTGGAATTGCCTATTCGAATGATTGTGGAGTAGCCTACGTGCTGGCCCAACATTCGTTATTGTGTTCACGGGAAATACAAGGCTCGTAAAGCAAAGAAGGATCCCATGGAATAAAGTGAAGACATCCAATGCAGATAAGTATTCAGTTACCTTGCAGCTTCTTGCTTATAAATATACGTGTGTATATGATTTGGTTATAATTTCCTAAACTCTTGTTTAGAGAAAAACCCTGTGAAAATGAACTAAACATGTGAATTGATTCAATGTTTGAGTGTAGGTATTGCTGGAAGCAAGGATTATGAAGGCATCCTAGAGATGCATGTGGTCATGTGACTGTCCTAAAGGGCTCAGTATGAGCAGTAATGAAAGATGGTGCTAGTGGATACAAGTGGATCCTAGCAACCCAAGGTTCTGTAGGAAATAATGGAAAGGGTGCCCTAGTTGAAAATCCATATGCAGACCTTAGACACTAAGTGTCATAGCCAAGAAAGGAAATTCAAAGCATTCACATTGAAGTGAAAGAGACTAAGGAGTATAGAACCACAAGTGATGGTGTGGCTCCGGATTGGAACAAGACTAAGAGGGAGAAACCCCTACTCTTCTCTTTCCTTTTGATTGATGCATTTATAAAACAAAAGATTGTTGAGTGCATATCATGGCTGAAAATAGATTGTGTTTAATTGCTTGAGATGAATTGTGAATGCTGAAATAGTAAATTTCCTGTGAAAGGATGAACATGAATGAGTTCATGTGTATGTTGGGAAAGCATGAAAGTATGGAAGTCCCATGAATAAAGCATGGACATTCCATGTCAATTGGGAAAATAATTGACTAATCTTAATGTTTATGTTATGCTTGTCCTAACAAAGAATTCCCATGATGAATTTCACAGGTAAGAAAGTGAAACAATTGGTCGCAGTCGGAACGAGAAAGTGTTGCTAGTAAGCAAAGTGTGTTCAGTTGTGCCCATTGACCATGGCAGCAGACCGAGGGCTATTAGAGTTGGCTGAAAGTCTTCTCCAAACAATTGCCAGGATCTAAGAAAATCTTGGGGAGATGCTCAAGCTACAGAGGCAACAGAATGAGATAAACCATGAGGCTTTGCAGGACTCTATTCGTCTGCAAAAAGAGGTAAAAAGCATTCTGGGAGCAATCAACAAGGGAAAGGAAAGTGGATCAATGAAGAAGCATTCATCCAATCGTCCGATTAAGAAACGTTCCAGGGGGGAAGACTCAAAGGAAATGGACCAGGAAAAGGTAAAGCCGCTAATGAAATGTTGGGGATGTGGAGGAAATCATTGCCTCCGTGACTTCCCAACAAGAGAATATCAAGGGGGTAGCAACCATAAATTCCCCAAGTTCATGGACCAGTTGGAAGGAAAAGAAGAGGGAGGAATTGTTTTGGAACGATGTCCTCATGCAGAGCTAGAAGGTCCTAGCCAGCAAGAGAAGTTTGTAAAGACCAAAGGACCTAGTCCTGAAAGACCCAAGTAAAGGGTGAAATGCAGGACAAACCTACCACATTTTGTGAATTTTGAACATATGTAAAGTGGGTATTTACTTCCGAAGTGTTGGAACACCGAGGATGGTGTTATTCCAAGAGGAGGGGAATGTAATGTCCCCATCTTGACCCTATTGCATTAATATTGTAAATGATGTAAATATTGTTATGTAGTCATGGTGAGGAGCTCAAGGCCAAGGCCCCGCCATTGATTTATCATTTTATGTATCAGCAATTAGAATAGATGCATATGGTTCTTGTGCTAGCGATGCACAATGTAAATTCGGACATCATGTAAATATGCAATCTTTAATGAAAAAAAAACCCACAACCAGCTATGCAATGCAACAAAGAGATGGGGGAATGATCTTACAAGGAATAGGGAGGGAAAATAACCAAACCCTTGAACCATGGTGTCAAGCCATTTCATTGAGGAAACCCATGAACTCTCAACTACCCATTTGGTTTCATGCACCCAATCATTTAATTCTTCCAAGAATTGGTTGAGACAATTAATGCCTTGGGATGGGAGAGGTATGGCTGTCAATTTTCGTGTATGGGAAAGACAACAACCTGGGAAATCGAGTTTTGGTTTTGCTAGGAAAGAAAACCCCCACGAAATTGTGCCCAAAGCCATTCTTCACCCATGGCATTGATCCTCTCACGCATTCTGAGCCTGTTGGGGTTTTATCCTTCACATTTTTCACCATTTCCTGCATTTTCCCATGGTTGGGAACACGTTTTTGGATAGAACAGTGGCTGGGAGAAGTGAGCCACGAATTGGGGGTTTAATGGAGGTCGTTTTTGGTCTTGGTTTGCCCCTAAACGTTTTCTGAAAATGAATGTTTCCTTCCAGGGTTTATTCCCATTTCTCCATTTCGTTTTTGAGTCTTCCTACGTTTTTCTGAGTTGTTAGAAACCCCATCTTTGGTTTGAACCTGTGAGCAGGAGATTCAGGAGTGGAAGAGGACAGATTTGGCTTGATGAGCCCAATGAAGTATCCATAGCTCAATGGTTGAGCCACTAGCTTAGTAATTCACCTCTGTCCATCCATTAGCAGCCTGAGAAACCCAACTGCTGATTAGCTTGGTTGATTCTGGTGTATCTTTGGCTATGTGAGAGCTTGCTTTCCCCTTTTCCTTGTGGAGATCATGCCCAGGTCGGGGGTGGCAGTGGTGCTGAGAGATTGAGGAGCACACTGGCCTACGGTTGGGTGGAACGTTACAGAAGAGTAGCTGGTTGCTCAGGGACTACTTGGTTTAAGATAAGTATTCTCATTTGATAATTTGATATTGCTTAATTGATGAATGACATGAAAATCTGGAATGTATGATGGATGTGACATTGATATTACTTTCGCTGTGTTTTTCTTGTAATTATGCATTTCCATATGTTAGCTGAATGCTTACTTAATAAGTTCATGGGCTAGATGCCCAGTTTTAGCATCACGATATTGTCCATTGCACTAGTATGGTGGGAGGGGACGTGACAAGAGATTTTGACAGCATGAGGATAGGATGATGGATGGATGGAAAGTGAGGAGCCCCTACCACCATTTTATAGTTTTTGGTGGCGGGGAATACCATTATGGTTTTGAGGAAACCAATGGTATTGACCAACATGGTTTAGGTACTTTTTCCCTTCTTTTTTCTTTTTTTGAATATTTTGAATATTTTTATTCCCTTTTTAATATTTTTGGGAATTCTGGACCCTTTTTGAGGGTATTTTATGTTTTTTGAGGAAAAATATTCATTTTGAGGGGAAAAAGGGGTGTATTATGGTCGTTTGGTGACCTTTTGATGGCTTTAGAGGCTCAAATGGTGGAAAAGTGGACAAATGGGTCATGTGAATAAGGAAATGAGCTAGTGAGCACTTTTTGGGTGTTAACACATGCACATACAGAAGTAGTATCACAGGATTGCCTTCCCCAACCTTGTAGTAAAGGTTGGAATCTGCTTTACTCTTGGTAAAGCCCAAACTGGATAGAAAACTGTCCATCCTACCATACCAAGTCCTAAGAGCTTGCTTCAAGCCATACAAGGTTTTCTTCAATCTGCACACATATGACTCCCTGTCATGTGTCTCAAAACCAAGTGGCTGCTCCACATACACTTCCTCCTCAACTACACCATTCAAGAAAGCTGTCTTGAGATCCATTTGGTGTATCTTCCATTTCATCACTGCAGCTAGAGCAAGTACTGATCTAATGGAAGTGTATCTGGCCACAGGAGCAGAAGTCTCTTCATAGTCAATCCCTTCTTTCTGGGAGAAGCCACGATCCACAAATCTCGCTTTGTATTTCTCTATGCTGCCATCTGCAGCATGCTTGATCTTGTAGATCCACTTGGAAGTCACCACTGACTTCCCTTCAGGTCTTGGGAATACATCCCAAACATCATTCTTCATTATCGACTGGTATTCTTCGACCATGGCATCCTTCCATTCTTTCTTTTCCGCTGCTTCTTCATAACTAGAAGGTTCTTTGTTCATAATATCACAAAGTAAAACAACATAGCTGGTATGTGATCTAGTTCTCTTCTTTAATCTGTGTTCTTCTTCTGGAATGCCATATCTTTCTGCATTTTGAATGAGCTCTCTAGCCCATGCAGGTTTCCTCTTGTGAGAGTTATTCTCATGAGGTGGATATACGGGTATTTGTGGATCTTCAACTTTACGATCTGCTTCTGGAATTGATTCAGTCATGGTAGTGTCTTGAAATCTGTTTTCGTTTGGTTCTTCATGATCTTCAACAAGTGTCTTTCTTGATTTGATGAAGGCTGAGTTTTCATCAAATGTTACATCCCTGCTGACATCAATCTTCTTGAACCCTGGAAAGTATATTCTGTAAGCCTTTGAGCTTTCATTGTACCCCACAAAGATGCCCTTCTTTCATGAAGGATCTAGCTTTGTCCTATTTTCCTTTGGAACATGAGTGTATACTGGACAACCAAATATTCTGAGATGGTTGACTTCAGGTTTCTTACCAGAGAATACCTCTTCTGGTGTCTTGTTGTCCAATATCTTGTGAGGTGTTCTGTTCTGCACATATACAACTATCCTAGCTGCTTCTGCCCATAGATGCATAGGAAGATCTTGGTCATGCAGCATTGTCCGTGTTGCTTCCATGATTGTTCTATTCTTCCTTTCTGCAACTCCATTATGTTGTGGATTGTAGGGAGTAGTCAACTCCCTCTTAATCCCTGAATCATTGCATAGCTTCTTAAAGTTACCTGAAGTGAATTCTCCGCCATTGTCTGATCTAAATGTCTTTATTTTCTTATCAGTTTGATTTTCCATCAAGGCTTTGAATTCCTTGAACTTATCAAACACTTCATCTTTGTTCTTCAAAAAATAAACCCAAGTCTTCCTGGAGAAGTCATCAATGAAAGAGACATAGTAAACATACCCACTCAGAGAACTAGATGACATCGGACCGCATACATCGGAGTGGATAATTTCCAAGATTCCTTTTGATTTGCTTTCACTGCTTGGAAATGCCTTCTTTATGTTTTTTCTTTTTGCACAGCCTTTGCAAACACCTTCATGCTTGGTCTTGAATTCAAGAAGACCTTCTACACCTTTGCTTGCAATTGGTAGTGCTCTGTAGTGTACATGTGCAAGCCTTCTATGCCAAAGTTCACTTGGCTCCATGGATTCATGTACCATGGCATGTTCAGGTTGTCCCTTCAATTTGTACAATCCTCCTTCTTGTTCTCCAATCACTACTGCATCATCAATAGTTTTACCCTTTGGCTACATTAAAACTTGGCCATCTACAAATGCAACCCTCATGCCTTTTGCATCTAATGCAGATATGGAGAGTAAGTTCTTCTTGAGCCCAGGTACAAATAACACATCTTTCATCTTTGAAGACTTTCCAGAGTCTAGGTTGTAGGAGGCTTCCCCACTTCCTTTGTTAGGGTATTGATAATCATCCCCAAGTTTCACCTTATGGGGTGATTCATGTTCATATATATTTACAAAATATTATTTAAACCTGGTCATGTGTTTAGAAGCCCCACTGTTAATTAACATATCATTACATCCAGGAGAGAGAGTACCCATGAGAGAGGATATTATAACATATTCATCTTCACTTGATGAATCATCACTTTCTTCTCTAGCCTTCTTCTTGGGAGGTTCATCATCCTCAACAGTATGAGCATGATATCTCCTTTTGTTGTTCTTATTTTTCTTGTTGAAGTTTTTGTTGTCCTTTTTGTTCTTGGGACAATTTATAGCAATGTGTCCCTTCTCATTGCAGGTGAAACATATTCTCCTTTCTGTGTGGTGGTGTGGAGATTTCTTGAAGTGATATGGCTCTCTCTTGGGCTTCCCTTTCTTGGTGTGAGCTGTGAGAGCTTGATCTTCATTCCCCATCTTTTCTTCTCGTGCCACAAGCCTTGCTTATTCTTGAGAGTAGTCCTCCCACAGTCTGCTGAAGGATATCAACTTCCTTCTTGCACAAATTCCTTGAATAAAGGAATCCCATGACCTAGGTAGGCCATTTAGAGTGGTCATGACAATTTCACCATTCTCCACCATTTCATCCACCACTTCAAGTTGTTCCTTGATCTGAGAGACCCTAGAAAAATAAGATTGAATGGTTTCTCCATTCTGAAGCTTTACCCCTTTCAATTGGTTCCATAGGGTCATCTTCTGATTTATGTTCTTCCCTTCAAATAGCTTGGTCAGGGAATCAAACATCTCTTTGGGTGTCTTTAGAGATGACACATGTGGGATGAGATGGTCCTTGATAGAATCAGCAATGATCCTATTTTCCTTGACCAAGTTCTTCTTGTGGAGGGCTTTAGCCTCTTCTTCCTCTGGGACATGGACCTCTTCTTACTCTGGGACAGGGACCTCTTCCCTTATGTAAGTATCCAATTCATTTTCTTCTAGGATTAACCCAATCCTATACTTCCATGCTTGGAAGTTATCAGCCCCTTCAAGATTATCTTCAAGCTTGGTGTGGTGAAACATCTTTAAAGATTACTTCAAATGGAAATAGAAAAGATATAGGTCTTACCACTTGATTTGCTGAAAACTTGATCTGGTCCCAAATTAGGGCTTGTATGAGAAACCCTAAAAATTCAAATTGTGAATTTCAAAATTCTGGAAGGATAGAAAGATGCCCCTTGATGAGATGATCAGCCTGGTATATTCAGAATTTGAAAACTGCAAAGATTCACCCTTTAGAAATACTTTTCAATCTCCTGGATTCACTAGGGAGGACCCTGAATTAGGGTTTGAGTTTCTCGGAGCTTCACCCAACCAAAAATCGCAATCCAAAGTTCTAAACTTCAATTTTTCCAAGTAGCTTCTAGCTATGTCTTCAGATTTCAGAAATTCCTATTTTTGAGGAAACCCTAATTTTTATGGCCAAAACTGAAAGTGCTCAGAATTGAATTCTGATTGGACAGATATATTCGCCTTGATGAGTAGAGTCAATCTACCTTACTGCTTTTCCAAAATCTGTGGAGAGAAACCCAATAAACAAGAAACCTTAGTTTCTGCCACTGCACAATGTCTTCTTCTCAGGGAAGCTCTGATACCATGTTAATTTTTGAGCATTAATTCAATATACTCTAGGATCTTTACTAAGAGAATAACATGTACAACATATCAAGTATAACAATGCATATCAATCACACGAAGCAATCACATGAGACAATAGACACACAGAGTTTCACTGGGGAAAACCATAAAGGTGAAAAACCCCACAACTTTCTCAAAGATAGAGAGAGCAATGATACAACCAAAGTACAAGAGATAGTATTCTACTAGCAGCTCCTCCTCCTCCTCAACTAGTGTGCCACTTTCCGAGTGATGTACAAGTGAATAATGAGATGATCAAATAGAGAGATCCCACTCTCTATTTATACTTGTTCTGAGCAGCCTAATAAACCTATGGGGCCGACTTGTCTAACTCAGCCTAATAACCCTAGGTTACATAATCTGGGACGACCCCTCTACTAGGTGGTCTAATAACCCACCATCAAGTTACATCACTTGCGACAATTGTCCATACAAATGACAACACTTCCGTATAGAGGAATAATACATCTCTATAGGAGTACAATAAAATACATAGATGAAATACATTCCGAAGTTACATATACATCAACAGTATTGTAATGCACTCATTACACCTTGTAAAGGAGTTTGATTTAGAAATTTCAACATTTGGAAAATATTCTCTCATCACCTTGCTAAAGGAGGATTGTGATACTGGAGGAAAACCGATTCTTTTCATTTCATTGTTAGCCATTTCTCGTAGAAAACCATGGGACATATTAGCGGGCAATAATTTCAAGGTTGTCCTTGTTCCATCTCTACTGCTTAATCGTGTAAGATGTGGAGATTTGTTTGAATTCTCTACTACAATTTTATTAATAATAGCTACTAGTGCAGTAGTGTTCACCCTAGATTTTTCCAAGCCACTGTTACCGTGCACAATTCTCACATCACCATTCAAGAACATTCTTTTATAATTGAAGAAAGTGCTCTTTTTTATCCCATGGCATTTATACCATGCATTTTGACATGCGTCTCTTGTGTCTAATCTCATTGTAAAAAATCTTATTTTTCTGTCATCTCCTTCTTTGGCCACACGAGCATTTAATGCTATAGAATTTACAACATACTGTCTTTTTGAAATTCCATTCATACTATCAAATTTATTCCTACATTCAACTATCGATTGAAGTGGAATTTTTGATATACAAAAATTTGAGCAACAATGTTCGGTGCCAATTTTTGAAAGGAATGCACCCATATTTATTGCAGGCCTATAAGGTACCGATCTTGAATTTCTGTCGGAAATTTTAGTTCCAGCTTGCCTCTTTACGGAACTGTATGGCCTTGTTCCATTACCTTTAACATCTGTATATTCACAATGGGGAGTACCTGGAAGGACCATTTGTAAAGGACATTCTTCAAACACATTCCAAAAGTTGACCATAACTTCGTCTGCTTTATTTTTTAGTATAACATCCAAAGGAACATCATGGAGGTCAAGCAAATGGTTTGCAGGCCATCTTATAAGGGAGCCTTCAAATACACCACAATCATCGCAATTGCAGAAGAATTTATGAACTAAAATACCAAACTCACCAACATCTAGTGCTTTGAATTGCACAATGTCTCCCTCAAAAACAGTTGACACTATTCCCCGAGCAACATACTATGGATTTAAAGAACATTGATGTATCAAATTAACTTTTTGTCCCAAAAAGATGACATTGTGATTTTCTCTTAATACTTTCAAAGTAGATTCAGGTTGATTATTGTTGAAATTGCTTGCAACAGAAAGCAATGTTTCTATATTAAAATCGATGATTCCTTTAATCAGCCATACAACAAAACTTCCACTGCTCAACCCTGGACAACATTCCATACAAGAAAACACCACTTCACTCACCAAAACACCAAAGGAGAAGTCACCCAAAAATGTTCCCCCAACAAAATCAGTCCCACTCACATTTGTTACCAAACCTATGGAAATACAATCCTTGCTTTCTGAACACTTATGTAATAACTTAACTTTTCTCATAAGAAAAGAAGATCTATTCTCAGTTGTTATGATATGTGCTACACTCGTCCAAGTAGAAGCTGGTATATCATTCACCTCATTCTCGCGAAGAGCAGACCCAATCTGGTTAACGATCTCATATACAGGCCATTGAATATAACCACCAATAGCCTCTGACAATGTATCTGCACCTTCCGATGGATAGGGAAATGAAAGACTTGCATTTAAAGTCTTGGTAACATTTACAATGATACATCCAACATTAATGTTGATATTATCCAAATTTTTTCTTTCTGGAAAAGAGATTCCCTCAACAAATTTCAATCCATTCAAAAGCAGGTCCACACATTGTTGAATACCAAAATCCATTTCATAATCGATATCTAAAATCTAAAATAACAGGACACATTGTTCAGAACAAAAATCAAGTTTAGAATCGTTTTATGAAATATAAAATAATAGGAGGACATTAAAATCGTATTTATTTTAAACAAAGATATAACATAAGTTATAATATATAAAAATATGTCTGTCCGGACTTCCAATTTTCCGAATGGAAGGATCAGCCGCCCCTTCTTGAAGAAGAAGAGAACACAAGAAGGATCAAATGACCCTTCTTGCATTCTAGAAAGATTACCAAAAGAATATTGGGTACAAGAAGCGTCTCCCGCCCGTTCATTTATGGCGGAATATTAAAATCATATTTATTTTCAGAAGCATTTTATGAAATATAAAATAACAGAAGGACATTAAAAATCATATTTATTTTAAACAAAGATATAACGTAAGTTATAATATATAAAAATATGTCTGTCCGGACTTCCAATTTTCTGAATGGAAGGATCAGTCGCCCCTTCTTGAAGAAGAAGAGAACACAAGAATGATCGAACGACCCTTCTTGCAGTCTAGAAAGAATACCAAAAGAATACTGGGTAGAAGAAGCGTCTCCCGTTTGTTCATTTATGATGGAATATTAAAATCATATTTATTTTCAGAAGCGTTTTATGAAATATGAAATAACAGGAGGACATTAAAAATCATATTTATTTTAAACAAATATATAACATAAGTTATAATATATAAAAATATGTCTGTCTGGACTTCCAATTTTTCGAATGGAAGGATCAGCCGCCCCTTCTTGAAGAAGAAGAGAACACTACTGGGCAGAAGAAGCATTTCCCGCCCGTTCATTTATGACGGATTATTAAAAATGTTCAACATACGAATGTTAGGATGTCAATACATGTATTTCCAAAATTGTGAACAAGGGAAGAATATTGAGCACAGCAAGGGTCGACCGACCCTTCATTTACAATATAAATTTAAATATATTTAATCTATGAAGGCTATGTCGACAATTTCCGACTCCCGACTTCCGCTGTAAATACTAGGGACCCAGACATCATCTAGTTTCTAACATATAAAAATGTTTGTCCTGACTTCCATTTTCCAAAGAGAAGGATCGACCACCCCTTCGTTTAGGAGATAATTGTGAACAACTATATCCAACAATTCACCTATATCCAGAATGGCGAAAGAAAGAAGGAACTATTGACCCTTCTTGCATTCTATAACTATTATGAATACAATACTGTGCAGAAGAAGGGTCAGTCGCCCCTTCATTTATGAGGGAATTAATTATTCAACCTATGAAGGCTTGTACGTCAATTCATATATATCTAAAATGGTGAACACTGGAAGAAGGGACGGTCGCCCCTTCATTTAGTATATAATTGTGAGAAAAATTATCTAGAAATTGAACAATATCTAGATTGGTGAAGACGAAGAAGGATTGACCGACCCTTCTTGCAATCTCAAGGTATAACGAAAAGAATATTGCGAAGCAATGTTCCTATGAAATATGTGTTTAAAGTGCCAATATCTACTTTAGCCACTCCAAAAAACTCATCCCTGTGGGAAGGAGCGGACGCTGTTTCTCCTCAGCATCTACTTCCAACACCCCGAAATGGAACAACCTAACGAAAAAGCGACCTCACTTTTTTTGACAAAATTTCGACTTGACAGCAAACTCTTGGTAGCAAAACGTTTGTAAATTTTGTCGTTCAAATATCGAAATCTAGTCTCCAGGGTGACATGTGGAACACTTAGATTGTTCCATGTGGCTTTGATTATTCCAGAATTGATCTGTGCTACACTTGACGAAGTAGAAGCTGCTATATCATTCACGTAATTCTCGAGAAGAGTAGACCCAAAAGTATATTGTTTCTATTTTTTTTTAAAGAAAAAAAGAAAGAATGTTTCTATTTGGTTAATCGCAATCAGAATCATTCCAACTAATGGCATCACTATCTACATTGTCGTCACTGTTAAATTCCTTTTCCAACATGGTATCCTGCTTAAATTTTAATTAGGATTATGTTGTGCTTGGGAAGGCATGCATGTGTTGTTTGGAATGTGTTGAATATAATTGTACCACTGATGACAAAACTATTCATTAATGAAAGTTTGTAAATTTACTTCATTTCTTTGTTAATTGTTATTTCCAGTAATGAAAATTTGTAAATTTCCTTCCTTTCTCTGTTAATTGTTATTTCCAGTCAATCTTTTCCATTGTGTTATTCTTCATGCTTGGATGAAAGTAATATTAAATCAGAATTCATATGTTTATGCTGTGGTTTACCGCATCTAAGTATTCACTAATTTTATGCTAAAATTGATATTGGATTCATTTATGACCAATGCCCAATATTAATTGACTATTTTCTTTTCTTCATTATCAACCTGCAAATTGAGACAGACAAGGGTATTCACCAATTTTCTGCTAAAATTCACTTAATTTTAAGAACATTTTTATTAGCTTTATCTCTTCAACTAAGTGCCTTGGTATTGTATGCAAGACTCACATGTGTTCTCATTGCATCCAACAATTTGAGTCATACACCACGTATAACTACCCAATACATGGGACTTTTCTAGCCAAGATAGTGTATTGGCAAACAATTATACATTAATAAAAAAAATTTAAAGCTATTTGATTGCTTAATTTTATTCAATTAAATTAAAAACTTAAATTATATATATTTATAAAACAAATGTAATCAATATTATATAAATTAAGACATAAATGATCAATTTCAAATATTTCAAATAAAGTATAACGTTTACATAGATCAGTATACTATAGTGAATATTAACTACAAAATGATATTGAAAACAAAAAACATGTTTCAATTTTTCGAGTTCATTTGTCGTTATCTTTTTCCAACAAACCTAGCCAAATGCTAGAGGATTTGCAGAAAACAATATGGAATATATGAAAATAATACGCTACATCACTAGACAAAAAACATATGCAAGCTGGCGGCAATCGACATTAAACCTGTTAATTCCGTTAATTTAGCCCAGTAATGAGTAACGCATGATTTTGCAAATATAACGATGTGAATTCATATTAATGGATTGTAAGAATATAACTACCCAAAATTGAAGGAAATAAATTTTGAAAATCTGAAGAAGACAGACAAGGGTGAAGGAAATCTGAAGAATCGAAAACGTTCAGCGACTTTAAATTACTGTGAACTTGAAACTGCCATTGCATTGATTTTTGACAACCATGGAAGAAATGGTTTTTAGCCCGGAGGCTGAATAAGCATGCTCTGTTACAGATTTAGATTTATTGTTTGAATAATAGAAATATCTGCCAATTGAAAAACTAACATTTGATTCTTCAAACCAATCCTACTGCTCTACCTGTACAACACTCTTCTCGGTTCCACCTCAGCAAAAACAAACCTCGGTCCTAAGAGAAAACAGAGCACCAAACTAAAAAACATAAAGAGTTTGAACTTTAAGTTTCAATGTAGGGAGTGGGCAGGATATCATCACAGTATCAATGCATAAAATTTCATGACATTAATTATCACAGTGTGGCGGGATATCATCTTTACTTCATGAAAAATAAAGGAAATCCATCATAAACATGACATTAATTATCACAGTCTGGCATGATATCATTTGTACGTCGTGACACATAAAACACAATCCATCCTAAACGTGATGAGATTATTCACACAAGTGATACAATCCTCAGGATCACCTCCATGCCAATGTACAAACCATTTTAAATGGCGAAAAATATCAATCAGGTGGGGAAAGATAAAGGGTCCCACGTTCGTTCCACATCCCCAACATGCGTGCTAGGACAGAGAGATGGGTGGTTGTGGAATCTGAAACTGCTCTCCATGTGGAAGGACCACATGATTTCGTAAGTTGGAAGGGCAGTAAGGAAAACCGCCTTCCTCCATTTGTTAAACCACCTTTGCCCATCCTTCACAGTCGCTGGCATGTGTGGATATGATGTGGCTAGTCCACATCACATCTTCTGCCCACCCAAATCCTCCACGTTGGGGCTCCTACACACGTGTCTCCTCTGTGCCATACTTCCTACCCACCTGGCTTCTCCACGTCAACCTGCACATGCACAGTCGAAAACACCTTTCAATTACACAATCACAACATAATTACCTAATACATAACAACATCCAAATAGTGAGTTAAGATAAATATGAACCAACAAATCAGATGCATTCATAAATTGCAAAGATCAAAGCAATTGAAAGACAGATAAAAAAAACCAGAACACAGATCGTAGTAGATAAAAAAAAAATAGAACACAGATCGCAGTAGGTCTAAAGGGAGAAAGCTAAGCGCTGAGCTGCAGATCATTAAATGTGGCATCTCAGTGATTAGGGTGCATTGGATCTGAAAAATATACAGATTCAACAGACCCTAACCACTAAGCTGCCACATTTAATGCTCTGCAACTCAATGCTAAGCTGCTACATTTAAGGCTCTGGTTAGCTCAATTGTTAACTCTCAGAATTAAAGATCAAAGCAATTGAAAGACTATTATAGCACATTATAGGACAGTAAAGGTCAAAGACTTTACCCTTTCATTTAACTGATGGGACATATTGATGACAATGGTTCATAATTAGTAATTCCTTACTAATTAAAACAAGATTGAAAGGTTATGAAGATCAATGATGAATTGATGCATGATCCAATATTTTTTTTATGAAGAGGCATGATTTTCCTTAATAAAGTTCTTTGAAAATATATATAACCATACAAGTCAAGTGTATGAAGAGGAACAGCTAGAAAACCAGGGGTGTAGGAGCGTCCTTTCTATAGCGGCAGAAGAATTCATGGGATTAAGTTCTCCATCAAGTTGGTGCTTGTAGAACAATTTTGTATCGGTGTGTTCAAATTTTTAATTGTCCTATTCACATTGGGAATGATTATTTAACTTGTGCTGAATACTAATTTTATATAAAAGGGTTGAAAAAGGCAATATTGATTCCCCCCCCCAACCTCTTAGTATTGTTGGATGAACCAACACCTGACGCATAGCACCCTCATCGTCTCCTAACATGTTGTGTAGTTGATGCTCTAGCGCCTCTACTTAATATTTTAAGCCCTTGGGCCTATTGGCATAAGTTTGTAGGCCCCCCCTAAGGTAAGCTTTCTTCCCTTATACTTTTTAAGCCTTCTTTGGACTCCAAAGCTCATGAATTATTTACCCGATCTTTTTAGGTATTCGGGACAAAAATAATGCTAAGACTGGGGTCCCTTTGTGCAGAGATTTTGTACCTTGTCCCACTTGATGAACACCTTCCAAATTTATCTTTCATGTGATCATGTATTCCATGCAACACGATATCCATTTCCATTGCATTATTATTTTTTAGATCCTTCATGGATGTAGTTTTTTGTAGCCTTTTTAGAGCAATGTAAGCATTTAGAACAGATTTCCAGATATCAAAACCTTGCACATTTAAATGGAGTCTCATTCTTATAATCCAGTCAGATCAGAATTTGATCCATAGAACAGTAGAACCCCATCTGCGGAGTAGAGACTTTCATGTTCGTCCATGTGCTCTAGAGAACTTCGGTCTAGCTATCAGACTCTCTCGAAGGAATTGAATCCATGATTTAACTGCACCAACTAGAAGGAGGCTCAAAACCTAAGGAAGCTCCAACTCCTTGGTTTACTAGCTCCATCTAGAACGAGGCTACAACCCCTTGGTTTTCATAATTTCCAACCTATAGATAAGACTCCAGACCTCAGTAAATTCCAACTCAATATTTTTACTAGAACCAACTGGATGGAATCCCCAACTCCCTCATATCACGAGCACTAACCCAAATGAGACTTCAATCTCCTATACTTGCTCGATCCTGCCACCCTAATATGAATAAGAAGAACAATATGCCTCCAAAGAGTGTAATCAAAACCTAGAAATAATAACCAATAGACTTCATCTATTTTCACCTTCAAACCCTTACATCATAGACCTCATAGTACATTCCAAAACCTTAGAGGTATCTCATGCCAATATCATTACCATGGAATATTCCAATACAGCCAACAATAATATCTATGCCATTGGAGAGTGGTTTTTTATCATTTCTCATTTTGCATATTGGATAGCATAACTTGTCCATGCTTATGGAGTGTTTACTCTACTTTCCTTAGTACCAATTTCGAGGGTGAAAGATTCCCATCCTAATTGGGAATTGGAGAGGCCATTGTGCATTGGACCATGAGGACACATATTAAGAGGTCGTGGGACCCATTTGTGGCAAGATTCCCCACTACACTTGGCATGATTCTCTCACCAATTTGAGTTCAAGATGAAGGGTAACATACTTGGGGTAGTTTAAGAGGTATTATTCATGGCATGAGTCATGTAAGGTCAAATTGGAGTGGAAGAATAAGTCCCATGGAAGAGGAAGAGGCATCTTAGAAGAATTTGTGACACTTGGGCTAGATTCCCTAGCCTCTAGTATGACAACAATGATGAAGATGCTATGACACCTATGACACAAATCAGACCCGACATCTGAAATATATGACATGTTAGGGATAAAAATAACCTCCAAGAAGGTGCACAACGGAGTTAGGGCAGCCAAAGAGACACCCATTCGAAATGAGGGAACAATGAGAGTCACTAGGAATTGTTGGACAAGTAGCACACATTGGAATCTCTTCCCAAATTGAGTTGGAATGAATCCTTTAGAAGGAATTCAACCCATGGAGGACTTAAGAAGTTTATAAAACTCACAAGAACAAAGAAGGAGAGTAGCTTTTGATCATTTTTATTTGCATCTTTGCAATTTGGAGAGCTTGTACCTTGTCCATGCTAGTGGAGTGTTTACTCTACTTGCCTTAGTACCAATTTGTGGAGTTTTCAAAATCTGAGCACACCATCTTGCTCGCCTCATTCAATTGCATCTCCATGTCCAGTCAGAAGTTTGAAATTTCAAGTTTGGATTTTTACAATTTCTCTATCAAACCCTAGCCAGCTCCAAATCTAGTGGTAAGATCTAAATCTTTTATTTCCATTTGAGTTTCTCATTATGATGTCTCACCACACCAACCTTGAGGATAAGCTTGAAGGGGTTGATAACTTCCGAACATGGAAGTATAGGATTGGGTTAAGCCTAGAAGAGAATGAATTGGATACCTACATAAGTGAAGAGGTTCCTGTCCCAGAGGGAGATGAGGCTAAGGCCTTACATAAAAAGAACTTGGTCAAGGTGACGAGGATAATTGCAGATTCTATCAAGGACCATCTCATACCACATGTGTCATCCCTAAATACACCCAAAGAGATGTTTGACTCCTTGACCAAGCTGTTTGAAGGAAAGAACATAAATCAGAAGATGACTTTGAGGAATTAATTAAAGAATGTCAAGATACAAAATGCATAGACAATGCAGTCACACTTTATAAGGGTCTCTTAGATAAAAGAACAACTTGAAGCCATTGAAGAATATATAGAGAATGGATAAATAGTGATTACCACCTTGAATGGTCCTCTTAGGTCATGGGATTTTTTCATCCAAGGAATTTGTGCTAGGAAGAAGGTCATCACATTCAGTAGGCTGTGGGAGGAATGCTCACAGGAAGAAGCTGGAATTGTAGCTTGAAAAGAAAACATGGGTAGTGAAGACCAGGCTCTCACACAACACACCAAGAATAATTATAGCAAGAGAGAGCATCCTCATCACGAGAAGGAGATTGTCCTAGGAAAAAAAGTAGCTCCCACAAGAAGAAGAACACTCTGTTAGAGACTCTAGTAGTTCCTGCAAGAAAGCAAAGATTGAGAGGGAGTCCACCCAACAACCAAACAAAGATAAGTATTTGAATTATTATCTCTAGTATAATATATGATTACTTAAATGATGTAGTTCACTCATATACATACTTATGTTCCTAGATTTAGGATGTATATTATGCATGTTAGAAAAAAATTGCATTAAATTATGAACAAGATACTACTTATATGCAAGTAATGGGTACTAAGTTGTCTATGGTACTGTACAACATTCCATTGCTACTTATCTAGAATGAAACCTCTTTGATGACATGTTGGAGTAGTGCACACTCTTAACAATGTTCTGGTAGAGATGGAAGGCATCTATAAAGTTACGGGATATGTGGACAACATTCTTGAATTATGGTGTAGTGGAAGAGGGAGTGTATGTGGAGCAACCGCTTGGGTTTGAGACACATGATAAGGAGACTTGTGTGTTTAAAATGAAGAAATCCTTGTACGATTCGAAACAGGCACCCAAGACATGGTACAACAGAATTGAAAGTTTCTTGACTAGTTTGGTATTTACCAAGAGTAAAGCGGATTCCAGTGATTCCTGAAGAAAGCCTTGTACGATTCACTGGAAGGTTGAGGAAGGAAATCCTGTGATACTCCTACTGTATGTGGATGAATTGGTTGTGACAGTTGAGGATGGGTTGATTGTTGACATGAAGAGGAAGCTTGCTGTCGAGTTTGAGATAAGGGACTTGGATACGATGCACTAATTAATTTTCTAGGCATGGAGGTGTGGTAGAGTGCGGATGGAATCTTCCTTGGATAAAGAAGTATGTAGTAGAGATCCTGAAGTGGTTCGGGATGATGGAATGCAAGGCCATGGACACACCTATGGCATTGAACCTAAATCTTCATCAGATTTGGTTGATGCCATGATAGGTTTTTCAGAGATAGTGTAATTAGTCCTGAGATGTACCCATGGAGGACTTGAGAATTTTATAAAAGTCGCAAGGACAAAGAAGGCGAGTAGATTTTGTGATGGTCCAAGAATATCCATTTATTTGTATTCTGATAGATATACTTTGTATTTAATGCTCGGAAGAATCTCAGGTCAAAATACCAAGTGAAACTATGTAAAAATACCAAACAATGGATAAATGGTGCCATTTTCCCTATATCTTGTTGCGAGAGCTTGAAGAGACATTATTTCGAATTGTATAAGTCAATATTTGTGATTTTTTTTATGTATATGTTATGAAGAAGTTTCATTAACATTGCACAAGTCCTTGGAACCTAAATCTCAAATTTTATAACCAGTGGTGAAGTTTACTAGCATTTCCCCCTAGTATGTGAAGACATGTATACAAACATCTGATTTATGGTAGTTAAGGAAGCATATAGAAACTAATTGATGATGCATTGGGGAGATAATTGAAGTCATTTATCAGTACCATGTCTCTGTTCTGAAATTTGGGAAGGTCTTACAACATTTGGGAAGCCATCTTTGTCCCCTACCCTTGGGGGTTTTGAACCTCGATTTGACTAGTAAAATTCTGCAACTTCTCCTGAATTTAAATGGATGTTGCAGAAGTATTCTGATATTAGCACACAATCACCAATGAGGTTCCTTTTTATGTATTAATACCCTTCATATACCTTCATACCCAATTCGAAATCCTTTAAAAGAGTCTTTTGGAGCCATCTACCCTTAGGGGCTTCAACATTGATTTCCTAGTAATTCTGCCTTTCATTCTCTAATTGTAAATGCAAGTGGCTGAAGTCTTTTGGAAGTTTCCAATCCTATAATAGATGCATAAATGTGTCATATTACACCTCAATGGTTATGAATATTTTTCAATTTTTTTTTCAAATTGTTAGGTATTTTTTATGTTTCTACAATTTCCTATATATGGGTTGTTGGTTTATCTCGATTAGACATTGCTTATTAAAAGTTGTAGAGAGGAACGATGAAAATTTTGTCGCTTTTTATGTTTGAATACCTTTCAAACACATTCAGACCCAAATCAGAAGCATTTGGAGCCATTTGGAAGCATTCGAGTCATTAATAGTCTAAGGGTCGAATTGGCCAAAAATTGCAATTTTCCAATTTTAACAAATTTATTAAAAAGGGACACTACATGAATAATAGAATTATGCAGCTAATATGAAATGGGTCGTGTAAAAAAACAACACCAACCTTAGATGTTATTGCTATGACATGCGATCTCTCCTTCTTTTCCTAATTTAATATTTCATCTCAACGCAATCTTGGAAGATTGATCTTGTTGTGTAGACTTCTCTTATCTCTTATGGTCATCTCTCCCTCTTCTTCATCAAATTCTTCCCATGTTACACTAAATATTCTACAAACCCATCTACAAATAATGTCTAGAATTGGAATAATTAATCAAACAAGTGATTTCTTCATATTGTTAGCATTTTTGTGTTTCTGTTTTTTAATTTTATTCTATATGTATTCTTAGGTTATTTAACATTAATATAACATTGCTTATTAATGTTTATAGAGAGGAACAAAGAAAATATTGTCACTATTCTAAGGTCTCTACATAAGGTCTCTCACCCCAAGAGTGGAGGTGGAAAAGGCGCTAAAAAATTGGACGGCTCATACCAAAAGTTGCAAACGTGTAGCAACATGGCGGAATAATGATGCAGAAACATCTAAGGTTCCCACCCAGAAGCAAATCGATAGTGGAAATGGGTTCCCGTGCTAGAAAGTGCATGGTGGTTAAACTTGGAGAAGGTGGAGCAGAAATAAAACCGCTTACCACGTGGCAAGCGTCAGTGGAGTCCGCTATGAAAAGTGGTTAAATTTAAACCGCTCATCGCAAGTTCTGAAACCACCTAAGCATATGTTCTATAAAAGGTTTGTTCGAAATTTCAAAAAAAAAAATTGTCGGTTATTTCCTGGACGAAAAAGAACCCGCGGGAAACACGTCATTGTTTTCGTCAACTGGAACAACATGCAAGAAGATCACTTCACAGGTAGCTCGAAACCCCCAGTGTTTAGAAATTGTGTCTCAAATGGAGAAAACCCAAGACCTTCTTCCCTTCAATGAAAGTTCAGATGAAAACAAGAAGCTTGTATTTGACACGGAAAGGGATATTTTCGACAGTGTTTTGAAAGTGTGTAGTATTTCGCAGTTTAAGTCGTAGGGAAAGGATGTATTTAATGTTTTTGGTTCTTTTTTGAACTATTTTTATGTTGAACAAACCCTACACTTCCCCGAATTTGTTTGTTGGTGTGCATCGAATTATTCGCAGGGCAAAAGGGTAATCATTAATATAAAAATGACCAAAATTCTATGCCGAGTAAATGTGCAGACTGTTCGTGAGGTTATACGTTTACCTGAAACATTTCCAAAAAGCCCTGAGGTTATATGTTTACCTGAAACATTTCCCAAAATCCCTGAGTCATTTAATGAAGAAAATTTGGCAAAGTTTTATACAAACTGCAGTCCTGCAGAAAAAGACAAGTTCTTATTACAAGTCTTGAAAGATGGCAGGTCGCATGAAAACCTATCAATCCCTTTGAGTATTGATGTCTTTCAGCGAGTTACCCAGTTAGTTATGTCCTTGTTGAGTCAAATTTTAGGTCTAGATAGTGATAATTCAATCACGAAAAATATGTTAGTTTTCCTTCTCCAAGTAATTTCACCAGAGTCACAGTCGAGTACGGTGTGTTGTTTTAATTTTGATCAATTCCTAGCTGAAGCGATTCATGTCCAGTTGGTGAAGTTCAACCAGTTGAAGCATTTCAGATATCAGTCATATCTCCTGAAGCTTTTCGTGTGTTTAAACATTTTGGAATCCATGTTTGTTGGTACCATATTTTGTCATGACCTTCCTAAATAGGTCAATATGTTTGATTTCACCCATAAAATCATGGTAGAAGTTTACAGAATTATTTTTAATGCTGAAATGCCCTGAGTGTTAGAAGAAATAAAAGAAACTTTGCAGCCTACACCATAAGTCCAAACAGGTGAATGGTTCTTGTATAGAGAACATATTATAATTAGGGTGTATGGTTTTACTGGAGCAACATATCTGTTGCCAGTCTTTTTAACATCGAGGGTTTTTTGCCTTGGAATTTATTAGACAAAAGTTGCATTCCAAAAAAGAAAATTTTTGTGCTTTCAAAAAAGCATCGGATGTGAAATTCCCTCTTAAAATTGGTCCATTCATCATTAAGAATAAGGCATCCCTCTCTGTAGTAGAAAAATTATTGAAGATTATGGTGTTAGGAACCCATCTCTTTACTTTGTTAGTATGTTGTTGTTGGACGCATATGCTTTGTAAGTCGTCCCGTAGTATTTGTGATCAATAGTTTGTGTTATTGTTGTTGGCGCATATGCTTTGTAAGTCGCCCGTAGTATTGTTGATCCATAGTTTGTAACGGCCCATGGTTTCGACCCATAGTATTGGCGCCTAGAATTAGTATATAAGTGTGTGTTGAGACCTATGGAGGCACCGTGAAGTTATTTGTATTGAGCTTGCTCAAAGGAGGTTGCCCCCTCGAAGTGGCCCGTGATCAATACAAAAGTGATTCTGAGTTCTGTCATTTCTGCTATTTCGCGCATTCTTGTTAATTAATTGTTGCAGGTGCCTCACATCTGGTATCAGAGCACTTTCTTGGGCTCGCTGGGTGAAATTTCTGCCAAAATTGTTTTTCACATCTCTTGCAGGTTCGGATTTGGGAATAATCCCTATCCGCTTAACTGTGGGAAGTACTTGGGCATAAGCCCTAAAACTCATTGTGAGGAGTACCACAGGAACCCCGAAGTAGCTGGCCCATTGAGAGGACCTGCCGGCGAAAAGGGCAACGACCCCTACCTGATTGACTAGTTCCCACCCGTGAGGTAAACCAAGAGCTGTCGTTTGTGGCAAAGCGGTTATCAGTTTTACCTGAGCCGTGGAGTGAGGGGTACTGCCCCAATACGCAAGCCGTCAGACAGCATTGGTGGCTGAGTGAAAACCCTGAACTGTTAGGAAGCCGCACATACCTGGGGTCCATATCTACTTTCAGCTGAACTATTGTCGATCACTGCTGCGCCGTTTCAGATTCATTTTGCGAACAGTCCAGATCCAGCCGTTCGGCATTGTTCCAGAACCCTTCGAACCGGAAATCTCATTCTGCAAGCAGAGCCGTAGCCGCTCCAGTATGTAAAAAAAAAAAAAAAAAAAAAAAAAAAAAAAAACCCATTTTTTCTCCATATCTCCCTTGTTTTACCTCTGTTTTCCTTGAAAATTTCAGGGAACCCCTATCATTCCATTCTGCATATTTCATCCCTGAGGACCCTATCCTCAATTCCCTTTTCTACAGCCCGAAATCCCACATTTGTCTATTTTTAGGGTTTGCCATAACTTCCTCAGATTTCATCCAATCACCTTCAATTTTTACCACAGAGTTCCTTTCTAAATTCTGCTTCTTTGTTCCCTTCTGCCAAATTTCCCCATCCTTTCACCCCGCTGCTGAAATCCTCATTTTTCCTTCCCTGCCTATCCAACAGTGTCCAAAAAATGAGTCAAACCCCAATTACCCTTCTGATTTTTTCCCAAATCCAAATTTTCCTTTACTGAAGTAGTTCCTATTTTTGTTTTCCTACCCAGTCAAAAAAAAAAATAAAAAAAAATCCCTGGTTATGGTTGTCACCCGTGCAGGAGCAAAAACCATGGAGGAAGCCCTTGCAGCCATCCAAGCCAAACTCCAGGATCTTGATGAAAAATTTCTTGGTCTCCATCTTGAACATTCAGCTATGAACAACAAACGGCAGTCCGAGTCTTCAGTAGACAATGGGTTCTCTTCTTCCAGCAATTTCCGTGGTCCGAAGCTTGATTTTCCTCGCTTCAATGGTACCGATCCAACTGGATGGATCTATCGTGCAGAACAATATTTCAGTCTGCATAATACGTTTGATGTCAACAAAGTTCCGTTGGCATCCTTTCATTTGGAATAGGAAGCTCTTCAATGGCACCGTTGGTACATCAAGGCTCATCCAGAGCCTAACTGGCCAAACTTTTGCCAGCTCCTTCTGCAACGATTTGGTCCTAGTGCTTTTGATGACTTCACAGGAGCCCTCACTAAACTTCGCCAAACTGGCACTGTGAGAGAGTATCAAACCGAATTTGAGAATCTAGCCAACTACACCGAAGGATTGTCTGATGAATTTTACCGGAGTTGTTTTATCAGTGGTCTAAAGGATGCCATCCGCTCCGAGGTCAAAATGTTCTACCCCAACACAATGATGGAAGCACTTGGGTTGGCTAAATTGGCAGAAGACAAGATTGCATCCCAACAACGCTCCAAGCCCACTTTTGTTCCCTTCAGAAATATGGGGTCTCAGCGACCTCCTATACCGCAGGCTCCTCGACCGACTCCTATCAAGCGTTTGTCAGAAACAGAGATGGAAGCACGCAGAGAAAAGGGTCTTTGCTAATATTGTGATGAGAAATTCACTCGGGGGCATAGATGTGTTCAGCAAAAGCTCTATCTCCTGGATGTGGAGTCTCCACCTGCCTCTGAAATGGGTGACGAAGATCCAGAAACACTGGATGCTCCGGTCGACATTCAGGAACCGCCTATTGACCCTCCGTCTCAGGATGACCAGCCAGAGATATCTCTCCATGCTTTAGCTGGAGTCACCACCCCCCAAACAATGCGGGTCAGGGGTTACTTCAAGAAGCTTCCTCTTACAATCCTCATTGATTCTGGTAGCACTCATAATTTCATTGACCCTCGGATTGCCAAACAAGCTGATTGTTTTATCCATCCTTGCTCCAACTTTGAAGTCATGGTTTCCAATGGGGGTACCTTACCTTGCAAAGGGAAGTGTCGAAATGTGCGTATCTCTATAAGAGATTATACCTTGCGCTCTGACATGTTTGCCTTTCCCTTAGGCGGATGTGATGTGGTTTTGGGCGCTCAATGGCTACGCACACTCGGCCCTATCTTATGGGATTTTGCCGAACTTTGGATGCAGTTTTCCCTCAATGGACACAAACACACATTGACAGGATTACAACCAGGTTCTCTCAGCATCATCAGTTCACATCGCATGGAAAAACTCCTCAAGAAGAATTCACATGGTGTCATTGCTCAGATCCATTCCATCCAGATGCAACCATTAGCGGTCTCCACTACTCCTTGGGATCTACAACAAATTCTGGATCGATATACAGGTGTCTTTGCTGAACCAGTGGGATTACCACCTTCCAGACCAGAAGACCATCGTATTCAGCTCCTTCCTGGCAGCGCTCCTCCCAACATCCGGCCCTATCGCTACCCATTCCACCAAAAAACGGAGATTGAAATGCTCGTTCGGGACTTATTGAAGCAAGGTATTATTCGCCCAAGCACTAGTTCCTTTTCTTCTCCAGTTATTCTCGTCCACAAAAAAGATGGGTCATGGCGCCTCTGCATTGACTTCCGAGCACTTAATCACCTCACCATCAAGGATAAGTTTCCAATTCCTGTTGTTGATGAACTTCTTGACGAGCTTCATGGGGCTCACTTTTTCTCCAAGTTGGATCTTCGTTCTGGGTATCATCAAATTCGGGTTCATGAGGACGATATTCCTAAAACAGCTTTCCGCACACATGATGGCCATTATGAGTTTTTGGTCATGCCCTTTGGCCTCACTAATGCTCCTTCCACATTCCAGGCCTTAATGAATAAAATATTTCGACCCTACTTGCGGAAATTCATTCTGGTATTCTTTGATGATATCCTCATCTATAGTAAAACATGGGATGAACATCTCCAGCATCTGGATCTTGTCATGCAACTTTTCTCTGACCATCATCTCCATGCCAAGCAGTCTAAATGTGTTTTTGGACAAAAGGAAGTTGAGTATCTCGGGCACATTATCTCAGCACAAGGGGTTCGCGTGGATCCTTCCAAAATCGACGCCATGAACAATTGGCCATGTCCTCAGACACTCAAGAGCCTTCGTGGTTTTTTGGGGTTGACTGGCTACTACCGCAAGTTTGTCAAGGATTATGGGAAGATTGCAGCTCCATTAACCGCTCTGTTGAAAAAGGATGCTTTTACATGGACACCTGCTGCTCAGTGTGCATTTGACAAACTCAAACAAGCTATGTGCACTACACCTGTGCTAGCTATGCCCGATTTTTCCAAGCCCTTCACTATTGAGAGTGATGCTTGCGGCAATGGACTTGGTGCTGTTCTCCTTCAAGATGAACACCCCATTGCGTTCACCAGCAAAGCCCTTTCAGGTAAGAATTTAGCTGCCTCTACCTATGAGAAGGAAATGATGGCTATTTTGCATGCAGTACAGAAGTGGCGTCCATACCTATTAGGGAATCATTTCTGCATCAAGACTGATCACCAGAGTCTGAAATATTTCTTGGACCAGCGTGTCTCCTCCCCGGCACAATAGAAATGGGTTAGCAAACTCATGGGTTATGACTATGAGATCACTTACAAGAAGGGTAAAGACAATATCGTGGCAGATGCTCTTTCTCGCACATTTGGTGCCCAAGGTTCTCTTTCAGCGATTTCTATGCCTGTTCCAAATTGGTTGCAATCTGTTCAACAGGGTTATGTCAATGACTCTTCCTTATCTCAGATCATCCAACGCTTGACCAACAACCCTTCTGCTGTACCACATTACTCTTGGGATGGTGCTTCTCTGCGATACAAGGGTCGTCTGGTGCTTCCCCAGAGCACAGATCTTCAACAGGCTGTCTTCTATGAACTCCATGCTTCTCCATCGGCCGGGCACTCTGGGTTTCTCAAAACATATGAACGAGCACGACGTAACTTCTTTTGGCAGGGCATGAAAAGGACAATTCAACAGATGGTGGCCGAATGTGATACCTGCCAGCGCAATAAGGGGGAAACAACACTCGTTCCAGGATTGCTTGAACCCCTACCCATACCTACACGGATTTGTACAGATATTTCTATGGATTTCATTGAAGGGCTCCCTAAATCTGGCGGGAAGACAGTGATTCTCGTTGTGGTTGATCGCCTCTCCAAATATAGTCATTTTTGTGCTCTCAGTCATCCCTATACAGCCTCCTCAGTTGCTCAAATTTTTATGGACCAGATCTTTCGTCTTCATGGCATCCCTTCTTCCATTGTCTCAGATCGTGATGCGACTTTCACTAGTCATTGTTGGACAGAACTATTTCGCCACACTGGCACCAAACTGAAGATGAGTTCAGGGTATCACCCACAAACAGATGGTCAGACTGAAATTGTCAATAAATGCTTGGAAACTTATCTTCGTTGCTTCACCTCAGAACAACAACATCAGTGGGCAAAGTGGCTCCCTCTTGCTGAATGGTGGTACAATACCTCTTACCACACTGCCTCTAAAATGACCCCATATGAAGCAGTCTATGGTCAAGCACCTCCAGCTCTTCTTCCATACACCCCCACCAGTTCACCAGTTCAGGAAGTTGACACGGTCCTTCGCAACCGCGATCAGATTCTTCGCATTTTGCGGGACAATCTTCACATGGCAAGAAATCGCATGAAGCAACAAGCGGATCAGCACCGTTCAGAGCGCACTTTTCAAGTCGGCGATATGGTTTTTCTTCATCTCCATCCGTACAAACAATCCTCCTTGAAACTCAAAGGGCGTCATAAGCTTGCTCCAAAGTTCTATAGGCCATATCGGATTCTTCAGAAGATTGGGTCCGTTGCTTATAAATTGGAACTTCCTCCTTCTTCCCGCATTCATCCAGTCTTTCATGTCTCTTGTTTGAAGAAAGTTCTTGGCACCAACATCAGCGGCCAAATGATTTTACCCGAACTGGATAATGAAGGATCCATCCTTTTGGAGCCAGAGACCATCCTCAATCGGCGCACACGTCAGCTTCGCTCTCGCTCTATCACAGAGGTCTTAATTCAGTGGCACGGCATGCAACCAGAGGATGCTACATGGGAACCACTCCTTCAGATTCAACAACAATTTCCACATCTGAAGCTTTGAGGACAAAGCTTTTTTTAAGGGGGAGGGGATGTTAGGAACCCATATCTTTACTTTGTTAGTATGTTGTTGTTGGACGCATATGCTTTGTAAGTCGTCCCGTAGTATTTGTGATCAATAGTTTGTGTTATTGTTGTTGGCGCATATGCTTTGTAAGTCGCCCGTAGTATTGTTGATCCATAGTTTGTAACGGCCCATGGTTTCGACCCATAGTATTGGCGCCTAGAATTAGTATATAAGTGTGTGTTGAGACCTATGGAGGCACCGTGAAGTTATTTGTATTGAGCTTGCTCAAAGGAGGTTGCCCCCTCGAAGTGGCCCGTGATCAATACAAAAGTGATTCTGAGTTCTGTCATTTCTTCTATTTCGCGCATTCTTGTTAATTAATTGTTGCAGGTGCCTCACATATGGATTTCCAAGAGGCTGAAAGGATAAATTATGATCCTATGTCATGTTCAAAGGATTAACTGGAAAGACAATAATTGATAAATTGACCGATGATTTTGAAATACTTGAACAATTTGTAATGATTAAGAAGGGTCTGTCAGATGTATGTTACAAAGAATGCATAGAATTGGAGGTGCTGGTGAAAGAAATGATGGATTATGAAATTCCAACTCAAGAAAAATGGAAAATTGTTGAAAGATTTGGGAAACCAAAACACAGGTTATGTCAGGAATAAATATTTGAGAATAGATTTGGATGTCCCATTGGTAGATTTCTTTGAAATTTCTTTTTTTAGCGAAGAATTCAAAGAACGTTTTGTATAATTTTGATTTTACAAAGTAATAAGGGTTGGAACTGAAAGAAAAAAATACAGTGATGTAATTCCTTTTGAAGACTTTAATAAATAACATAAGTACAAGTATATCCAAAACAGAGATTCATATGTTGTTACTTTCTTCAATCTTTTAATTTCTCTTTTGTGAATGTATTTCGTGTTACACCATCTTATCGCTTTGCCTCATAGTTGACTGTAATATCTGAGTTAGAATTCATTTTATTTGCTCTGATCCACACATTTTAATATTTTCAATGTTCTTTCTTCCAAATCAATGCAGAATTCATCCTAGAACGGAGATTGGATAAGTTATAACATATAGACAATATTTATCCCGGCTTTTGACATCCGACAAGAAGGATTGGTCGCCCCTTCATTTATTATAAAATTGTCAACAACTATATCCAACCATTTACCTGTGTCCAAAATGTTGAACACGAGAAGAATCGACTGACCCTTCTGGCAGTCTAGAACTATTTTGGACAGAATACTGGGCATAAGAAAGGTCGGTTGACCCTTCATTTATGAGTGAATTGTAAAAATATTCAACCCACCTAGGCTGGGACAACAATTCCAGACTTCTGACTTCCGCAATGAATAGTTGGGATTGGTGTATTGGATAAGTTATAACATATCAACAATATTTATCCCGACTTGCGACAAGAAGAATCGGTTGCCCCTTTGTTTAGTAGAGAACTGTAGACACCTATATGTTACAATTCACCTATATCCAGAATGGTGAACACAAGAAGGATCGACCGACCCTTCTTGCACCCTAGAACTACCTTGAATAGAATACTCGGCACAAGAAAGATCGGCCAAACCTTCTTGCACCCCGCATGAGGATTTCATCGCCTATTCCGAAGACTCAAATATATTGCGGATTGTGGATACCTAGATTTCTTAAAACGTTCCATCAATTCCGCTATCCCGCAACCCGCAATGCAGATTGCGGGATCGGACAACAATTCCCGACTCCCGACTTCTGCAGTAAATAGTGGGGAACAGATATTGGATAAGTTATAACATATAAACAATATGTATCCCGAACTCCGACAAGAAGGATCAGCCGCCCCTTTTTTTAGTATAAAATTGTGAACACCTATATCCAGGAGTTCACCTGTATCCAGGATGTTGAACACAAGAAGAATTGGCCGACCCTTATTGCAATCTAGAACTATTATGAAAAGAATACTTGGTAGAAGAAGGGTCGGTCGCCAATTCATTGCATGGGAATTTTTAACAAAGCCAAGGTAGCCATTTAGTTACAGTCAAAATGCTTTGGTCTGGTGGAAAAGAAGAGATAAGAAACAATCCAATCAATACTCTTTAATAAAAAAAATTTGTTATCTCTGTATGATTTGTAGAGCTTGTTGTCCAGTAATTGTCCAAGCTTAATTAACGTTCCCATCTATTCAATGCATGTAAATTCCATTTTTAATACCAGAAATCTTTTCAAATTATCGGGTGTCCTGCATATACTTTTGTCTAAATATTCAACCTCTGAAAGCGAGGGTGTCAATTCATGTATATGAAGAATGGTGAACACTAAAACAAGACTGAAGACAATAAGGGTCGTCCGACCCTTTATTCACGAGATAAATGTATACACAACAAAACCCCTTTCACTGGCCCCTTCGGCATCACCTTATAAATAGGTTGAAGTCTAACCTGAAGTGAATACGGGTGTTATAGGTCAAATCTGCGCTTCTTCGTCTGTGATCACCTTGCCTTGTAGATCACACAAAAGGACACAAATGATTGAAGAGCTAGATTGCCTTGGATGACTTACTGCCAGAAGTACACTCTTCAGCTGTGATTTTAGCAGTTTCTCCTACTTTTGACACATGTACGCCCCTCTCTGCACTGTAGACCAGCGTACTCATTGGAAAAATACCCTACTCTTCTCAAGGGCAACTAGCATACACTTCTCAAAAAGTTGTAAATGCATGTTGTAAATCATGAAAGTTGCTTCCTATACGCTACTCTTATTGGAAACCCGCATACATCTTAAGATGACATTAAAAATATATTAATTTGACGAATTGGGTTTAGTTGCAGTTGGTTTTGCAACTTCCCCAATGTCCTAATCCAACCACCTCTCGATCTAAACTACCTACCTTGTCCCACAAATACAAGGAGGATCTATGAGAGGGGTTACTTAGAAAGATTCATACACACAATAGTCAGAAAATCTTGAGAGAATACTTGGAGGATTGTTATGCTGGAGGAATTCCCAAGTCATTGTGGAGAGCAGAACCCAGGATCCAGTTGCAGAAGCATCTCGACACGTCAAGTATACATGTACTGATTTATGCTTCTTTGACAATAAAAAGGTCGAAACAACCTTCCTGTCCCAAATTGAATGTCTACTAGATTGTATATTTGTTTGGACTAATGTCTTGTTATATTTGATGTTTAAGTTGTCTATGATTTCATCATATTTATTATATCCAAGATATGCTGAGGAAGGTATCATTTGTGTTGCAGGTTCATCAAGAGAAGATCAAGCGAAGGACCAAGCACAATCTAGGACCAACCGACGGTAAAAAGGTGCTTCCTTCTATACCTTGATCCCTTTCATTTGTAAGAACTAGTTGCAATATAAATAATGTGTTTACCTGTCAACCCCACCTAGTTGGTAGTGACCATATCTTCATTATAAGGTATAAATCCTTAACAACAGACTGGCGACTCTGTTGGGGAATAACCTTGTGCTTCTTTTATGCTTTTGGAGACCCAGTTAGGTGTTTTTTAAGCCCATTTTTTCAGTTCTTGATTGTTTGAGAGGCCTTGTAGGTCTGTGTTCTCTGTTCCTTATTGCCTGACTCATCTCAGTAGTCTGCTGCAAATCCTGTTTGTGCCCTTCTGAGGCATGTACGCTGGTCTTCCCTACTTACAGTAGCATTTTTTGGCTGTTGTGTACCCCTCCTTGCACTGCACAGTAGTGTGCACCTCCTGATGTATGCTGGTTTCTACACTGCACAGTAGTGTATAATCCTGTAGTGGCCAGTTTATTATTAGGGTTTGTTTCCAAGATTTTGGTTTATGTTCCAGCTTGATGCTTTTCCTTCTTTACTGATCCCTGAGACCTTTTATGTCCTTGTTGAGTCTCGGTTGACTCTCCAATCTTTCTTAGCTTGTTTTTGCTTGCTTGAGTCTTTGTTAAGCATATTCACTGCTTTCTAGCCCTTTTTGAAGTTCGTGCATTGTTCTCTTTGAGACATAGCTGCACACTCTGACCCTAGCTTCATGTTGCAATCAATACAAACCTACGTCATTATCGTTAGTTGTTTGTGGCAACGTTTGCACACTTTCTCTTTGTCTCACCCTTTTCATTAGGGTTTGACCTTCAAGTTTGAGTCCTTAGGGTTGCTTTCGAAAGGTTGCTTGGTTAAGATGCTTCCTGATTGCTTTTCAGTTTGATCCAAGTAAGTCAAATCCTCCTAGTTAGTCTTCTTTCGAGTCTGTGTGCTTAGCGAGGTCACTTGTTGGTTCACATGCTTACTCCTTTTACTTGGCTTAGTGTTTTCTTAGGGTTTTGATGCTTAGGAGCAACTTTTGAGTTGCCTTTCTGTTACAAGCATTTCTTCTCCTTGTCTCTTTTTCACTTTGTTTCCAAGTCTCAAGTTTTTCTTTTTGCAAAAACTTGGTAAGTCAAGTCTTCCTCAAATCCTTGGATTTGTCTTTTTTGATCCACTTAAGTGCTAGTCTTACTCACACATCACATTTAGGTCTTACTTGCACTTGTACTAGTTCTCTTTATTTTATAGTTATCAAAAAAAAAAAAAAAAAAAAAAAAAAAAAAAAAAAAAAAAAAAATTGTTTTAAGTTGCTTAATAGTAAGATCTAGTTTTGCTTTGAAGTAGCATAGTTTGCTTTGAAACATTAAAAGAAAACAAAAAAAGATTTTGTTTTATGTTTGCTTAGTTTTCAAGTTTTTGAAAGAATCATAAACGAAAAGAGAAAATTTTGTGAATTTGAAAGCATTGTTTTACAAGTACTGTACTTTCTTTACAAACCATTCCACACACCGCACTACAACCCTTGAGTAATAAGTAGCCTTAAAAAGAAACTTTAATAAAATTTATTAGTAAAATTTCTCTTTTTAGGTATACACGACATCAACTAGCTTAGGCTAGAGTTTCGAGCTTAAAACACCTTAAATTGCTCGAGACTAGTTTCATTACTCAACAATCGTAGTACGACTTTCTTTTAGGTACACCCATTGATATCAAATAGTCCTGGGAAACTCTACTTAAAATAGAGCTAAGAAAGAGGCTGTGGGAGATTGAAATTATTGAGGATATTCCCTCACTTTCCCTTCAACCATAAACCAGACTTGACTCGCGTACGGGGATCCTTACGGATTTTGGGCTTTGCTACCTTGCCAATGCATTTCGACTAGGCTGACAACTGTCCCCCAGGTTATTTTGTATTGATGGTAGCCTTAGTATCAGACTTCTAGGATCTTACACAGGTAGAGTGGGCGGTTATTCCCACTTCACCTTGAACAAACATGGAAGGTAACCCTCTGGCAGTAATCCCGGAGAAGCAGTTTGGTGATTCAAGCGCTTGCATCCAGTGGACATCCGGAGGATGCCACGCAACTGACCATCGATGCTCTGTTAATATGTTCTGGGCCCTAATCATCCCATACTTCCTTCCGAGAGTATTTGACTTTGTTTTCCTGGTCTGAATACTTAGGAATTTTTAGTGGTTCGCTGTTTGCCCCTTAGTTGTAGTGGCCACTATATTTTTACTTAGTTTTATTTTGTTATAGTTGTGGAGGACGAACATCTTCGTCGGTCTCAGAGGTTGCAAAACCTTCCACCACTCATAGTGGAGCCTCCACCGCCACCGCGACGTAGGAGAACAAATTCCCATGGTTCTTTTGAACTTACGGGTGACTTTGAGGTTCTTAGAGAACCACAGCCTAAAACACTAGATCGACAAGTCTCTGACACTGTCAAGGTTGAGGATTTAACTACTCCAGGGTTTAATACTCCTTTCAACCCTCCTCTCACAAGATCTAACGATCCACTTCTGGTACCTGTTGGTTTCCAATAGCCTGAGTATAGTACTTACCTATTTACACCAGGTATCACAATGACCAACCCAGGAGACGAGCAGGGAGTTCCACAAACTCCCTCAACTTCTATGTCTACAAGGATTTTGAATCCTTCTTTCTCAAACACTGCTCAGTTGAGTTCATCGCAAAATGCTTCGGCCTCCACCCCGTCCTTTAGTTTCAATGTTGGCACTTTGGGCATGCCAAGTTCATTAACCTCAACACCTGCCTTAGCCTCCACACCTTCTTTTGGACCCAACAATGTCCCTCTATCAGGGATACCCACAGTGATTTTTACTCAGTCTTCTGCCTCACAACCTTTACAAGGTGTAACTCAGAATATTGCTTCTTCATCCGTGGTCGGATCCATCCCTTCTGCATCCATGCCCGTTATGGGTACGATGATGGCACCATCCACTAATACCACCCCGGGTTTCAACCCCTATACAAATTATAACGTTAATCTATCAAACTTACTTGTAGGGAGTATCCCCTTCTCTCTTTTTGCTGGAGGAGGGGGTAATATTATTAACCCGCAGTTTGGTGGGGTTAAACCCTAGTCACAATGGATAGTTGCCGAAGGATACAATCCGTTTACTTTTGGATGGAACAATTTCAATCCTTTCATTTCACAATTGATGGTTGGGGAAAACCCTAACCAACAGTACATGAACCAGACGATGGGTGGTTCCCAATACCAAGTTCCAGCTTACCAGATGTTCGGGTACACAGGGTACTACAAAAGGATTGAACACCAAGGGCAACCACTCCACACAAACAGATCACAGATCAACACACCGATTTTTTGACGTGGTTTAAACCCTCTTGAGGGAAACACTCCATGGCCTCAGCCAAATAGCTTCTACGGGACAATTTATTATGCAAAGAAAGAAAGTTACAAATGAGCTTCTCGTAATCGATTAACAAAAAAATGACCCTCCATGTTCTTTAAATAGAGATCATGGACCAATCGGGTGTTAAGACATGGATCAAGGTTAGGTTTGATCTAAGAGAAGTTGAGCCGTCGGATCACTCTATGTCGGGAACATATCATGACCGTCGGATTAAGTATTTACAAATGCATACTAATGCATATTAAAGAAACACACTACCCCTAACGGATCTAATACACAAGTTGATCTTAACTAACTCCTAAGTGTCTAAATATCCTAACATCCCCCCTTAAGAACAACTTGGGATAGGATTGAAGGATTTACAAAAGTGACACTATTAGGAGAAGGAAGGAGGCATTAGAGCCTATCTCCCCTTAATGACAAGTTCCTGAACTCCTAACATAGATCGAAGTTTAGAAAACTTCGCTTCTATAAGAGACTTGGTGAAGATGTCTGCAACTTGATCATCTCTAGGGAAAAAGAGCTCTTCAAGAACACGATCATGAACAAGATTTCTGATGAAGTGCATATGTAGCTCAATGTGTTTGCTGTGTTGATATAGAACTGGATCTTTGGAAAGCTTGATGGCACTTTGATTGTTGCACCAAAGTAGAGTATGCTACTGCTGCTCGAATCCAAACTCTGAAAGGATCTGTCAAAGCCATAAAGCTTCCTGACTGGCATTAACTGCTACTCGATATTCTGCCTCTGCTGAAGAAAGAGAAAGAGCTTGTTGTTTCTTACAAGCCCAAGTAATAGGTCCAGATCCCAGACTTAAAACATAACCTGCAGTACACTTTCGATCATCAGGATCGCCGGCCCAATCTAAATCAGTGAAACCAACCAACAAAGGTTTCCCCCCTATACTCTAATGAATCCCAAACTGAACTCTACCTCGAATATATCGAAGTATTCTTTTAGATGCTTTCCAGTGACTTTCATGAGGTGTTTGCATATAACGGGAAACACGACCAACGACAAAAGAAAGGTCAGGACACCCTTAGATTCGATCATACAATTAGTCATTTCTTTTAAAGTGTGGTTCTTCCGCTCAGCTACACCATTTTTTTGTGGTGTATATCGAACAGTGTGCTGTTGTTGGATGCCTTGTTCAGTGCAGAAAGTAGTGAACTTATTGTTAACATATTCTCCTCCATTGTCAGATCTTAACTTAATAATTTGATGACCAGATTGTTTTTCCACAAGGGCCTTGTAGGCCAATAACATGTTAAATTCCTCTCTCTTAAGTTTTAGGAAATAAACCCAAGTGCGTCTGGTGTAATCATCAATGAAAGTTAAGAAATATTTGAAACCAGAAAAGGAAGCAGATGGAAGAGGACCACACAAGTCACTATGCATAAGCTCCAAGGGAACCGAGGCGTGCCAAGAGGCACATTTGTCAAAACTGTCCCGATGATGTTTTCCGAGTACACAACCGGAACAAACACCATCCCTGCAAGATACCATCGGAAGACCTGTCACCATATTTTATTTACATAGTTGAGCTATAATTTAAGTGACCAAATCGCTCATGCCAAAGTTTGCTCAAGTTATCACTATGAGCAACAAAAACTGAAGGGAAAGGTGATGACCCAAAGTTGTTAAACTTGTACAACCTGGTAATATCATCAACAATTCCGGTAGCTAGGACCTGTTGAGGATCTTTAAAATGCTTGATTACAACTTGGTGAGGTGTAAAGGTCACAGTTTTACCTTCACCAGAATGAGTGATCTGATAGACTGATAACAAATTGCAGGAAATTATTGGAACACATAGTACATCACCAAAATGACTATTATCTATTGGAACTATTCCAACTCCTACAACACTTAGAAATCTATCATCACCAACAAATATTTGTTTGGTGTTACATTCATGCATAGTAGAAAAGATGGCTTGATCCTTAGCCATATGATAAGATGGTCCAGAATCAATGAGCCATTCATTTGAAGTAGAAGAAGAAGATGCATTATAAGAATAACCAGAAGCACAAAGTGCATGTCCATGAGAGGCAGATTCTGAAGACAAATCTAGGCTGATGTGGTGCTTCTTCATTGCTGCTTCCAAGGCTACCATCTTCTTGAAACACTTAGATTCATCATGATTATCTTTCCCTCAATAGTTGCAATGATGCTCAGTCTTATTTCCTTTTGGCTTGGATCCTTTGTCATTTTTTAAAGAAGGAGCTGACTGAGAGGGTTTTGGACCCTTGTTTGACTTATTATTGTGAAATTTTTTTTTTTTGGCAGGCTTGGACTTTTCTTTCTGTTGGGACAATAAGGCTTTCCCATATGTATCTGCATTGTTGATTATTCCAAGATGAATGAGTTTAACTTGTTCTCTAATCAAGGAATCAGAAAAGGATTCAAGACTAGGATCTTGATAGCTAGTTGCATTCAAGGATGCTTTCATGGAGTAAAATGTAGATACAAAAACAGAATATGCAGGTCCAAGTTTGAAAAGAATATGATAAATGCATTGTTTGTCTTCCCTCTCAATCTTACATTCTGCACATAAGAGTTTAAGAGTTTTGTAATTAGATAAATAATCTTGAATGCATGAAAAGTCACTTGGATTTAAAGAAATCAACTCATTTTCGAGTTCATGACATCAAATTTCATTGTGTTTACCAAACACAAATTCCAACTTGTCCCAAACAGCATTAGGTTCATCAATTACAGATATGTGGAATCGCAAATGAGTAGAGATTGACATCCCAATCAATCCACGAGCTTCATCACATCTATTTGCCCATTTTATTTTCCTATCATCATTAGTGGGTTCTTTTTCTTTCCCTGAAGTAATTCTGAAAAGTCCCCTACTTCATAGAACATCCTCCATACGAGATTTCCATGAGAAATAGTTGGAACTGTTAAGTAGAATATCACAAGTGGTGGTCATATTTGTAAATTAGTTGTTGTAAAAGCATAAAACAATAGTCTGGATGTGAAAAGATCGTAAAAATAGGCGGTTTAAAAAAAAACGGCACTGAAAACTGACTCTGTATGATGAAGTTATACTTGAACAAAGAAACTGTTGAAGATGTCCCCAATAGTGACGTGGCAGCTAGAGAATGTCCAGCAAAAAAAAAAAAACCCTCTTTCCAAGATGAACCTTTTGACAATCACTTTACAAGAAAAGTTGCTTTAAGTGAACCACTTTTGTAAAATAAGTGATTTCACTTTTACAATGATATTACTTTTAAATAATGCAACAATAAAAAAAACTTAAGTGACTCACTTGTATTTTTATTTTTTATTATTTAAGTAAGATGCACTTTTACAATAGAATAAGTTGAAAATAGAAATTGCATGCACTTTTTCTTTTAAAAGTAACTTCCTAAGACTTGAACTCAAGACCTATTAAGGAATAAAACAACTTTGAACCAAGTGAATTAGATTAAAAGGTATGTAAAAGATGGGAATGAGGAAGGGGGTTTTTTTTTTTTTTACTCTTCTTGCTCGGTTTGCGTGCTTTCCCTTTTTCCTGCAAAACAAACCACAAATCGAAACAAAAAAAAACCTTTCCCCACTTGTGGAGTTAGATCTTGTTAGCTTGCCCGAAAAGTCTACGTTTTGTCTCTGTTTCTGATTTGCCGAGATCGCGCAAGGTGCACGGCAAAGAGCATACGCAGCCGAGAAAAACTCTTTCCCTTTTTGTTTCTGATTTACCAAGATCGCTCAAGGTGCACGGCAAAGAGCATACGCAGACGGGAAAGCAACAATCCGAACCCAAAAAAATCTAACAGTAAAAATGATGAAATATGAGATTTTTTCCTTTTAAAAAAAGAAAATAAAAAAATGCGTCACTGTAACATTATACCTTCATATCTGATGAAATACGTGTTTCTTGAGCAACCGGGAACCGTTTTTGATCAAACGAAAACTATTTCCCAATGTAAACGATGCTTCAGACGTAATGAAACACCTCCCATAGCCCATAAATGCACAGAAATACCAGAACCAGAAACCCTTTCGAGTTTCGGCAATAGCAGTTCAAGATCTAGATCATAACCGGAAGCGACACTTCATAAAAGCTCTGATACCATGTTTGGGTACACAAGGTACTACCAAAGGACCGAACACCAAGAGAAACCACTTCACACAAACAGATCACAGATCAACACACCGATGTTTTGACGTAGTTTAAACACTCTTGAGGGAAACACTCCACGTCCCCAGCCAAATAGCTTCTGCGGGACAATTTATTATGCAAAGAAATAAAGTTACAAATGAGCTTCTTGTAATCGATCAACTAAACAATGACCCTCCATGCTCTTTAAATAGAGATTATAGACCAATCGGGTGTTAAGCCACAGATCAAGGTTAGGTTTGATCTAAGAGAAGTTGAGTCGTCGGATCACTCTATGTCGGGAACTTATCATGACCGTCGGATTAAGTATTTACAAATGCATACTAATGCATACTAAAGAAACACACTATCCCTAACGGATCTATTACACAAGTTAATCTTAACTAACTCCTAAGTGTCTAAATATCCTAACATCCCCCCTTAAGAAAAACTTGGGATAGGATTGAAGGATTTACAAAAGTGACACTATTAGGAGAAGGAAGGAGGCATTAGAGCCTATCCCCCCTTAATGACAAGTTCTTGAACTCCAAACATAGTTCAAAGTTTAGAAAACTTCGCTTCTATAAGAGACTTGGTGAAAATGTCTGCAACTTGATCATCTATAGGGCAAAAGAGCACTTCAAGAACACGATCATGAACAACATTTCTGATGAAGTCCATATGTAGCTCAATGTGTTTGCTCCGTTGATGTAGAATTGGATCTTTTGCAATCTTGATGGCACTTTGATTGTCGCACCAAAGTGGAGTAGGTTGCTGCTGCTCGAATCCAAACTCTGAAAGGATCTGTCGAAGCAATAAAGCTTCCTGACTGGCATTAACTGCTGCTCGATATTTTGCCTTTGCTGAAGAAAGAGCAAGAGCTTGTTGTTTCTTACAAGCCCAAGTTATAGGTTCAGATCCCAGACTGAAAACATAACCTCCAGTAGAATTTCGATCATCAAGATCGTTGGCCCAATCTGAATCAGTGAAACTAACCAACAAAGGTTTCCCCCCTGTACTGTAATGAATCCCAAACTGAACTGTACCTCGAATATATCGAAATATTATTTTATCTGCTTTCTAGTGACTTTCATGAGGTGTTTGCATATAACGGGCAACACGACCAATGGAAAAGGAAATTTCAGGACGGGAATGAGTCAAGTATAAGAGACTACCAACAAGCTAACGATTCAAGGTCGCATCGACTTCAGGTGAAGTACAAGTGGTAGAAAGTTTGACTCTAGACTGGAAGGGAGAAGGGGCTAGTGTACAATCTTCCATGTGAAAGTGACGAAGAAGGTCACAAGCATACTTAGACTGAGAAAGAAAGATTCTTTCTTTGGTTTGCAGGACTTGGAGACCAAGAAAATAATGCAAATGTCATAAGTCTGACATTTCAAATTTTTGTTTAAGACTAGATTTCACATGGGTTATAAGGTTAGGGTCACTACCAGTAAGAATAAGGTCATCAACATATAGAACAAGTATGATGAGATGGTGTCCTACTTTCTTGGTATAGACATTGGGGTTAGAATGGCATCTAGAAAAACCAGTGTCAAGGAGAAAGTTATCCATTTTGGCATACCAAGATCTAGGAGCTTGCTTAAGGCCATATAAAGATTTCTTAAGGCGGCAGACAAGCCTAGAGTTGTTCTAAACATAGCCAAGAGGTTGTTCCATGTAAATTTCCTCCTGTAAATGACCATGTAAGAAGGCAGACTTGACATCCATTTGATGGACTTCCTAGTTGTGTAAGGCTGCAAGGGAAAGAACAAGGCGGATGGAGTTCATTTTTGCGACGGGAGCAAAGGTTTCATTATAGTCAATCCCTTCAACTTGGGAAAAACCTTTGGCAACTAACCTTGCCTTAAGTCTTTCAACACTTCCATCTGATGCATACTTAGTTCTGTAGACCCATTTACATCTGACAAGTTTTCTTCCATTTGGAAGAGGTACAAGATCCCAAGTATTGTTCGCCATTAAGGAACTTTATTCTTCATCCATGGCTGCATCCCAATATGGATTCCTTGAAGCTTCTACAAAAGTTTCTGTATCATGATTCTCGAAAACTTGAGCCAAAAGAGAAGAGGCTCGCTGAAACTGAGAACGTATTCGACGTTGATCTCTAGGATCACCAGCTGCTTCACATGTTGAACGGACCCATCGAGGAAGCACTTGTGCTGGTGCAACTGGAGGAACATGAGCAAGCGGAGGTGGATTTTCATCCTCACTGTCATCATCAGAAACTGGAGTTGGAAACCTGTCAAGGAAGTTGGAAGAACAAGAGGAAGGCACAAACGTCGAATCAGGCTCGCAGGCAAAAGATGGCATGATCGTCGAGTTAGGCTCGCAGGCCAAGAGATTTTCATCAAATTTAACATCTCTTCTAATGATTATATCATGAGAATGTGGTTGAACAAGTCTATAACCTTTTACATCTTCAGAATATCCAACAAATATGCACTTTTCACTTTTAGGCTGCAATGCTTTCTGTTTTGCATCCAGAATGTGAGCCCATGCTTCACTAAAACACACGAAAGTGACTTACATCAGGTTTAGCTTTACTCCATGCTTCTTCTGGTGTAATGCTTTAGTGGGGGTGTGATTAACTATGTAATTTGCACAATTAATGGCTTCAGCCCAAAATTGAAGACTTAGTCCCCTAGATTGGATCATACAATTAGAAATTTCTTTTAAAGTGTGGTTCTTCCGCTCAGCTACACCATTTTGTTGTGGTGTATATGGAACAGTGGGTTGTTGTTGGATGCCTTGTTCAGTGCAGAAAGTAGTGAACTTATTGTTAACATAATCTCCTCCATTGTCAGATCTTAACTTAATAATTTGATGACCAGATTGTTTTTCCACAAGGGCCTTGTAGGCCAAGAACATGTTAAATACTTCGCTCTTAAGTTTTAGGAAATAAACCCAAGTGCGTCTGGTGTAATCATCAATGAAAATAAAGAAATATTTGAAACCAGAAAAGGAAGCAGATGGAAGAGGACCAAACAAGTCACTATGCACAAGCTCCAAGGGAACCGAGGCGTGCCAAGAGGCACGTTTGTCAAAATTGTCCCGATGATGTTTTTCGAGTACACAACCGGAGCAAACACCATCCCTGCAAGATACCATCGGAAGACCTGTCACCATATTTTATTTACATAGTTGTTGCAATGAGTGATAATTTAAGTGACCAAATCGCTCATGCTAAAGTTTGCTCAAGTTATCACTATGATTAACAAAAACTGAAGGGAAAGGTGATGAACCAAAGTTGTTAAACTTGTACAACCAAGTAATATCATCAACAATTTCGGTAGCTAGGACCTGTTGAGGATCTTTAAAATCCCTGATTACAACATGGTGAAGTGTAAAGGTCACAGTTTTACCTTCGCCAGAATGAGTGATCTGATAGAATTATAACAAATTGCAGGAAATTCTTGGAACATATAGTACATCACTAAAATGACCATTATTTACTGAAACTGTTCCAGCTCCTACAACACTTAGAGATCTATCATCACCAACAAATATTTGTTTGGTGTTACATTCATGCATAGTAGAAACGATGGCTTGATCCTTAGCCATATGATAAGATGGTCCAGAATCAATGAGCCATTCATTTGAAGTAGAAGAAGAAGATGCATTATAAGAATAACCAGAAGCACAAAGTGCATGTCCATGAGAGGCAGATTCTGAAGATGAATCTAAGCTGATGTGGTGCTTCTTCATTGCTGCTTCGAAGGCTACCATCTCCTTGAAACACTTAGATTCATCATGATTATCTTTCCCGCAATAGTTGCAATGATGCTCAGTCTTCTTGCCTTTTGGCTTGGATCCTTTGTCATTTTTTAAAGAAGGAGCTGACTGAGAGGGTTTTGGACCCTTGTTTGACTTATTATTGTGAAAATTTTGTTTCTTAGGAGGCTTGGACTTTTCTTTCTGTTGGGACAATAAGGCTTTCCCAGATGTATCTGCATTGTTGATTATTCCAAGATGAATGAGTTTATCTTGTTCTCTAATCAAGGAATCACAAAAGGATTCAAGACTAGGCTCTTGATAGCTAGCTGCATTCAAGGATGCTTTCATGGAGTAAAATGTAGATACAAAAACAGAATATGTAGGTCCAAGTTTGGAAAGAATATGATAAATGCATTGTTTGTCTTCCCTCTCAATCTTATATTTTGCACATAAGAGTTTAAGAGTTTTGTACTTAGATAAATAATCTTGAATGCACGAAAAGTCACTTGGATTTAAAGAAATCAACTCATTTTCGAGTTGGTGACCTCGAATTTCATTGTGTTTACCAAACACGGATTCCAACTTGTCCCAAGCAGCATTAGATTCATCAATTCTAGATATGTGGAATCGCAAATCAGTAGATATTGACATCCCAATCATTCCACGAGCTTCATCACATCTATTTGCCCATTTTATTTTCTTATCATCATCAGTGGGTTCTTTTTCTTTCCCTGAGGTAATTTTGAAAAGTCCCCTACTTCGTAGAACATTCTCCATACGAGATTTCCATGAGAAATAGTTGGAACTGTTAAGTAGAATATCACAAGGGGCGGCCATATTTTAAATTAATGCCTGTAAAAGTAGAAACCAATAGTTTGGATGTGAAAAGCTCTAAAAAATAGGCGGTTTAAAAAAAAACGGCACTGAAAACTGACTCTGTATGATGAAGTTATGCTTGAACAAAGAAACTGTTGAAGATGTCCCCAATAATGACGTGGCAGCTAGAGAATGTCCAGCAAAAAATAGAACCCCCCTCTTTCCAAGATGAACCTCTTGACAATCACTTTACAAGAAAGTTGCTTTAAGTGAACCACTTTTCTAAAATAACTGATTTCACTTTTACAATGATATTACTTTTAAATAGTGCAACAATAAAAAAAACTTAAGTGACTCACTTGTATTTTTATTTTTTATTATTTAAGTGGGATGCACTTTTACAATAAAATAAATTGAAAATAGAAATTGCATGCACTTTTTCTTTCAAAAATAACTTCCTAAGACTTGAACTCAAGACCTTTTAAGGATTAAAGCAACTTTGAACCAATTGAACTAGATTAAAAGGTATGTAAAATATGGGAATGAGGAAGGTGGCTTCTTTTTTTTTTACACTTCTTGCTTGGTTTGTGTGCTTTACCTTTTTCTTGCAAAACAAACCACAAATCGAAACAAAAAAAAAACTTTTCCACACTTGTGGAGTTAGATCTTGTTAGCTTGCCCGAAAAGTCTACGTTTTCTCTATGTTTCTGATTTGTCGAGATCGCGCAAGGTGCACAGCAAAGAGCATATGCAGCCGAGAAAAACCCTTTCCCTTTCTGTTTCTAATTTGCCGAGATCGCTCATGGTGCACGGCAAAGAGCATACGCAGACGGGAAAGCAACAATCCGAGCCCAAAAAAATCTAATAGTAAAAAATGATGAAATATGAGTTTTTTTCCTTTTAAAAAAATAAAATAAAAAAATGCTTCACTGTAACATTATACCTTCAGATCTGATGAAATATGTGTTTCTGGAGCAATCGGGAACCGTTTTCGATCAAACGAAAACTATTTCCCAATGGAAATGATGCTCCGGACGCAATGGAACACCTCCCACAACCCATAAATGCACAGAAATACCAGAACTAGAAACTCTTTCAAGTTTCAGCAACAACAGTTCAAGATCTAGATCATAACCGGAAGCGGCACTTCATAAAAGCTCTGATACCATGTTCAGGTACACAGGGTACTACCAAAGGACCGAACACCAAGAGAAACCACTTCACAAAAATAGATCACATATCAACACACCGATTTTTTGACGTGGTTTAAACCCTCTTGAGGGAAACACTCCATGGCCCTAACCAAATAGCTTCTACGGGACAATTTATTATGCAAAGAAAGAAAGTTACAAATGAGGTTCTCATAATCGATCAACTAAACAATGACCCTCCATGCTCTTTAAATAGAGATCATGGACTAATCAAGTGTTAAGCCACATATCAAGGTTAGGTTTGATCTAAGAGAAGTTGAGCCGTCGAATCACTCTATGTCGGGAACATATCGTGACCGTCGGATTAAGTATTTACAAATGCATACTAATGCATACTAAAGAAACACACTATCCCTAACGGATCTATTACACAAGTTGATCTTAACTAACTCCTAAGGGTCTAAATATCGTAACATCCCCCCTTAAGAACAACTTGGGATAGGATTGAAGGATTTACAAAAGTGACACTATTAGGAGAAGGAAGGAGGCATTAGAGCCTATCCCCCCTTAATGACAAGGTCCTGAACTCCTAACATAGATCGAAGTTTAGAAAAATTCGCTTCTGTAAGAGACTTGGTGAAGATGTCTGCAACTTGATCATCTGTAAGGCAAAAGAGCATTTCAAGAACACGATCATGAACAACATTTCTGATGAAGTGCATATGTAGCTCAATGTGTTTGCTGCGTTGATGTAGAACTGGATCTTTTGCAAGCTTGATGGCACTTTGATTATCGCACAAAAGTGGAGTAGGTTGCTGCTGCTCGAATCCAAACTTTGAAAGGATCTGTCGAAGTCATAAAGCTTCCTGACTGGCATTAACTACTGCTCGATATTCTGCCTCTGCTGAAGAAAGAGCAAGAGCTTTTTGTTTCTTACAAGCCCAAGTAATAGGTCCAGATCTCAGACTGAAAACATAACCTGCAGTAGACATTTGATCATCAGGATCGCCGGCCCAATCTGAATTAGTGAAACCAACCAACAAAGGTTTCCCCCCTGTACTGTAATGAATCCCAAACTGAACTATACCTCGAATATATCGAAGTATTCTTTTAGCTGCTTTCCAGTGACTTTCATGAGGTGTCTGCATATAACGGGCAACACGACCAACGGCAAAGGAAAGGTCAGGATGGGAATGAGTCAAGTATAAGAAACTACCAACAAGCTGACGATACAAGGTGACATCGACTTCAGGTGAAGTATAAGTGGCAGAAAGTTTGACTCGAGACAGGAAGGGAGAAGGGGATGGTGTACAATCTTCCATGTGAAAGTGACGAAGAAGGTCACAAGCATACTTAGACTGAGAAAGAAAGATTCCTTCTTTGGTTTGCAGGACTTGGAGACCAAGAAAATAATGCAAATGTCCTAAATCTGACATTTCAAAATTTTGTTTAAGACTGGATTTCACATAGGTTATAAGCTTAGGGTCACTACCAATAAGAATAAGGTCATCAACATATAGAACAATTATGATGAGATGGTGTCCTACTTTTTGTGTATAGACATTGGGGTCAGAATGGCATCTAGAAAAACCAATGTCAAGGAGAAAGTTATCCATTTTGGCATACCAAGCGCTAGGAGTTTGCTTAAGGCCATATAAGGATTTCTTAAGGCGACAGACAATGCTAGAGTTATTCTGAACATAGCCAGGAGGTTGTTCCATGTAAATTTCCTCCTATAAATAACCATGTAAGAAGGCATACTTGACATCCATTTGATGGACTTCCCAGTTGTGTAAGGTTGCAAGGGAAAGAACAAGGCGGATGGAGTTCATTTTTGCCACGGGAGCAAAGGTTTAATTGTAGTCAATCCCTTCAACTTGGGAAAAACCTTTGGTAACTAACCTTGCATTAAGTCTTTCAACACTTCCATCCGATGCATACTTAGTTCTGTAGACCCATTTACATCTAACAAGTTTTCTTCCTTTTGGAAGAGCTACAAGATCCCAAGTATCGTTCGCCATTAAAGAACGATATTCTTCATCCATGGCTGCATCCCAATCTGGATTCCCTGAAGCTTATGCAAAAGTTTCTGGATCATGATTCTCGGAAACTTGTGCCAAAAGAGAAGAGGCTCGCTGAAACTGAGAATGTGTTGGACATTGATCTCTAGGATCACCGACAAGATCACCAGCTGCTTCACATGTTGAATGGACCCATCGAGGAAGCACTTGTGTTGGTGCAACTGGAGGAACATGAGCAGGCGGAGGTGGATTTTCATCCTCACTATTCATCATCAGAAACTGGAGTTGGAAACCTGTCAAGGAAGTTGGAAGAAGAAGAGGAAGGCACAAACGTTGAATCAAGCTCGCAAGCCAAAGATGGCACAATCACCGACTTAGGCTCGCAGGCCAAGAGATTTTCATCAAATTTAACATCTGTTCTAATGATTATATCATGAGAATGTGGTTTAACAAGTCTATAACCTTTTACATCTTCAGAATATCCAACAAATATGCACTTTTCACTTTTAGGCTGCAATGCTTTCCGTTTTTCATCCGGAATGTGAGCCCATGTTTCACTACCAAACACACGAAAGTTACTTACATCAGGTTTAGTTTTACTCCATGCTTCTTCTGGTGTTATACCTTGTAATGTTTTAGTGGGGGTGTGATTAACTATGTAATTTGTACAATTAATGGCTTCAGCCCAAAATTGAAGACTTAGTCCCTTATATTGGATCATACAATTAGCCATTTCTTTTAAAGAGCGGTTCTTCCACTCAGCTACACCATTTTGTTGTGGTGTATATGGAACAGTGTGCTGTTGTTGGATGTCTTGTTCAGTGCAGAAAGTAGTGAACTTATTGTTAACATATTCTCCTCCATTGTCAGATCTTAACTTAATAATTTGATGACCAGATTCTTTTTTCACAAGGGCCTTGTAGGCCAAGAACATGTTAAATACTTCGCTCTTAAGTTTTAGGAAATAAACTCAAGTGCGTCTGGTGTAATCATCAATGAAAGTTAAGAAATATTTGAAACTAGAAAAGGAAGCAGATGGAAGAGGACCACACAAGTCACTATGCACAAGCTCCAAGGGAACCGAGGCGTGCCAAGATGCACGTTTGTCAAAACTGTCCTGATGATGTTTTCTGAGTACACAACCGGAGCAAACACCATCCCTGCAAGATACCATCGGAAGACCTGTCACCATATTTTATTTACATAGTTGTTGCAATGAGCGATAATTTAAGTGACCAAATCGCTCATGCCAAAGTTTGCTCAAGTTATCACCATGAGCAACAAAAACTGAAGGGAAAGGTGATGACCCAAAGTTGTTAAACTTGTACAACCTGGTAATATCATCAACAATTCCGGTAGCTAAGACCTGTTGAGGATCTTTAAAATCCTTGATTACAACTTGGTGAGGTGTAAAGGTCACAGTTTTACCTTCACCAGAATGAGTGATCTGATAGACTGATAACAAATTGCAGGAAATTCTTGGAACACATAGCACATCACTAAAATGACCATTATCTACTGGAACTGTTCCAGCTCCTACAACACTTAGAGATCTATCATCACCAACAAATATTTGTTTGGTATTACATTCATGCATAGTAGAAAAGATGGCTTGATCCTTAGCCATATGATAAGATGCTCCAGAATCAATAAGCCTTTCATTTGAAGTAGAAGAAGAAGATGCATTATAAGAATAACCAGAAGCACAAAGTGCATGTCCATGAGAGGCAGATTCTGAAGACGAATCTAGGCTGATGTGGTGCTTCTTCATTGCTGCTTCCAAGGCTGCCGTCTTATTGAAACACTTAGATTCATCATGATTATCTTTCCCGCAATAGTTGCAATGACGCTCAGTCTTCTTGCCTTTTGGCTTGGATCCTTTGTCATTTTTTAAAGAAGGAGCTGACTGAGAGGGTTTTGGACCCTTGTTTGACTTATTATTGTGAAAATTTTGTTTCTTGGCAGGCTTGGACTTTTCTTTCTGTTGGGACAATAAGGCTTTCCCAGATGTATTTGCATTGTTGATTATTCCAAGATGAATGAGTTTATCTTGTTCTCTAATCAAGGAATCACAAAAGGATTCAAGACTAGGCTCTTGATAGCTAGCTGCCTTCAAGGATGCTTTCATGGAGTAAAATGTAGATACAAAACCAGAATATGCAGGTCCAAGTTTGGAAAGAATATGATAAATGCATTGTTTGTCTTCCCTCTCAATCTTACATTCTGCACATAAGAGTTTAAGAGTTTTGTACTTAGATAAATAATCTTGAATGCACGGAAAGTCACTTGGATTTAAAGAAATCAACTCATTTTCGAGTTGGTGACCGCGAATTTCATTGTGTTTACCAAACACAGATTCCAACTTGTCCCAAGCAGCATTAGGTTCATCAATTCCAGATATGTGGAATCGCAAATCAGTAGAGATTGACATCCCAATCAATCCACGAGCTTCATCACATCTATTTGCCCATTTTATTTTCTTATCATCATCAGTGGGTTCTTTTTCTTTCCTTGAGGTGATTCTGAAAAGTCCTCTACTTCGTAGAACATCCTCCATACGAGATTTCCATGAGAAATAGTTGGAACTGTTAAGTAGAATATCACAAGGGGCGGCCATATTTGTAAATTGATGGCTGTAAAAGTAGAAACCAATAGTCTGGATGTGAAAAGCTTGAAAAAATAGGCGGTTTAAAAAAAAAGGCACTGAAAACTGACTCTGTATGATGAAGTTATGCTTGAACAAAGAAACTGTTGAAGATGTCCCCAATAGTGACGTGGCAGCTACAGAATGTCCAGCAAAAAAAAAAAAAACCCTCTTCTCAAGATGAACCTTTTGACAATCATTTTACAAGAAAGTTGCTTTAAGTGAATCACTTTTGTAAAATAAGTGATTTCACTTTTACAATGATATTACTTTTAAATAGTGCAACAATAAAACAAACTTAAGTGACTCACTTGTATTTTTATTTTTTATTATTTAAGTGAGATGCACTTTTACAATAAAATAACTTGAAAATAGAAATTGCATGCACTTTTTCTTTTAAAAGTAACTTCCTAAGTCTTGAACTCAAGACCTATTAAGGAATAAAGCAACTTTGAACCAAGTGAACTAGATTAAAAGGTATGTAAAATATGGGAATGAGGAAGGGGGCTTCTTTTTTTTTTACTCTTCTTGCTCGGTTTGCGTGCTTGCCATTTTTCCTGCAAAATAAACCACAAATCGAAACAAAAAAAAAACTTTTCCACACTTGTGGAGTTAGATCTTGTTAGCTTTCCCAAAAATTCTACGTTTTCTCTCTGTTTCTGATTTGCCGAGATCGCGCAAGGTGCACGGCAAAGAGCATACGCAACCGAGAAAAACCCTTTCCTTTTATGTTTCTGATTTGCCGAGATCGCTCAAGGTGCACGGCAAAGAGCATATGCAGATGGGAAAACAACAATACGAACCCAAAAAAAAACTAACAGTAAAAAATGATGAAATATGAGATTTTTTCCTTTTAAAAAAAGAAAATAAAAAAATGCGTCACTGTAACATTATACCTTCAGATCTGATGAAATACGTGTTTCTGAAGCAATCGGGAACCGTTTTCGATCAAACAAAAATTATTTCCCAATGGAAAAGACGCTCCAGACGCAATGGAACACCTCCCATAGCCCAAAAATGCACAAAAATACCAGAACTAGAAACCATTTCGAGTTTCGGCAATAGCAGTTCAAGATTTAGATCATAACCGGAAGCGGTACTTCATAAAAGCTCTGAAACCATGTTTGGGTACAAAGGGTACTACCAAAGGACCGAACATCAAGAGAAACCACTTCACACAAACAGATCACGGATCAACACATTGATGTTTTGACGTGGTTTAAACCCTCTTGAGGGAAACACTCCACGGCCCCAGCCAAATAGCTTCTACGGGACAATTTATTATGCAAAGAAAGAAAGTTACAAATGAGCTTCTCGTAATCGATCAACTAAACAATGACCCTCCATGCTCTTTAAATAGAGATCATGGACCAATCGGGTGTTAAGCCACGAATCAAGGTTAGGTTTGATCTAAGAGAAGTTGAGCCGTTGGATCACTCTTTGTCAGGAACATATCGTCACCATCGGATTAAGTATTTACAAATGCATACTAAAGAAACACACTATCCCTAACAAATCTATTACACAAGTTGATCTTAACTAACTCTTAAGTGTCTAAATATCCTAACACCAGATGCCATCAACTCAACCATGTTTACCCTTTCTGGAAACTTTAAACTTGCCAGATCTTTCGAAGCTTACAAACGACCCTATGCGAAATGATGCTACATGGCCACCCGTTCCCACCAAATTGCCCTCGGACATTCTGAAGTTTGAAGGCAAGGCTGGTGAGGACCCTGGTGACCATGTCACAACCTTTCATCTCTGGTGTTCCTCCAACTCATTGAACAACGATTCCATAAGGTTGAGGCTCTTTCAAATAATATTAACTAGTGTCGCAGCCAAATGGTACATTGAACTGCCATCTGCTACCTATGGCACCTTTCAGGATCTTGCCATCGTGTTTTTGAATCACTTTCAACTCCCTGTCCGGTACGATGCCGGAACAGATATTTTGTCAACATTTCAGCAAAACAAGGCCACTCACCTCTCTGATCATATTCAGGAGTGGGGAAGGAGAAAGAGGCTCATCAAGGCTAACATCCCCCCAGCATTCTTATTAGAATGGTACCTTAAGTCTCTTCTTCCTTATGTTTCTGAGGAAGTTGCCACTTCCAGGGTGTCTTCGAAGAGGAAGCCATTTTGAGAACTCAGTAGCTGGACTTAGTCTATGCTTAGTTTGGGTTGTTGTATGAAATTAGGTAAACTTAAACCTAGACCACATGCTAATTGTATTGTGGGTTCAGTTGATTTTGCAGCATTTGATGCCCTCACAAAGCAGGTTCATGCCTTTTCCATCAAACAAACTGCTGCAGAGGCAACTTTTGTTGCATCCTCCCCTTCTACTACAGAATCTGTACAGCAGGTGTAGACAAACCAAAAGGGATCTTGGAAGCCCAAATGGAAAGGCAAGAAAGGGGGGCAAACCAACAAAATCCCAACAATATGCAAAATGCCGAGGAGGGAAAAAAGGAGAAGAGGAAGGCCAAGTTCTCTTGCAAACTATGTCAAGAGGACCACCTTACCCATCAATTCCCTCTAATGGAAGAAGCCTAGAAGTTGATCCGTGAGAAGAAACCAATTGTTTTGAAAGATCCTTTTCCTCATGGACAGAGCTCAGCTTCTCACAGCTCTAGTGCTGGGGGCACCAATCGTGCCACCTCAGTTGATCAGTCTTTTATCAACATGGTTAATTTAGAAGCTCTGTTGCAAACACGTGCTCGAAATTATACCCCAGACCCGCAGCAAAAGGATGTACCTGAATCTTCCACTCCTCTTCACATACTAGTGGGTACGTTTCCTAATATAACGAAAGGTGTCTACAAATGAGCTGTGCACAACCCTAACGTGCGGGCTACTCCTAACTATAATGTTGTGGAGGACTTAGCCCAAACACCTTGTGTCATGTCTACTCTAGAAGTCTTGCAAAGTTTCCCATTGCAATGAAGTGCTCTTCTGGCAGCGATTGGGAGTATGGATTCGTCCAACATGTCTACATGTTTTGATATGCAAGATATCAAGTTCCGGTTGCCGTATCATGTTTCCCTCCAGATAGAAGTCATCCATGGTTCCAAAACCATTAGACGAGCTATTGTGGATGAGGGCGCATCTACGTGCGTAATGTCGACTTCATACTGGAAAGCCTTGGGTGAACCTAGGTTAGCTCCCTCTAACACGATACTCACTACCTTTGATGGGAGATCTTTCCATCCTCACGGAGTCTTACCATCATTCGATGTCAAACTTGCAGGAAAGCTAGTATCGATAGAGGTTGAGGTTTCGGATGCTCTGCTTGATTACAACTTGTTATTGGGTAGGAGCTGGACATATGCTATGCAGGAAGTCCCGTCGGCTATCTTCTGGATCATTATGTTCCCCCATGAAGGCAAGATCGTTACAGTCAAACAACTTTCATTTTCCTGGAAGAACAACCAGACCTCATCAGATTCAACTATTCCATTGATTGATCAATCTGGCCCAGTCACCGAGAGTTTAGGAGCAGGTCTTTTCGGGTCATTAATAGGCACTTTTGACCTAGCTGCTCCCACTTTGTTTACTGGTTCTAAGGAACGTTCTTCGTCTAAGATATTCACAATCAGTCTAGTGACAGAATCATGGATTCTCCCTATTGAATCAGAACCAGTAGTGCCTTTATCTGTTGCAGAAGTAACCTACTTGGATTTACAACATGCTGCAATAGATCATATCGCAACTTCATTGGTCTTTACTGAGTCAGATATGGACTATGCTCCTGCATGGTTGGTAGACTATACCCATTCTTTAGACTATGTAGACATTGTTTTTCCCTCTTATGAGGCAATTCTGGAAGCTATGATAGGCCAGGACCATCCTTGCGAACACATGCACCATAGGTCCTATTTTCTTCCAGAGCTGGACAGAATAAAGAGAGAGGAGTTTTCTTTGAGACTCGGTGGAAGTGTTGATTTGTCCTCTATCCCTTCTACTTCGAAAGATATTTTTGCTGAAGGGAATATGGAAAATATATCGAGAACCATGCCGATCAACATTTCCATCAAACCTGGGGTCATGGAAAATATTTTTATTGGAGCATACTGTTCTCCTGAGGAGGTCATTCTGTACACCAATCTCTTTAAAAAGTTTCGCGACATTTTTTCCCGGTCTTACGAGGAGATGTCGGGCATAGATCCTGCCATAGTTGAGCATGTCATCACAATGTACCTAAACGCTAAACCTATGAGACAAAAGCTCTGTCCAGTGAACCCTCGAAAAGCCGCTACCATCAAAGCAGAGGTAGAAAAGTTGCTCAAAGCCGGATTTATCTATCCGATAGCTATGACGAAATGGGTTTCAAATCCTATTCCAGTAGACAAAAAGAAAGGTACCATCAGAGTTTGTACTGACTTCCAAGACCTGAATAAGGCTTGTCCAAAAGATAACTACCCCACACCATTTATTGATCAGATCATTGGCACGTGCGCAAGCCATGAAATTTTCTCTTTCATGGATGGATTTTCAGGATATACTTAGATACAGATTAAACCTGAAGACCAACACAAGATAGCCTTTCTTTGTCCCTAGGGAACCTTTGCCTATCGGAAGATGTCATTTCGTTTAAAGAATGTTGGAGCTACTTTCTAGCGAGCAATGAATTTATCTTTTCACAACATCAAACATGTGGTTGAACCCTACCCGGATGACCTCCCAGCGCGATCTTGCAAGAGACAGGACCATCCAGACCATTTAAGACTTGTGTTTGAAAGATGCAGATACTACAAGATTCCATTGAATCCTAATAAATGTGTATTCTGCGTTGAATCTGGATGACTACTGGGTTTCATAGTATCTAGTCATGGCATAATGGTAGATCCTTTAAAAGTTGAGGCGATTATAAATCTGCCTCCTCCTCGAACCCTGAGACAACTTCAAAGTCTGTAGGGCATGCCCAACTTCTTGAGACGTTTTATCATAAACTATGACAAGATTACAAAAGGTTTCATGCGACTGCTTAAACAATATACCTAATTTTTGTGGGATGAGGCTGCTCGATCATCTTTTCAGGCCTTGAAAAAGGCACTAATTTCAGCCCCCTTGTTAAACCCGCCAGACTATACAAAGTATTTCTTTCTATATCTGGTTGTTTCTGTATCCACAATAGGCATAGTACTGGTTCAGGAGGATGATACGCTTCAAGAGCATGTCATTTATTATCTGTCGCGTGCCCTAATAGCTCCTAATATCAAGTACTCTCACGTTGAGAAGATGGCATTAGTTGTTATCCATGCAGTTTAGAGTCTACGCCACTACATATTATTACGCACCACCACAGTGGTTGCAGAAGTTAATCCTTTCCAATATGTTCTCACTCGACACATAATCGGGGGGAAATTTAACAAATGGACTGTCATTCTACAAGAATTTGACTTGGTTTTTCAGTCCGCTAAGTCAAAGAAATCACTGGTGTTTGATGAATTGATCTCAAAATTTCCTAGTGACGTAGTACACATTGAGGAAGAGTCATCATTCCCGGATGAACGTATCTTTCTCATCGCTTCCTCTAACCCATGGTATGGGGATATCCTAGTATATCTCCAGACTTTGAGTTGTCCCACAACTTTCTCTAAGGACAAACAACACAAGCTTAAGAGCCATGCGAAGAATTACCTCATCATTTCCGACACTTTGTACAGACGTGGGGTAGATTCCATCTTACGTCGTTGTTTAACTTTGGAGGAATCAGAATCAATATTGAATGATGCCCATAGTGGAGCTTGTGGGGGTCATCTTTCTGGGTTGGAAATAGCTCAGAAAATACTGCGTGCCAGCTATTTTTGGTCCACAATTTTCAAAGATTGCGTCGAAGCTGTGAAACATTTCCAAAGATGTCAGTTTTTCACTAGGAAAATGTGAGCACACCCAGCTCCTCTCCATCCCGTTATCATAGCAGGTCCCTTCACCAAATGGGGGGTCGATTTTATCACTTGTAATCCAGTTTCGGTTGGAGGCCATCACCATATTATCATTGTCATCGACTACTTCACTAAGTGGGCTGAGGCAATGCCTACTATTAAAGAGGATGGGGAAACGACTGCTTATTTCGTTTTCAACTAGATCATTGCAAGATTTGGTATACCCAAAGAGATCGTGACTGATCACGGTCGTCATTTTCATAATAGCATGATGACCAATCTATACACTATATTAGGTTTTCGATAGGAGCATTCGTCTTCATTTTACCCACAGGCGAATGGTCAGGTTGAAGCGGTCAACAAAACTTTGAAGACCATTTTACAAAGGACCATTAATGCTAGCAGAAACAACTGGCACATTATGTTGTATCCTAGTCTTTGGGCCTACCGAGCCAATGTAAATACTACTATCGGGTTCTCTCCCTTCCAATTGGTACATGGGATAGAGGCGGTCATCCCGGTTGAGTGCGAGATTCCTTCATTAAAGTTAGCTGTACAATTATTACCAGATATTTCATCTTTGGAAGAACGTTTGCTACATTTAGAACATTTAGATGAACAACATCGTGATGCGCTTACATCAAATGAAGTACATAAAAACCGAGTTAAAGGACAGTATGATAAGTCTATCAGACCTAGGGTCTTTCTCGAAGGAGAACTTGTCCTGCTTTTGGATCAAGATAAAGAACCTCTAAGAGATGGCAAGTTCAAGTCCATGTGGCTTGGCCCCTACATAATTTATAAATTACTGAAGAAAGGTGCATACGAGTTGACAGATTATGAAAGTAATAAGTTGCCATATCCTAGAAATGGGCTCTATTTGAAAACATACTATGTTTAGATACTTGTGCTTTTTCATGTATTATAGTTGTACATTTTTGTATAAATTGTAATTATTTTCGTTTGTGAATAGTTATTAACTAGTTTCTGGAGGTCATATCTTTGCAAGGTCTGGAACATATGATCATAGTAGCTGTCTTTTTAAGTCCTTTTAATCTCTTGTTTTGACTATTGAAAAACTAAACAAGATTGTCGAGCATTCTTGGTCTTTTCAAGCTCGTTAAAGTACTTGAAGGTCCATCCGCTTAAGTATAAGTTTAAATCTTTTCCGAACTTTTTTGGATTACTTACAAAAAAGGAATACTCTAGACATACGTGGCTAGAAGAGTTCTCCTCTCATTTTTTTATACTTTTTCGGGGGAGGGGACTAACTGTATGAAAAAGGACTGCTGGAGCCTCTCTTTAGGGTTTTCAAGCTCTCTAAACATGAAAACACCAAGCAAGCACTCACCTACTCGAGCTCGATGTGAAATCCATGAGAGGGTGTATAGAAGATTGTTTAAGTTTTTCAGACTCTATAAACAGGAAAACACCGGCGAGTATGAACCTACTCAGAATCGATATTAAAATCCACGAGTAAGTGTATGGAGTTATTGTTTAAGTTTTTCAGACTCCTTAAAATTGAAAACACCGACGAGCAAGAATAGATCTCGGCTCGATATTAAAATCCAGAGATCAGTATTATAGAGTATTCTTCTATCTCTTCTTCGAACTCTATAAAAAATGAAGAAGGTCCTGAGTCTTCCTCCCATGGGCTCATTAAACTCTTTACATGGTTGGACCTACTGAGTTTTCTTTTCTTCTTGGACTCATTAAAACAACAAGAAGGATATTCTTTTATCAAAAGTAATAAGGGATAAGAAGGGTATTTCGCATCTTTTTCAGTTTCAAAGGAAGTTGAGTCAGTCATGTCCTTAAACACAGCACCTACTTGAGTTTATCATTTTAGTTGGGTTTAGTTTTTGGCCTTAGGGTGAACTTGATCTCTGAATTTTTTACTCCCCCGGCTGGTTATTCTTCCAACCATATAGAGGGTATGTTATGTCTCCTACATGATAGACTTATATCATTTTCCCCTCATTTTGAAAACTGCCTAAGTCACTTTGTGTCGTGCTCACTATTCAAGGATACAACCTGTGTCATCCATTCTGCAGTTTACCTTGACTTTATGTGTCGGCCATCCTAGTGTCAGTTTGTTTCATCTTGTGACTCGTCCTAATCCACATCAGCTCATACCTATGAGTGTTCCTCGTGTTGGATGATGGAGGATGCATTAAGGCCTCCCTTCCAGCGAACTTCTTCCCATCGACCCCAGCTCATTATGCTCTGGGAATGAAGTTTAGAGTTTCGGTTAGTACCTTGGGGATTGTAGTCATCAGTGGCAATTTCCCTCGCTGTTGAATTATGAGAATACACCAATGTCTCTTATTTGATAGGTTCCTCAAGTGTTTGACTTCAAGTCCTTTTATTCACACTTGTTGGATCGTATTAGGTACATTGGGCCCCATTATCATTATTGATGGAAGCCCCCACGTTTGTTAACGGTATACATCAATGACCGGTAATCAAACGATACCCCCCATGTTCGACTTCAACTCATTTATTCGCATGGATAGGGTTTGTACCTTGGGTTTTTTGGATGAAGACCTTGGGACTCTGATAACATCACCATATTTATGTTATCGCCCAAGCTGTGCAAGATTGAGCCTCACTCATTTTGGCTCTTCATGAGACATAGATCCAATTTGTTCTTATGGCTATGATCTCTCATTTTGACATGGATCCACGCTTGTATTTCAGTGGCCATGCTCTTTATATACATCTCCTAGTTATGTATCAAAGATCATGTTGTATCATGCTACACATCTATATGATGTCAATATTGTAATTGCTCGCTGACCTTGATCATTGTTTCAGGTGTTTTTGTGACTTGGTTATGTGGTTTCTTGCTCCTCCTCTGACTTGGAATTATGTATTTCATCCATCGTTTCCCTCTGACCTCACACATTAGGGGGCATCTGTTATCGATCAAATATGCACTTCTTCGTCCGTGATCACCTTGCCTTGTAGATCACACAAAATGACACAAAGGATTCAAGAGCTAGATTGTCTTGGATGGCCTATTGCCAGAAGTACACTCTTCAGTTGTGATTTTAGCAGTTTCTCCTACTTTTGACACATGTACGCCCCTCTCTGCACTGTAGAACAGTGTACACATTGGAAAAATACCCTACTCTTCTCAAGGGAAACCAGCGTACACTTCTCAAAAAGTTGTAAACGCATGAAAGTTGCTTCCTGTACGCTACTCTTGTTGTATGAAACCAGCGTACATCTTAAGATGACATTAAAAATATATTAATTTGATGAATTGGGATTAGTTGCAGTTGGTTTTGCAACTTCCCCAACTTCCCAATCCAACCACCTCTCGATCTAAACTACCTACCTTGTCCCATAAATACAAGGAGGATCCATGAGAGGGGTTACTTAGAAAGATTCATACACATAATAGTCAGAAAATCTTGAGAGAATACTTGGAGGATTGTTATGCAGGAGGAATTCCCAAGTCATTGTGGATAGCAGAGCCCAGGATCAGGTTGTAGAAGTGTCTCGACATGTCAGGTATACATGTACTGATTTATGCTTCTTTGACAATAAAAACGTCGAAACACCCTTCCTGTCCCAAATTGAATGTCTACTGGATTTTTTATTCGTTTGGACTAATATCTTGTTATATTTGATGTTTAAGTTGTTTATGATTTCATCATATTTATTATATCCAATATACGCTGAGGAAGGTATCATTTGTGTTGCAGGTTCATCAAGCGAATATCAAGCGAAGGACCAAGTGAAAGCTAGGACCAACCAACAGTAAAAAGGTGCTTCCTTCTATACCTTGATCCCTTTCATTTGTAAGAACTAGTTGTAATATAAATAATGTGTTTACCTGTCAACCCCACCCAGTTGGTAGTGACCATATCCTCACTATAAGGTAGAAATCTTGAACAACAACGGAGGTTGCATAATCAAGATTCTCTTAACCATGGTGATGCAGAGATGTCATTACGATCTTCGCATAATGTTCTATTTAACAACAAATAACTAATGGGATAGAACACCAGATGTCTTCGCACTTGGGAGCTATCATAGTATACAAAACTATGTTGAATCTCTATTGTATTCACCAGTTAGCCATGAATTCGTCAAACTATGTATTTCTTCTTCACAATCACACACTTGTATTCCAATTAATCAATGTGCAATTACCATTCACATACATATAAATTAAGTAGAAAAACGCACATAAAATCTAATACAAAACATGTGATTTATTCATACACATAAACAAGAAGGATCGGTCGCCCCTTCTATGATGATCACTCGTTCTATGATCGATCCTTATCTCAAACGACTCTGTAAAATGTGCATTCGATCTCTCATGGATAATGCTAGTAGATTTGTTCTTAATCAATCAATTGATTTTGAAAATGAGGGGTCGTTCCTTAACCATCGATCATTAGCATGAATATTTGCAAGTATACATCTAATATTAAAACACTAATTTATAATTATAGACATTGTATGCATTCTTATATTGACTACTTAATATTGTATGTTTTGTAGATAAAGCATGGTTGTGTTATTGAGCCTCAGTAACTACCAGGAAATCCCTCTCTTTGAGTTGATAACAGATCACTACTACCTTCAGCCATTTAGAAATTGATGGTATGTTGAGATGGAAGAACCAGATAATTTGTACTTGGATTTACATCTTTTATGTTTGAATGATGATGGAGCTCATACTAGAGTTGGAATATTGACATATGCGGATCCCATTGAATCTGATGAACAATTGTGAGTTCAAGTTGAAGTGGTCAATGGTGAAAATTGTTGCCTTGTATAGCTTGAGCTTATGGTTTGTAATTATTGACCATATCTAATGAAAAGTGGTCCCGATCCAGATCCGATTTCCTATGCGAAGCAAGGGTAGGTTTTCCCTCGTATGAGGTTTCTAATTGTTTCGGAATTGATACTACGTCATCCTTGAAGAAAGGAATTTTGTCGGAATGGAGGAAAAGAATGTAGGCTGCGAAAACTTCCTCTGTATTGCATTACATGAATATTAGTAAGAGGTCGATAAAGGTGAGCCATGAAAGGATTCTTACGTACAATAGAAGAGCATTTCTCCAATTTATTGTAAAATATGTGGACAAATCTTCCTTCAAACAACTCAAAGGAAGTCCTTCTAGAGCAATGATGCGGAAAGCGACTAAGATCTTCGAAATTTCAAAAGAAGTTCAACAAGAGCAGATCAAATTCTTTTTTTTCAATGAGAACGTTTTTTCCATTGATGTAACAAGATGTCTTTTTGCGCCTCCGCACTTACAATATCGAAAGGTCAATGAGGAAGTCGTGTAAAATATGGTTGTATCTCTTCTCCATACATTTACAACAACATTGAGAGATGCCATTCTATTGCCTTTCGATAACGAGACCACATTTCCCTTTCTTCCTAGAAATGCAGAAGAAATTAATTTTCCAACAAAAAAAAAATATATATTAGATGGGCAGCATACTATTTATGCGCAAAAAATAATCATTGCAGATGATCGATATAAACAACTCCATTCAAGGTATTGACAATGAATAGCTCGTCTTCTACATAGTGATGTTTCTCAGCACATCATCAACAAATTATGCAAGCAACAAAAATTATTGAACAAGGAATTTTCAGAGACTCCATTCATTTCTCAAGTTGAAAAAGCAAGGGAGAAATGGATATCCCACGGTATCCCATCCCGCCCTAGAAAGGGAAATGTTCCAAGTGATGCTTGGCAGGTATAAAAATTTTCTTCTTATAAATCAAAGTCTTTAGATTGCTTCCTGTGTTATGAAATTAGCAAATTAAATGGAATATGCAATTTTATATGTTTGCATTCTTTCCAATATCAATGTATGGATATCTTTCAAGTTCAAAATACGGAGAGCCTTAAAGACAAGCTAACTCTTGTTTTGACATCGGATCGACTGTGGAGAAAATGGCAGTCTGCATTCGAGCTTTACAAAAGTGGCTCCTTGCTATGCTCGCCCAAGAGCATCAATCAGGAATATTTTGTTCCAAATAAAATAAAGAGTTATGGCTCTAATATTTTTAGACCATTGTGTGATCCTGATGAAGATGAATTGACCACTATGGCGGACAATATAGTCAACGGTTCAGTTTGGATGAGCACATCAGTGTTAAAAAAAAATTTGCAGAAACTTTAAATCAATATTGCAAATGAATCAAGGACAAGAGTTCAACCAGGCATTCAATTGTTGAATATCTCAAAGTTAATGATGTTCAAATTGATCGATCATAGATTGTCACTGACCATAACGTCATTGAGATATATAAAATTGCACCAAACCATCTCCAGCAACTGTGCAGTATTTTATGCTCCGGAAAGCAAGTAAAATCTCCAAGTAAAAAGAGAAAGAACGAATATGAGTGGATAATGGTACCAAAATACCAATTGATGCTTAGAAAATATTGAATATGTATATCAATAAAGAGAGGATGTCGAAAATAGTTCACAGTTTTCTTGTCAATGTTGTTATTGTCAAAACCCATAATTTCCGAAAATTTTAAAATTTTAAAATAGCATGTAAAATTAATAAATGCACTCATTAAATTGTTTGATTACCTTAAGTGATTGTCAATGTGTCTAAATGATCTTCTGTTGTACTTAGATTTTGATATGAGTTTCTATACCGTGCTGATTGTTTTTCTGTTTTTCAACCACAAGGGGGAGATGTCATAGCAGACTAGGCTTACTTAGCTTCCGAGCTAATGCAACGAAATTTCTTTCTCTTACAGATATACAAGTAAGATGTGGGTCGCTACATTTAGATCTTTAAAGTATGATAAATCAAATAGTGGTACCAAACCATCCAGTAAAAAGTCTAAGCATGCTAACCAGGTTAACAGGTGTTTGAAGGTAGCGCTCTGCCTATGAAATTCTCAAGATCTTACTGATAGAGAAATAGAATTTACTGGAGAATATGATAACTGTTTTTCTTGAAATTTTAAAAGAATTAGATAGTCCTATGTAGTATTGGTCCATTACTGATATGCCGGAATTTCTTAACTAGAGCTTTAGAGTATGACAGAATTATCATAAACAATTCAATTTTTACTCCACCATTGTTATTGCATCAAGTCATGTTTATAGTTAGAATATTTGATATGCAACATTTAATTATAAGGACTTGAAGATATCAATATAAATATACTTTGCTTGTCTCAAACAATTACCAGATATTCTGTAAAATTACAAGTCTCCTCTTAACGTTTTCAGGGTTGGTTTAGATTGAAAAACTATTCCATTTTCTATGGTTGATTTCATTTATGATCTTTCCAGACTATACTGTCAGCCAGAAAAGTTATAGTAATCTACATAATCTGCCGAGCATATAATTCACTTATACGTCCCTGGTACTATCGAACATGAGTATCAATGTCCAGGTTTATTTACATATGATCTAGGTCTATTAAAGGATTATGAATGTGTTAGTAACAACCGGTACTATATCTAACTCCATTCCATTATTGTATAGTCTTCAATGAATTATTATAATTCTTATCTCATCACCTGAGACTAGGGTTAAGGCGTTATAATAATGAATTTTAAGAAAAACAGGGCATTTACAAATTCTATCCATACTCTCACCATTTCTTTTATAAATAAAAACAATTCAATACTTCATTATTAATATTAAAGCGCCATTTTAATGCATAGTTTGTTTTAAATATAAGACCATGTCTCAATAATATTATGCAAGATATAAAGGCATGTCTTTAAGGTTTTGTATGAAAAATAATAATGACATATGAACTAAGGTGTTGCTATCATTACGGATAACTATGCAATAAATTTGTTTTACCCATGATTTGATTTTTATTTAATAAACCATTATGGGAATCTCATCGTAATCTTTATCATTATTGACAACACATGATTGTAATGTTTGTAGGGCGAGGTATGAATATTCACTATGCAAAATCGAAGGCATTGTGTAAGGATTACATGGTGGTTTAAACTATGCATCATAACTATGATGTAACATCCATGCTATGATTTTTATTTTGGATAATAGTTTGTTGGAATCTCATTGTGAAACTATAGCTCTTCGACCCACTGTCTGGAGATTATTAAACTAATACGTGGATGCTCCAGTGCCAAGTGTTGGTGATATAAAAGCGTTGACTAAACCCTAAACTTGTTATTTCTCCCATTTTCTTTCGGGCTCGGCCACTCTGCAAACCCTCCTGTCCGAAACTTACAGGTACACTGTGTGCTAGCAGCCTCTATGCTGCTCCCAGGCTTCGTGCTTTCCCATTGCATCGTTTGGGAGTCATTTGTTTTGTTGTTAGTAGCTGTGACGTTGTTATAACCTAGGGTTATCCTTTTTGCTACTCCTGTTATCCCTGTCACGACTTCCTTCGTCTGCATCTTTTGATTTGGTTCTGTCACAGCTTCCATCGTGGAAGGTTTCACTTCTGTCAACTCATTCTGTTGGTGACAAGGAAGGGTTTACACTCCCTTAGTATGTGGCTAACAGACTACCTACTTTGTTTTGAACTTCATTCAAACTACCGGTAAGCTACAGGTTTCATCTTCGTCTTCTGCATACAAGAATTTGTTTAAAACTTCAAACAAATATATTTAAGTGATAACTAATAATACTCCTTTGTTGCAGGCCCTGGCTCCATTCGCAAGGTGGATGACGTCAAGCTTCGGCTGTTGGTTGCTTAACCTGGTAAGCCTAGTTTTCACCATGGCGTTCCTCCTTGTTGGTTGTCTGTATGGTTTGGTTTTCGGTCTGAACAAGTGACACAGAAATTGCAGCGGCCTTGCTCCATCTTTTAACTGTAGATTTAAATGAACTATTAAGGGTTTAACCCTGCGTGGTATTAGGGTGTTACGGCTTCAGTTGGTTGTAAATTATTATTCTTGCGTTTGATAGATAGGGTTTGCTATAGAAGATTTAATGTAAATTTCGAAGAGAACAAAGGCTGTGAGCCTGTTCTGTAGGTGAGGTTACGGCCTCGGGTTTTATGTTTCGTTACAAAACCTTTAAAAAGGGTTTGGGGTTAACACCCAGGGTTTTGAAAAGTAACTTAATATAATTTCTGCCTGTACAATGGGCTTGTATAATGCCTGCGTTTTCTTTTTGTTCTATGCTATTTACAGTAGTAAGTAAATCTTTAGTTTTTGAAACACTTATACAGTGGGTTGTGACTCGGCTGTAGGTAGAATATTATTTTAACTATTTAGCATTGGTTTTGTTATAAGTTGGCTTATTAGAAAATCTTCTATAAATTCGTGCTGGTATGTGGCGTGTCCTTTAAATTCTATGGTTTTTTAAAAAAATTACTTAAACAAAGAAACTGAGCTACGGCCGTAGGTGAAACCATTGCCTTGATTCTTTAGAATTTATTTTTACTTGTTAATCTCTAAAGGTAGGGTTTAAACTAAATCTTATAGTTGTGATGTGATTTTTGTTGTTCTTTGTATCATTCGATTTCGACTATGTTGTTATTTGAGAGTAAGGAAGAAAAATGATAACACCATACTGTTGAGCTCGATAAGTGAGCTAAGTTATTGTTCTGCTATTCTTTTGGTTTTAAAACAATAAATAGGTTTTATGATTATGACTCTGTCGATAATTTTAGAGTCAAAAGAAAGATATTACATTAAATATTAAGCTCGGTAATGAGCTAGATACTATCTGCTAACCCTACTGTTTAACTTAGTAGCTAGGTTAATTAAACTGTTGATAATTTCCTTGTGATAATTTTCTGGTAGGGTTTCTGCACAATGACTTAGTTGCTAAGAAAATGACTGGATAAATTGTTATCTAGGGTTTGTGTATTAAATTATTTAATAGGTTATGATAGATTAAATTTGACTAGGGTTTGTACCCTGATAAAGCTATTCTAAACGTAGCTGCAACTCTTCTGAAATATTATCTATAATGGTATCAATTCTATAATTTATGTGGTTTGTTTAATTCTGTTCCTATGATTGTTTAAACGAGTTGTATTCCCAGAGAATAATTACTGTATACATAAACCCTACATATCTATTTAACTAGGCTTAAAAATTATAATAATAAAATATTGCTTGCAATAATACTATTGTATGGCATGCATTAAAATACCTTATCAGTACTGAAATAATGCTATTAAGGGATGCTGAAACATAGTAATTATTAAAAATAATATTCCTGATATTCTGGGATATTATCTTTTACTAAACTAATACTATTCAGACAAATAGATGATAATCATAACAGACATTCATTTATACTTAACAAACATAAAAAAATAAATATCAGAACCTGTTTTAAGCTGTGGACAACAACAGCAATGGGAGGTTGTTCCTCCCTACCAACTCCTGGAGAGTGCCCAGACAACACTTATCAGGACCCCCGAGCTTGCTCTGGTCTCCCTGGCTAGAACTAGGTGCAACAAATAATTCTCTCAGCCCAAACAGCTAAAATGGAACCAAGTTACTGCAACATTCCTCTCAAACAACTTCCTTACTGTCTATTTCCCTCTTCCTCAATGGGAATTCTGAATAACATTCACCTAAATGTATTCTCCCTCCAGAACAATTCGAACCCCCAGCTCAGTTCATTGAGTACTATTTAAAAGATTGCCTAGGTATTTGTTGGGTTAACTGTCATTAATGAGCCACCTGCTCAGATTCCACTTTCTTGGGGAATAATGACCCCAAATATAGGGAAGTTGCCACCTGCAACTTAGGAAGTGTTTGAGGATGCTGCCACTTGTCATTTGCCTTTCCACCTAGTTCCATCCACCAGTTTGACCAGTAACCTCTTTTTAATAGCTCTCCCATGCTGTTGTCTCCATAATTTATTTATTAATAATAAAATATTCTAAATTACATTCCATTTCTAGTGACTCTGTTGAGTCATCAATTCCTACTTAGCATTAAACTTAACATAATGTCTCAGGAATATAATAAATAATTACATAATTTTTACAAAATTGGGGTATGTGACATACACACCCCCTTAAAATGTAACATCGTCCTCGATGTTACTTATTCCTCATCCTCAGCCACCTGCTGGAATAGATTTGGGTATGCTTCCCGCATCTTACTTTCCAGTTCAAATGTAGCTTCTTCAGGACTAAGGTGCTTCCATTGCACCTTCAGCTATCCAATTGTGTGGTTCCGCAGAGTAATTTCCCTCCTCCCGAGGATACAATCCGGTTCCACCAGAACTTCCCCTTCTGGTTCTACCTGTACAATGTTGCAATCAATCACATGAGTAGCATCATGAACATACTTTTTCAGAACAGAAATATGAAAAACATTGTGCACTTTTAAATTAGGTGGTAATGCTAGCTGATAAGCAACTTGACCAATTCTAGATAAAATTTCAAATGGACCACAGTAACGTGGTGCTAATTTTGCACAACTCCCTAATCTTAGGGAGCTCTTCTTTGGTCTTACCTTTATGAACACATGTTCACCCACCTGGAACTCTTTAGGAGTTCTTTTCAAATCTGCTTGCCTCTTTTGCTGATCCTGGGCAATCTTCAAATTTTCCTGCACTTGTTTCACAATCTGTTCCATTTCTTTCAATAATTCAGGACCTAACACTAATCTATCTACTGGTTTATTCCAAGAGATAGGAGTGTTACATTTACGCCCATACAGAATTTCAAAAGGACTGAACTTAGCTGACGATTGATAGTTGTTATTGTATGCAAATTCTGCTAAATGTAAATAATCCTCCCACTTACCTGGTTGATCCTTAACATACATTCTTAGCAGATCTTCCAATACTTGATTAACTCTTTCAGTCTGTCCGTCTGTCTGAGGATGGAAGGAAGTGCTGAAATTTAGCGTTGTGTTTAATCCTTTAAACAAAGATTTTCAGAAATTTCCTGTGAATTTAGGATCCCTGTCTGAAACAATAACCTTTGGGACACCATGTAACCTAAAAATCTGCTTCAAAATATATCAGCTATGTTTGCAGCCTTGTAAGTGGTTTTAACAAGAATAAAGTGTGATGATTTACTTAATTTATCTACTACCACCATAATTGAATCATTCTGATTTTGATTTCTGGGTAATCCAGTAATGAAATCTAGGTTGATTATTTCCCACTTCCAACTAGGAATAGGCAAAGGTTGTAATAACCCAGTTGGATGCTGATGTTCTGTTTTTACTTGTTGACAGTCTAAACATCTAGTTATATACTCAACTGTTTCAGATTTCATATTAGGCCAAAAATAATCTTTTCTCAACATGGTGACAGTCTTCTGGTAGCCTGGATGCCCTGAATAAGGGGTTTTATGAACTTCATCCAAAATTAACAGTTTAACTTTAGGTACATTCGGAACATACAGCTTGTCTTTAAACAATAAAAATCCATCTTTATTTAGACTATAACCTTTTATCAAACTTTCTGTAGATTCTTCTTTAGCTGTAGCTTGTAACTTTTGATAAATTTCATCTAATTTTATCCCTTCAGACAACTGTTCATTCAAATCAAAGGTATAAGTGCTGCTAGCTGATATAAAACTCAGCCTTGCATTTCTGCTCAAAGCATCAGCCACCTTATTTTCCTTTCCTTTTATGTGCTGAATTTCGAAATCATACTCACTTAAGAAGGCCAACCATCTTGCTTGTCTTGCATTTAAGTTAGGATGATCTAAAAGGTATTTTAGACCCTTATTATCAGTCATTAAGGTAAACTTTCTTCCTATTAAGTGGTGTCACCACATCTTTAAGGCATGAATAACAGCAGCTAGTTCTAAGTCATAAGTGGCATAATTCTTTTCATGAATCTTCAGCTTCCTAGACTCATAGGCAATGACATGCCCATCCTGAGTCAACACTCCGCCTAGACCGTCATTACAAGCATCGGTGAAAACCACGAAATCCTTATTAGGATGTGCTATTCTTAGAATAGGCACAGTTGTTAATAAAGTCTTTAATTTCTTAAAGCTTTCATCACACTTCAAGTTCCAATCAAACCTCTTGCCTTTCTTTTGCAAGGAAGTGATTGGGTTGGCTATTTTTGAAAAGCCTTCAATGAATCTCCGGTAATAACCAGTAATTCCTATGAAGGACCTAACATCTGTTACGTCTTTTGGTACTGGCCATTCTTCTATTGCCCGGATCTTTTCAGGATCAACTGAAATCCCTTCTTTAGTCACTACGTGGCCTAAGTACTGGATTTCATCCTTGAAGAAATCACACTTATTGAACTTCGCAAAGAGCTGTTGTTCTCGCAGTTCTTGTAAGACTATACGGAAATGTTCTTTATGTTCCTCTTCGTTTTTAGAATAAATTAAAATGTCATCGATGAATACGACAACAAATTTGTCCAAGTATTTATGCATTATGTTATTCATTAGACACATAAAGACGGCTGGGGCAGTAGTAAGCCCAAATGGCATTACGACAAATTCGTAATGTCCATACCTCGTTCTGAAAGCTGTCTTGAATATGTCCTCTTCTTTAATCCTCACCTGATGATAACCCGATCTCAGGTCTATCTTAGAGAACACCGTAGCTCCACGTAGCTAATCAAACAGATCATCTATGCGAGGCAACATATATCTGTTTTTAATTGTCATCTTGTTTAGTTGACGGTAATCTATGCAGAGTCGCATAGTTCCGTCTTTCTTTTTAACAAAGATGACTGGTGCTACCCAAGGGGACACACTAGGTCTTATGTAATTCTTATCTATTAATTCCTTTAACTGAGTTTTTAATTCGTTAAGCTCCAAAATATTCATACGATATGGATCTTTTGAACTGGGTAAAACACCTGGTACCAGTTCAATTGTGAAATCCAGTTCTCTCTTGGGAGGTAATCTTGGAATTTCCTCCGAAAAAACATCAGTAAATTTATTCACTACAGGAAGATCCTCAACTTTTATTTTGCTGAAATCAGATTTAACTGCCTCATCTGTAATAGTTACAACATAGGCTTTGCACCCTTTTCTGACTGCTCTTTTAAGTTGTAAAGCAGAAATCTGCCTAATTACAGTTTTCCTAGGAATACCCTTAACCGTTACAGGATGTTCATGTTTATTCATACATGTAAAAGTTTTGTCAAAACAGTTTAAAACTACCCTATGTTGTTCTAACCAGTCCATACCAATAAGTATGTCATACGAGCCAAGTGGCAGAACATTTAATTTAATAGTAGTTTTAAAATCCTTCATGTCTAGAGCACATTCCTTAACATAACAGTTCACCTTCCTTTTTGCCCCAGTGGCTAGTTGTACTGACCAAGAGTTATCAAACCTTTCAACAATCAAATTACACTTTTCTACTATCTGTGGTGAAATATAACTAAGGCTAGCACCTGGATCTATTAAAACAGTTACAGGGGTTTTGTTAACCATACCTCCTACTTCCACCATGGAAGTTTGATAGTCAGCTTGGCGGTTCTCCAACGCTGCATTGATTCGGGGCATAGTCCCTGCAAAGTCTCCAACAGTCATTTCATCTTGTATAGTATGAATATTGATGTTTGGTTTCTTCCGATTTGGGAAAACTGAAGCATAGTGTGGGCCATTGCACTCCCAGCACTTAACAAGCTCCTTTCGTTCGAAATTCTTTGTGTAATTTCCACGATTGTTAGAAGCCTCCTTGCTGCCCTTGAAGTTGTTGGAATGATTAGCAACTCCATTTTTGCTTCCCTGGAAGTTTTTACCATTAAATTAGTTTATGTTCTTGTTATTCTTGAAATTTTTCTGAGTTACAAACTCCTTTTTCCTGTACTCCACTTGATTACTATTCTTTTTAGCCTTCTAGTTGGTTATCCCTTCTTTCTTTTTATTCTGTTCAAAACAGAAATTAGCTTTTCGCATAGCTTCTTCCATATTTTTGGGGTTATCATATTCGATTATGTCTTTTATATGATATGGCAGGCAGCTAAGAAACCGCTGTACCTTGGGCTTCTCTTGAACAAAATACAGAACATATCTTAACAGACTTAAGAACATGCTGTTTAAGTCCTTCATAGTCATAGATCCTAGCTTTAATTCATAAAATTCCTTCGCCCTCTCTTCATAGTACTATTCAGACAGAAATATCTTTTTGAAGTACCTTTTAAAGGTACTCCAATTGACTTCTTTTTCTTTGATCCCCTTGACCCTTTCTAAGTCTTGCCACCATATATCCGCCTTTCCAGAGAGGTTATAGATGGCCATTCTTGCCTTCAGCTGATTTGAATAGTTGTATATCTAGAAATATTTTCTCATCCCGGATAACCAAGATTCTGCCTCTTCTCCTGTTTCAGATTCTCCATTGAAGGTTGGAGGTTTTATTTTCTTGAACTCCCCAGATATCTCCTCATAAGGCCTGTACTTTTTCTTTCTGTTATACAACTCAGCCTCACTACTGTCACTAGTAGTGTGATAGCTGTGTTGTTCCCTTCTTCCTTCAGATGATGAACTGTTGTTTGATTTAGCTAGTTTCACCCTTTTTGACCCTTTTTGATGACTAGCTTCTTCAGATTCATCTCTTTTGCTTCTTCCTTCAGTCTGAAATTTTTCTATCAAAATTTGATTTAACTGCTCTTGAGTTTTCAGAATCCTTTCATTATCCTTCTTGACTGTTTCTATCTCAGTCTTTAAACCCTTTATAGTCTGCATCAGCTCTGAGGAGTGAGCAATTGCCTCCTCTATCACAGGTTCTCTAGACATCTATCTTGTCTCAGTGTTTGGAGATTCCTCCTCAGCATATTCTCCTAACTTCTCGATACCTGTCTGTTAGATTCAGAAAAGGAGATTTTCTGCTCTTTTACATGAAACAAAAATACAAAGTTAGCACATAAATTTTCTTTTCTTTTATGGTTCTGCGGAAACTAGTTGGGCCACATCCAGACCTAGTATTTGAACCATGCTCTGATACCACATGTCAAAACCCGTAATTTCCAAAAAAATTTAAATTTTTAAAATAGCATGTAAAATTAATAAATGCATTCATTAAATTGTTTGATTAACTTAAGTGATTGTCAATGTGTCTGAATGATCTTCTGTTGTACTTAGATTTTGATATGAGTTTCTGTACCGTGCTGATTGTTTTTCTGTTTTTCAACCACAAGGGGGAGTTGTCATAGCAGACTAGGCTCACTTAGCTTCCAAGCTAATGCAACGAAATTTCTTTTTCTTACAGATATATAGGTAAGATGCACATTTAGATCTTTAAAGTATGATAAATCAAATAGTGGTACCAAACCATCCAGTAAAAAGTCTAAGCATGCTAACCAGGTTAACAGGTGTTTGAAGGTAGCACTCTGCCTATGAACTTCTCAAGATCTTACTGATAGAGAGATATAATTTACTGGAGAATATGATAACTGTTTTTCTTGAAATTTTAAAAGAATTAGATAGTCCTATGTAGTATTGGTCCATTACTAATATGCCGGAATTTCTTAACTAGAGATTTAGAGTATGACAGAATTATCATAAACAGTTCAATTTTTACTCCACCATTGTTATTGCATCAAGTCATGTTTATAGTTAGAATATTTGATATGCAACATTTAATTATAAGGACTTGAAGATATCAATATAAATATACTTTGCTTGTCTCAAACAATTACCAGATATTCTGTAAAATTACAAGTCTCCTCTTAACGTTTTCAGGATTGGTTTAGATTGAAAAACTATTCCATTTTCTATGGTTGATTTCATTTATGATCTTTCCAGACTATACTGTCAGCCGGAAAAGTTATAGTAATCTACATAATCTGCCGAGCATATAATTCACTTATACGTCCCTGGTACTATCAAACATGAGAGTATCAATGTCCAGGTTTATTTACATAGTATCTAGGTCTATTAAAGGATTATGAATGTGTTAGTAGCAACCGGTACTATATCTAACTCCATTCCATTATTGTATAGTCTTCAATGAATTATTATAATTCTTATCTCATCACCTGAGACTAGGGTTAAGGGGTTATAATAATGAATTTTAAGAACAACAGGGCATTTACAAATTCTATCCATACTCTCACCATTTCTTTTATAAATAAAAACAATTCAATACTTCATTATTAATCTTAAAGAGCCATTTTACTGCATAGTTTGTTTTAAATATAAGACCATGTCTCAATAATATTATGCAAGATCTAAAGGCATGTCTTTAAGGTTTTGTATGAAAAATAATAATGACATATGAACTAAGGTGTTGCTATCATTACGGATAACTATGCAATAAATTTGTTTTACCCAGGATTTGATTTTTATTTAATAAACCATTATGGGAATCTCATCGTAATCTTTATCATTATTGACAACACATGATTGTAATGTTTGTAAGGCTAGGTATGAATATGCACTATGCAAAATCGAAGGCATTGTGTAAGGATTACATGGTGGTTTAAACTATGCATCATAACTATGACGTAACATCCATGCTATGATTTTTATTTTGGATAATAGTTTGTTGGAATCTCATTGTGAAACTATAGCTCTTCGACCCACTGCCTGGAGATTATTAAACTGATACGTGGATGCTCCAGTGCCAAGTGTTGGTGATATAAAAGCATTGACTAAACCCTAAACTTGTTATTTCTCCCATTGCCTTCGGGCTCGGCCGCTCTGCAAACCCTCCTGTCCGAAACTTACAGGTACACTGTATGCTAGCAGCCTCTATGCTGCTCCTGGCCTTCGTGCTTGCCCATTGCATCATTTGGGAGTCATTTGTTTTGCTTTTAGCAGCTGTGACGTTGTTATAACCTAGGGTTATCCTTTTTGCTACTCCTGTTATCCCTGTCACGACTTCCTTCGTCTGCATCTTTTGATTTGGTTTTGTCACAGCTTCCATCATGGAAGGTTTCACTTCTGTCAACTCGTTCTGTTGGTCACAAGGAAGGGTTTACACTCCCTCAGTACGTGGCTAACAGACTACCTACTGTGTTTTGAACTTCATTCAAACTACCGGTAAGCTACAGGTTTCATCTTCGTCTTCTGCATACAAGAATTTGTTTAAAACTTCAAACAATTATATTTAAGTGATAACTAATAATACTCCTTTGTTGCAGGCCCTGGCTCCATTCACAAGGTGGATGACTCAAGCTTCGGCTGTTGGTTGCTTAACCTGGTAAGCCTGGTTTTCACCATGGCGTTCCTCCTTGTTGGTTGTCTGTATGGTTTGGTTTTCGGTCTGAACAAGTGACACAGAAATTACAGCGGCCTTGCTCCATCTTTTAACTTTAGATTTAAATGAACTATTAAGGGTTTAACCCTGCGTGGTATTAGGGTGTTACGGCTTCAGTTGGTTGTAAATTATTATTCTTGTGTTTGATAGATAGGGTTTTCTACAGAAGATTTAATGTAAATTTCGAACAGAACAAAGGCTGTGAGCCTGTTCTGTAGGTGAGGTTACGGCCTCGGGTTTTATGTTTCGTTACAACACCTTTAAAAAGGGTTTGGGGTTAACACCCATGGTTTTGAAAAGTAACTTAATATAATTTATGCCTGTACAATGGGCTTGTATAATGCCTGCGTTTTCTTTTTGTTCTATGGTATTTACAGTAGTAAGTAAATCTATAGTTTTTGAAACACTTATACAGTGGGTTGTGACTCGGTTGTAGGTAGAATATTATTTTAACTATTTAGCATTGGTTTTGTTATAAGTTGGATTATTAGAAAATATTCTATAAATTCGTGCTGGTATGTGGCGTGTCCTTTAAATTCTATGGTTTTTTAAAAAAATTACTTAAACAAAGAAACTGAGCTACGGCCGTAGGTGAAACCATTGCCTTGATTCTTTAGAATTTATTTTTACTTGTTAATCTGTAAAGGTAGGGTTTAAACTAAATCTTATAGTTGTGATGTGATTTTTGTTGTTCTTTCTGTCATTCGATTTCGACTATGTTGTTATTTGAGAGTAAGGAAGAAAAATGATAACACCATACTGTTGAGCTCGATAAGTGAGCTAAGTTATTGTTCTGCTATTCTTTTGGTTTTAAAACAATAAATAGGTTTTATGATTATGACTCTGTCGATAATTTGAGAGTCAAAAGAAAGATATTACGTTAAATATTAAGCTCGGTAATGAGCTAGATACTATTTGCTAACCCTACTGTTTAACTTAGTAGCTAGGTTAATTAAACTGTTGATAATTTCCTTGTGATAATTTTCTGGTAGGGTTTTTGCACAATGACTTAGTTGCTAAAAAAATGACTGGATAAATTTTTATCTAGGGTTTGTGTATTAAATTATTTAATAGGTTATGATAGATTAAATTTGACTAGGGTTTGTACCTTGATAAAGCTATTCTAAACGTAGTTGCAACTCTTCTAAAATATTATCTATAACGGTATCAATTCTATAATTTATGTGGTTTGTTTAATTCTGTTCCTATGATTGTTTAAACGAGTTGTATTCCCAGAGTATAATTACTGTATACATAAACCCTACATATCTATTTAACTAGGCTTAAAAATTATAATAATAAACTATTGCTTGCAATAATACTATTGTATGGCATGCATTAAAATACCTTATCAGTACTGAAATAATGCTATTAAGGGATGCTGAAACACAGTAATTATTAAAAATCTTATTCCTGATATTCTGGGATATTATATTTTACTAAACTAATACTATTCAGACAAATAGATGATAATCATAACAGACATTCATTTATACTTAACAAACATAAAGAAATAAATATCAGAACCTGTTTTAAGCTGCGGACAACAACAGCAATCTGAGGCTGTTCCTCCCTACCAACTCCTGGAGAGTGCCCAGACAACACTTCTCAAGACCCCCGAGCTTGCTCTGGTCTCCCTGGCTGGAACTAGGTGCAGCAAATAATTCTCTCAACCCAAACAGCTAAAATGGAACCAAGTTACTGCAACATTCCTCTCAAACAACTTCCTTACTGTCTATTTCCCTCTTCCTCAATGGGACTCCTGAATAACATTCACTTGAATGTATTCTCCCTCCAGAACAATTCGAACCCCCAGCTCAGTTCATTGAGTACTATTTAAAAGATTGCCTAGGTCTTTGTTGGGTTAACTATCATTAATGAGCCACCTGCTCAGATTCCACTTTCTTGGGGAATCATGACCCCAAATATAGGGAAGTTGCCACCTGCAACTTAGGAAGTGTTTGAGGATGCTGCCACTTGTCATTTTCCTTTCCACCTAGTTCCATCCACCAGTTTGACCAGTAACCTCTTTTTAACAGCTCTCCCATGCTGTTGTCTCCATAATTTATTTATTAATAATAAAATATTCTGAATTACATTCCATTTCTAGTGACTCTGCTGAGTCATCAATTCCTACTTAGCATTAAATTTAACATAATGTCTCAGGAATATAATAAATAATTACATAATTTTTACAAAATTGGGGTATGTGATAGTTATCCTAAATCTTTGGTCATCACACTCAGATTAATTCCATTTTTTGGTGCCATAGTAAGCTGTGAATTTGTTGCCGTGGATATGTGTAATTGTGATAGTCCATGGACAGAACAAGACATGCTTGCGTTTTTGTACTACTTAGAAACAAATCAGGAGGCATGTACTTGTATTTTTAAGCTGATATGGAAAACTCTTGTATGACTTCTAAAGCTTTCACAATTTTGAGCAAGAAATCAAAAAAACATGTTACACCAAATCCTACAAAGGGACTTTATAGAGAATTCTCCAGGGACTCGTTTATAGGATTCTCTGTTATACAGTGTTGGAGCATTGGAACGGATAAAGATATTTTTTCTACTTTTGAAATTGATATGGATTGGAAGGATGAGGGCCTACCGATGATTGATTTACCTCGTCCCAAGGTTAACAAAGATAGTGATAGAAGCCATGTGTTTGCAAAAGAAAGGACACGGGAATTCTGGGATCACATAGTTTCTAGATAGGTCTCTTCTCAAGGCACAGTTCTTTCATTGTACGTAGGAGGTGGGCTTTTTTGTTCGTTGATGAGGGCTCCAGGAAGAATAGATATTTCTATTGTGGAGACAGTACAACAAGAGCTATTTATGAACAGTTTCTATCATGAATTGGGTGTAGAACAAGGTATTTCTATTAAATTTTTCAGATGTCTTTTATTTTATTTTACTTTTCTAAAACACGGTATTTATATTAACATTTTCATATGTCTTTGATTTTATTTTACTTTTCTCGGTAAGTTATGTTCAATAACTTCTTCAAATTCCTATTCTAATACATCTTCAAATAAAGAGAACATCCAGGTATCGTCCAATCAAATTATATTATCCGATGATGAAAGTGAATGTGGTAGAGAATCCACTGAGAACTACCAAACAGGAGCACAAATAGGACAAGAAGGTAAAAAATTATTTTTCAAAGATCGTGGTTAAATTAACTCAATTATGAAAGAGGATAGTGACCTTGAATACTTGCAAAAAATGATATAAAATGTATACCTGCAAATTTCTAGGTCAACATGTGGATCATCCACAACCAGAGCTGGCATCGACGATGTCCCTGGATATTGGCCAGGAAATCATATTGGAGAATAATGGACCAGGCAGGAGCTTGGACAATAATGAACAAGGCGAGAGCTTGGACAATAAAGAAGCAGAAGAGTGCTTGGACGATAATGAACCAGAAGAGTGCTTCGACAATATTGAAACTAGAGAGGGATTGGTGTCAAAATGTAGTGTCTCTAGCGATGTTGCTCACCAATCAAATGTTGGCCTGCCATTGACAGGTAAAAGACAAAGAATACTTTTTACTTAAATTGATAAAACAAATTTATTCCGAAGTATATAATGACAAGAAATATTTATGTGCAAGTCCCCATACAAAAACTTTATTGATATTAGAAACTGAAGGTTTTCTATTTCGCAAGAAAGCCATAGAAAATGACTCCAAAAGAGGAAAAAAAGGAAATAAAAAAAATATTGGTGGAGGGGAAAGAGTAAAAAAGGGGGAAGAGATTACTAATGGTGAATTTGAATTTAAACATAAAAGATCTTCATATGAGTCGCGAACACATGCCATTGAATTTTTGGATTTACTTCTTTCCAAATTCAATGTTGGGATTTGGTCATCTATATGTAGTGTCAATGAGGGGAAGCCACTGCTTACAAAATTTTTGGTGGTAGGCGGTAAAGATAAATCATATGAGCAATTTTATTTATTTATTTGGTTTCGAGAGAGATGTACCTACGATCAAGAAGGAAATACACACAAAAATATGTAGAGTGTGTGGACAGAGTTCCCAATGGAAACTTCGGAAATTAATACATCAATGATTGTTTTGGAGGGTGATGGTGAGAAAGCACTTCCATTTCAAAACTGTATTTTGAGTAAGCCCTTTATTGAATCATCCCTTAGGACAAATACTGAATTGGTAAATGGACTTTGGCATCATTTTAGTAAAATGCATGAATCAACTGATATCAGAACCTTCAATGCCTTCTCCCACTTGAATCCTGGTTGAGTGACAGCCATAAAATGTAACCTATCATTGCCTATTTTAAATCATACAATGTGTTTTCTGTTTTTTCTGGAGACATTGCCATTTTTATCTAAATGTAACATATTATTAGTTCAGTGTGATGCTTTTATTAAATCAATTGAAACTATGAAATTTTGGGTGATTTTTGTATTATTCTTTGGAAATCAACATCTTCATGTACAGTTGCATGGTTGTGATCATTAAATTCATGAACAAAGCGTTGTTGTTGTTGTTATATATATAGTCATTGTTCTTGTATGCAGTCAGGATATCACCGCAAAAGAAACTATTGGTCCTGGGAGTAGAGGGATTTCTCTTTGGAGTTCAGATGTTATCCAACATTGAAGATTCTTCCAAACAACCTCATTTTGTCCATAATTTCTATCGTTATTATACACGTATGTTCAGCCCCAAAATTATCAGTGTTGCCAGAGAGCATTTCAATGTTGCTCTGTGGTTTTCCTCGCTCAACAACATGGAAATTAAAAATTTCCTTCGCATATTTGAATGGTTGAAAAATGAAGAATTTGTATTTATTTGGGGTTGAGAACAATGTAAACTTAGTACTATTTATAATCACTCAATGTCTGCATACTATAATGTTGGTGAAGTACAGAACATATACAAAAAGTCGTTCAAGGATGTACTTATCCAATATGGAGATATATATAAACAAATAGACATGTTGTTTATAGATGAAGGGCAATATCAATCAACAGACAATTGCAAGGAAACTGCTTGAAAATGTCAACTAGTTGGAAATTTGATGGTTCACAAGAGAGAGAGATATAACTTTAAAAACAATGTTGTGTTGTCTGTTGAATTATGTTGGGCCTCGTTAAAAAAATGGGGCGTTGGTTAAACACATTGAATTTGAAATGATCGTCATATTATACAAAAGAAATTCATTTAGTGATTTGTATATTTTTTACAACTCTTGCATTTAATTGATGTAAGTTTTAATGCACAATTCTCATATTATTTATGGACATTGTACCATGTATCTAGTAATGTGTTTCAAAAATTGTTGAACATGAAAGCAATATACTTAGAAACATTGAACCATAATATTTTATTGACCGAGTTGTGTGTGTGTGTGTTTTTTGTTTGCAGATAGTACTAGAAGATTTGTTTCTAGTAAACCATTGATAAATTTTTATTTCAATGGTGTTTTGTTACATGCATTGCATAGAAAACAAAAACCCAGATTGCGACGACCACCGAACTTTGAAACATCAACAAAGCATTATTTTATACGGCCAAGCCTAAGGGAATTTTTTGAAAAATGCTTTAGTATTTTTTAGGTTGGCGTATGGACATCTGCTCAACGAAAAAACATTGACGAGTTTTTGCCTAGATTATTAGAAAGAACATGATTGAAAAGGGAACTATTTAGATTAATTTTAACACAGGAATATTGTTCTTCCGTATCCATAGAGAGTTTTAGGGTGATGGAAATCCTTATGTATTTTGCAAGCCTTTGAGTATAGTTTGGGACACTTTGATCCATGGTTGGGATCAGACAAATACTGTGATTGTTGATGACTCTAAAGAAAAATAGGTTTCTAACGAGGAAGGAAACTATATTATAACAAAAACTTATACTTACGACGATGTCAAGGACACATTTTTGTCAGATCGATTATGGCCTTGCTTGTTGCAGCTGAATGGCGTGAGCGATGTGAGGCCAATTGTGAATAAAATGAAAATGGACGTATTTTGTTAAATAATACACTTGAATGTTTGTTTTTACTAGTATGTTCAATTTCACTGTGATTATAATTCTTGTAAAGTGTTGAGTTTGGTTTCCGAAAATGCAAAATCAGAGTTTGAAATTGCTAAAATCTATTTTAAAATTTCAAGATTAAGTATTGGATGTGTAAAAAGTAGCCTTCCAAAAGGGCAAGTGGCAATCTTCCCTTGGAAAATTAGATGAATGGGGGAACCATCGAAGGAGAGAACTGGAGAAACTATGTACTTGGAGAATTGTAATGTTTTACAATCTTAAAAGAATTTCAGTTAGTTTCTCTTTTCCTTTCTTTTGTTGTGTATAAAGTTTCCTTGATTCATTTTGGTTTTTCATACATACATATAGTACCTCTATTTAAATTGTATTGTTAAATCACAAAACATATAAATATTTGTACTTGATTTATCATTCATATGATTTATATGTAGGCTATGCATCGATAAATTTCTTTACTTGACTCATATTGTTTCACATTCTGCAATTACATAACAGTCATTGTCATCATATTAAGTTAATTTGCTAAGTTAAGTTATTAAGCATCTAATTAAAATCTCCTTAACTAGGCTTATGCCTATCATTCTAAGAACATACAGGAGGCATCCATCCATCAATGAGGTTGTGACATGGTGTTCTTGGTTATCAGTCTGTGAAATGGTGTTCTGTTAAATTGTTGTCAGTCCTCTACTTTGTAGGTTAATAATTCTTTGTTGTACTCTAGCAACACTATCATTAGAACTTTTCAGTATTTGTTCAAGTGAAAGGGGTCCTCTAGTAGGTGATATGATAAGGATATCTTTTCTATTTTCCTACTGAGGTGCAGGTGTACCAGGAATTACAATCGGTTGTGGGACTATTTGTTGTTCAGAGGTAGATGCCTATGACTAGCTACGAGTGACAACTAATGATGTTCTTGTTGGAGGAGGTTTATGGGTATTCTGTTTAGGCATATTTTAGTTCAGGCCCTCCTTCTAGTGCCATTTGTTGAGGCCTCGAGTGTGTATGTGTTGGAATGGGTTCCAAAGCTCTCAACAGAGGGAGAAAACCTAGCCATAGTCTTCAGATAATCCTGCGCAAGTATTACCTTATCCTTGAGTTGTTTGGGATGGTGATCTCCCACGAATACAAAGGCCTCCGCTAGCACTTGTGGTTTTGATCCTAAAAGGATCTATCTTCTAATGAAGGAAAACAAAGTGTGTTTAGTCTGAAACAAATCTACCTAGGAAGGAAAATATAATCTAAGTTAGACCTACTCTAAAAGGTGTCTTGTTTAAATGTAGATTAACTTGATGTGAAAATAAATAAGTACATTTATCCACTTAACATAAATGTGTAGAAGATCAATTCCTTATTTGCTTAAGTTACAATCAATCAATTAAGATGAACTAAATGCAATATTAAGTGTTTAAGCTCTTTCAAGATTAACCTATAACCAATATGTCAATTGAAAAATTAACATAGATTATAATTTACTGTAAATCATTTGCAGAAATTGATAAATATTTTAGTTGAAAAAATTCAATTAAAACATAATGCATACACGGATCTAACATAAGGAAAAATCCAGATTAACAATCTCTGCATGAAATAATATTTGCAAAGGATTAAACAACATAGATAATAACCTGAATTAGAAATCAATATTTACCAAAGAAATTTGATTAATGACCAAAAGATGATGCAAGAGAATAACTTTATTGTATTAATGAAAGTCTATAAGAAATTACAAGCTCAGCATAAAACAGAGCATCTCCAGTCTTCTTTTGTCGATTTCTACCCCAAAAATGATTGTCCCTTTCCTAAGAGAGATCTACCCCTTAAATAATAAATTACAAAAATAATAAAAAGGATAAATTCCCCTTAAACATGGATTACATTTAATCAAAATATTATATTTAGTGAGGAAATCTTCCCACTTGTCCCAAACTTCTATCAATTCATCTATATCTGGATAATGAGGATATTCGAGCCCCAACTGGGCATCACACATGAATCCTTCAATCTCATTTTTGGCTATTTTATGCCATGTGTGGATAAACATATAGATCTTGGCCTCCAAGGAAACAGGTTGCTTAATCAACCAATCCATGTCTTCAAGTTGGATATGCTCAATCTGTAGGATTTTCTACTTGACTTGATCACAATGGGCTTCGACCTATTCTATCATCAATTTTGGGGGATCTTCCCCCTCGATGAGCCCCATTGTAGGGAATGCCAGTATCTCCATGAGATTGTCTGAGGCATACCATCTTCTTCTGCAAAGGGCTTGATCCTGGTTGATAGTATCCTGTACCATGTCAATAACATTATCCCAAGCTTTCACAGCAGTTCAGATCCTTCTGAATTTGAGGCTATCCAACTCAGGGATATCAGCTGGCTTATCTTCGATATACTTCTTCTAATCCATTATGTCTTCTACAGCTTTAGAAGCCTGTTTTGTTTCCTCTACTTGCTGACCCAAGGTGCCAGCCATTTTGTTAAAGACAATGTAAGTCTCATGGATTTCACCCAAGGTAGTAAATAGCTTAGCTAGAAGCTGATGATGCTCCAGGTTGACTTGATTATCTAGGTCCTTGAACTCTTGCTGTGAAAACCTAGAAAACACAGATGAGGCTGCACTTGCAGTTGCATCTATTAGCTATTGTTCAAGCACAGCTATCTTTTTAGCATTGGCAATGTTCAAAGCTTCAACATGTTGTGATTGGACTTGAAGAGAAGCATTATGTTCTTGAAGGTATTCAATCTTATTTTCAAATGCTTTTCTTAGTTCACGAATGTCAGCTTCATGTTCTTCATTGGCCTTAACCAACTGCTCTTGAAGTTTCTTGAGCTCCTCCTTCTTGACATCAATTTCTTTATTCAGTGTGATTACTGAATCAAAATTGGCACCTGCAAAAGCACCCATGGCAGCAGCAGTATCCAGTGCTTCTTTTTGTATGTCATCTAATTGCTTGGACCAAATGATTTGATTAGGAAAGGGGCCCTACAACACATCCTGATATCTGCCTCTTTTGTTACCCTTCTTCACCACTGCCTTAGCCTTTTTTCTATAGAAATAATCTCCAAGGGAGGTTACAATATCTTCCTCATAAGTAGTTACCAATTCAGTGGAAGATGTAGCCACATCTCCTGTTGCAATTATTGGGGTTGTTTGAGTAACAGTGGTATTAGGTATTTCCATAGTAATCTGAGAGGTGGTTAGTGGAGAAGGGATAACTTCAGGGACTGAGGGTAAAGAGGTTGGAGTAGGGATTGAAGTAAAAAGTTCAGGAAGTGAAAAAGATGCACCGGAAACTAATGGTGAAGATGGAACAACCGGTATTTGGACATCATTGGATGGTGGTGATGAAATAGATGATGGTGGTTGCAGAGAGACAGTTGGAAATTGGATCTCTGCAACTATTGATGGTGGAATGGAAAGTGGAACTGACGGGGTTGGAGATGGAACAGTAATGGAATTTATTGCATGAAATAACTGGGATATGGTGGATGGTGGTGCTACCCCAAAAGATAAAGTGGAAAGAGATTGAATGGATGAAAGTAAGAGTGTTGAGGTTGTGGTATCAACAACAGTAGTGGTTTCAAGAGACTATTGATTTGGGACAAGATCATCCATGACTATGGAATCCAACACATCTGCAATTTCCTGAGAACTTTCAGTTTCTTCCTGCACCACAGTCACAAAAGGAAGTGTTTCATCTTCCACATCACTGTCCTCAATAGTAAGAGTAGGAATCTCAGAGGCAGAAGTTTGAATTTTCTGTCTTTTATCTGGTTTACAAACAACAATCATTTGAACATCACTAATCAGGTTGGTTGTAGCAGCCACTTGAATATCGGTAGTGGGTTTGGATACTACAACCACTTTGGTATCTAGCACCGAACTCATCTATGCTAATTTCTGCTTCCATTGCTGAGATGTATGCATCCACATATTTAATTCTGCAGTAGTTTTCAACTTCGAAGTATCCTCCATAAGGCCTTTGCCTTTGTCTCCATCCGGGTAGGCAAGCATCAATGGAGCATTGGCTTTGTGAGCTTCCTTTTCTTCCCTATCTTTTCTTGTTTTCTCATCAAGCTTGAGTTCCATGCTTCTATAGCTCAAAACCTTGGTTGCTGATACTGAAATATATGGCTCTGTTCTTCTTTTCTCTTTGCCCTCAGCGGGACTTTAGAGAAAATATTAACTCCCTGATAAATAGATTCATCAGGAATGTGTTGATGTGTATAACCAATACTCATATGCGCCTATTTGAAATGAGCCTCGAGAAATCCTTTAGGGTCATGAGGTCTTTTGGGAGCAAATCCCAATTTCAAAGAAAAAATCCTGTCTCCTAGTGTTGCATCCCAAGTTGAAGTTGGGATAACCAAAGGCCCAAGGTTTAAATGGAACTTAGTCCATCCCTTCCTTTTGGGACCAGTGAGCTTAAGGTAGACACCATCTGTAACAGTCTGATAAGATATCTCCACAAGTAACAGTATGTCAAGAAAAACTCTTGGTAGAAAATGTACAGTACTACTTCCCCAGACTCTAATGTAAGCAAAGGCTTCTCCCACATACCAGTCACCCAATGCATGGATGAGAGTTCTGGAATCAGGAGAAAAGGCAGGGGCATCTTCCCTGGAAATATGCTGGTAAATTGCACCAAAGAAATGGTCGCAGATGTCATAGAGCAAGGGAAAAAAAATGTTTTCCCATAAGGCAAAACAATAAATATGAACGTGGGGTGAGGACTTAGTCCAACTCCACCCCATGATGGGATACTGAAACTCTATACATAAAACATCAATTACAAATGCACAGAAAAAGAAGTATGGCTTCCTTGTAGTTGTTGTTTTCTGATATTTCTCAATGGTTGTCTTTAACTCTGTTAATAAAATTGAATCCCAAGGGAATGACTGCCCCGTTGTTAGGACATGGTGGGAAATAGGATCCCATTCAGCTTTGAATACTGAACAATTAGGGAGACCATAAAGTCTGCAGAGCATCGCTTCCAGAAGAGAATAAGGCTCTTTGAACTAAGAAATTGGGTATAAATTATCAGCCTTGGGCATGAAATTTCCCGTTCTGTGCATCCAAGACTTCAGCATTTCATTGAAATTGTACCTAGTCTTTGACGACTCAAGGAATGAAACATTGAGGGGTTAAACAACTGGTTTTAGGGCATAAGCTCTAGTAAAAACCTCAGCACGAAAAGTAGCCAATTGCAACCCTCCGCTGTCATTGAAGGAGCGATCTTTAGGGTTAGCATGCTCTATAATCTACTTAATTGCATCAGTGTAGGGAAGGATAGCAGGTCTGGAAGCTATAGCACGGATTTGTGAATCCCTAATATTTTCATAGGTGGGGCGGTCACTCTGAATATCAGTTAGGTTGTCATTGTCAAAGATGGAGTAAATTTTGGACCAATCCATTTGGTATGTCTCAGAAACCTTATCGCTGGTGTCGGAAAGGATGCCAAAGTTTGGGTCTTTGTTCAAAATATATTTCTAAGGAGTTTTGCAGCAAGTGTTGCGAGACATGTTTGAAAAATTAGAGAAATCTAATGAATAAATAAACACCAATAAGAAGAAAAAAACTCAAAATAGCAAAAAACCTTGAAAATTTGAATAAGAAAGTGACACGAAGCCAACCTGTGCAAGCTAGAAAAAATGGCGAAAATGAACCCTAGTAAAAAGTCTTGAAAATGACCCCTAGTAAAAACATGCGAAAATGACCCCTGGTAAAAACTCGCAGTAAAATATGCACAAAAGGTGAAAACAACCCCTGGTAAAAACTAGCAGTAAAATTCACACAGCGGGCAATTTTTGAAAATGAAAAATGATAAAAGAAAACAGAAACAAAATCAACATATTTATTAATTCTGTCGAGTTACATCTGGGCCGTAAAATTAAGACAAATCAACGGCTGAGATCTAATCTGGGGAATGCGGAAGACAAGTTGTGAGGGTTTAATTTTTCATAAATATATATAACGTTCCCGCAATACGCAATCCACAATTGCGGGTTACGGTACCACAACTCCAAATAAAAACAAAACAAAGTGTCATTACTTCCTATGATGTCAGTTCTCTCTTTAAGGCTCACACGTGTGAGATTTTGGCCTTACAAAATAGAGATGAATTCATGTATAACCGGAATGGTCAAGACTGGAAAGATATAAATAACAAGAAGGGTCGTTCGATCCTTTGTTTAGTAGATAATTGTGAACAGCAATATCCAGCAATTGACCTGTATCCAGACTGGTGAACACAAGAAGGATCGAACGACCCTTCTCGCAGTCTAGAACTAGTATAAAAATAATAATGGGCAGAAGAAGGGTCGGCCGCCCCTTCATTCATGATGGAATTGTGCAAATATTCAACCTACGAAGTATAGGCTGTCAATTCATGTATATCTTGAATGGTGAAGACTGCAAAAATACTAATCACAAGAAGGGTCGGTCGACCCTTCATTTAATCTGGAAAAAATGGTGAAAATGACCCCTGGTAAAAACTCACAGTAAAATCCACACAGCAGGTAAATTAAGGTTTCCATCTATTCAATGCATGTAAATTCTATTTTTAATACCATAAATCTTTTCAAATTATCGGGTGGCCTGTATATACTTTCGTCCAATTTTAAGTCTTAGCTCATTTGATCTCATGGAGGAAGAATACACCTTTGGAAGTGGGAATTGTTCTTGCATGCATTGGAGCAAGCCTAAACCCCTGTATTTGCTTATATATCAAAGGTTCAAAATGATTATAACTTTGTTCCATATGTGTCATGTGACTTTGCATTATAGCTCTCTTACCTGATTCTTTGAAGTTTTCTTTGAGCTAGTTGTTAAGTTATTGCATCATTTTTGTTGGACTTGGTCCCAGATAGAATGTGCAGTCAACAAGGTGCTAGAGTCTATTTGAGTCTATCTAAATTAACCTGCCCCCCTTGACCTCGACCAAGGGGACAAGGGGGCAACCGAATCATATAGTACTCAGATCCTTGTGCATTCCATTTTTTCTATTATCTATCCTTTCCTGTCATTCTTGCACCTCTAGTGATAAAGGAATTTCTCTGATCTTTCCATCTTGCATGATAGATCTAGTACCGTTGATATTCTTCCATGCTTATCCCCATGGCCTTCCACAGTCTTCAATATCTCAAACGTCGCCTTCCTCGCACCTGAGATCTGCGTATTTATTATCAACTGTCGATCTAGCCCTTGTCCACATCCTTATCGTACAAAGGTGCGGCCTTTACCGAGGTTCACAAATTTGGAACGTGTCGATACTTCGTGCATGTTCAATCTGCGAACTAAACCTTCACCGCTGATGCCTTTCCCCGCCAGATCTACACCGTTGAAACATGCAGCCCCTACCAAAACTTTGCAAATCTGAAAAGTCCATTTCCCCGTGCATCTCAAATCACCAAAGTACCTATCGTCTGTATATATGTCCTTCCTCCCATTGATCTAATTTCCAACTTGCTCACGGGATAGCAACACTCCTCCCATGCTTAAAACGTCCTATCTTACTTTAGCGAATCGCACTTGTGGTCATCGATCTCCGTCAAGCTTCTGGCAGTCGGGTAAAATCTGGGCCGTAATATTAAGACAAATCGATGGCTGAGATCTAATCTGTGGAATGTGGAAGACGAGTGGCAGGGGTTTATTTTTTTTGAAATATATACAACGTTCCCGCAATCCGCAATTGCAGGTTGCGAGACTACAGCTCGAAATAAAAACAAACGTATGTTTCCGCATCCACAATCATTTATAACTAGATAGCCACTTCAACAAGCTATAGCATGATATGATGGGGCATGCATTTTTCTCAAACCATGAATTATGGTGGGCATTGTCTCAGAGCAGTTTTGACTACTTTTTCCATACTTTGTCAATTTCCAAAGTTTCACAAACTTGTCATACTTTTCCAGAATGATGTCAAATTGCAACACTCACACATTCCATGTCATCACTTCCTATGGTGTCAGTTCTCTCTTTGAGGCTCACACGTGTGAGATTTTGGCCTGCCAAAACATAGATCAATTCATGTATAACCAGAATGGTCAAGACTAGAAAAATATAAATCACAAGAAGGGTTGACCGATCCTTCATTTAGTAGATAATTGTGAACACCAATATCCAGCAATTCACCTGTATACATACCGGTTAACATAAGAAGGATCGGATGACCCTTCTGGTAGGCTAGAACAAGTATGAAAATAATATTGGGTAGAAGAAGGGTCGGTCGCCCCTTCATTTATGAGGGAATTGTGTAGCTATTCAACATACAAAGGATAGGATGTCAATTCATATATATCTAGAATGGTGAAGACTGGAAAAATACTAAGGACAAGAAGGGTCAGCTAACCCTTCATTTAAGCTGTAAAAAATGGAGAAAACGACTCCTGGTAAAAACTCGCAGTAAAATCCACACGGTAGGTAATTTTCGAAGATGAAAAAAAAATAAAAAAAAATCAACATATTTATTAATTCCGTCGGGTTAAATTTGGGCTGTAAGATTAAGACAAATCGACAGCTGAGATCTAATATCTGGAATGTGGAAGACATGTTGCAGCGATTTATTTTTTGGAAATATATACAACGTTCCCGCAATCCGCAATCTGCAATTGCGGGTTGTGGGACTACAACTCAAATAAAAACAAACCTGAGTTTCCGCAATCCGCAATCTGCATTGCGGGTTATGGGTTGCGGAAACGCATGTCGCAAATCCATTATTCAAACACTTCCCACAAAACGAAATCATGTATAACTAGATAGCCACTTCAACAAGCTATAGCATGATATGATGGTGCGTTCATTTTTCTCAAACCATGAATTATGGCGGGAATTCTCTCAGAACAGTTTTGACTACTTTTTCCATACTTTGTTAATTTCCAAAGTTTCACAAACTTGTCATACTTTTCCATAATGATGTCAAATAGTACCAGAACACCATCATGTGTCTTTCTGGTTGCATCACACATTCCATGTCATCATACATGCCATGTCATCACTTCCTATCGTGTGAGATGTTGGCCTGCCAAAATATAGATCAATTCATGTATAACCAGAATGGTCAAGAATGAAAAAATATAAATCACAAGAAGGGTCGGCAGACCCTTCGTTTAGTATATAATTGTGAACACCAATATCTAACAATTCACCTGTATCCAGACTGGTGAATACAAGAAGGATCGGACGACCCTTCTGGCAGTCTAGAACTAGTATGAAAATAATATTGGGGAGAAGAAGGGTCGGACGCCCCTTCATTTATGAGGGAAGTGTGTAAATATTCAACCTATGAAGTATAGGCAATTCATGTCTATAATGAATGGTGAAGACTGCAAAACTACTAAGCACAAGAAAGGTCGGTCGACCCTTCATTTAAAAGAGAAATGATTTTTTTTTTAACCTACAAAGGTTGGGACAACAATTCTCCACTACCAAATTCCGCAAAATATGGTAGGGATCGGGACATTGCCTATGTTATAACATGTAAACAATATTTATCCCTACTTCCGACTGCCAACAAGATGGATCGGCCGCCCCTTCTCTTAGTAGATAATTGTGAACACCAATAAACGACAATTCACCTATATCCACAATGGTGAACACAAGAAGCATCGAACCACCCTTCTTGCATTATAGAACTATTCTGAAAATAATATTGGGTAAAAGAAGGGTTGGTCGCCCCTTCATTCATTTATCTCGAGCCTTGTTCAAAAATGGGGTGTTGGTTAATGACATTCAACTTCAAATGAAAACAAACCAAAGTTTCTGCAATCCACATTGAGGGTTGCGGAAACGCATGTCGCAAATCCATTATTCAAATAGTTCCCGCAATCCACACTGCGGGTCGCGGAAAGGAAGAATTCAAACATTTACAATACTCTTCCCCGGTTATTGGAAAACATTTACAACCAAAAACCAGAATGGTCAATCATGGAAAAATACTAAGGCTAGGCACTCATTTCATGTATAACCAGAATGGTCAATAATGGAAAAATACAACTGAAAATCAAATCCCCGATTATTCAAAAACAATTACAACCGAAAACCAGAATGGTCAATCATGGAAAAATACAACCGAAAATCAAATCCCTGATTATTCGAAAACAATTACAACCGAAAACCAGAATGGTCAATCATGGAAAAATACTAAGGCTAGGCCCTCATTTCATGTATAATCAGAATGGTCAATAATGGAAAAATCCTAAGCACAAGAAGGGTCGGCCGACCCTTCGTTTATTAGATAATTGAGAACACCGATATCCAGCAATTCACCTGTATCCATAATGGTGAGTACAAGAAGGATCAGACAACCCTTCCTGTAGTCTAGAACTAGAATGGAAATAATACTGGGCAAATCGCATGAATTGGGGGGACCATAGAAGGAGAGAACTGGAGACACTCTATACTTGGAAACTTGTAATGTTTTACAATCTTTAAAAAATTTCAGTTAGTTTCTAATTTACTTTCTTTTTTTATATGAATCAAATTTCCTTGATTCATTTTGGTTTTTCATACATACAACTACTAACTCTATTTGGTATTGTTAAATCATAAAACATATAAATTTGTGTGCTTGATTTATCATTCATATGATTTATATGCAGGTTATGCACCAGTCTATTTCTTTCCTTGATTCATATTGTTTCACATTCTGCAATCATAGCGCAGTCATTATCGTCATAATTTAATTTGTTAATTAGCTCATCATTAACAGGACAGTCACATTCTTTTTTATCCTTTGGCTAAAATAACACAGGAATCTTTACTCTTGAAAATATGCATCAACTCGGTTCAGGAATATTATTTCAGAATTTAAGGGCTCAATACAAAACAAGTATATCTTCACGATTTCCAACCCTTACTACATTGCCAAAGAAAACATGTAATCCTTTGAATAAAATAACATCGGAATCTTTAGTCTTGAAAATATGCATCAACTCTGCTTGTCCATCTTTATTCAAAATTGAAGGGCTAAATACAAAATGAATATCTCTTCACGGGTTCCAACACTTACTACATTGCCAAAAATTGTCTTTTATACATTGTAAAACCTCTCGAGGTAAAACCCTAACTACTTCATAACTAAAAATAGAAAATTATAAACTAACTATTACATTCCATTCGGTCAAAATTTATACAATTTCCAAAATTTCTTAGAATATAACATTTGATGTCTTTCTATTGGTTGTAGCTACTGACAGAGCTTCTTTCTCGAATGGTAGCCTTCAAGTGTGCAAGGTGTACTTCATTTTCCCATATCTCTTCACTGTCTTCCATTGCTTTGTAGAAGGTACCTCATAACTAGTCATCTCCTCAACCAGAACTTTCATCTCTATCTGCTTTACAATGGAAGTTGGAGGAATATTTTCAGCTATCATGACCAGTTGGTTTAGAATTTCAAATTCAAGGAAGAGTTTCTTCAGTAGAATTTTTCCTGTTAGAACATGAGTCAAACCTTGAAATTGCTCATGGTTCCTCCTGATGTTATATAGTAAATCCTTATAATTTTCCTGGGAAGTTAATTCATTATTTTTATCCCAAAAAGAAGGCATTCCCTTTTGTATTACCTTTTCAAATCCCCTTTTGAACGCTTCAACCTGTTCCTTCATCTGTTCTGCACTAGCCTGAACATTCTCAATGTGAGAATGTTTTCCAAGGACTCTCCTAGCCCAAGTTATGACTGTTACCCTGTTTTCAATAGCCATTGCTTTTAGATCACCTTCTGCCAGAGTATTTAAGAAACGTATGGTACCCTGGGCTATATCTTTTGGTATCTTATCTAAAACTTCTCTCATTGCTTTACAGCTTTGTAAGCTATCATTTTCTATGGATTCGTTTGTCTTCATAAAATCTAAATAAGGCCTCAATTTCGCAGCCTCATCGATGATTGAATCCCAAATCAAACGCTTTGCACCTTGCAAAGCTAGTTGTCCTGTCACTTGGCCTATCATCCTCTGATTTCTGCCTACCAAATCTTTATTGTTTTTTGTCAACTCTTTTATTTCATTTTCCTTTTTCTGATTTTCCTCTTCTAGTCTTTGTTTTTCTTCTTTTAGTTCTATGATATCCACCTCTTTCAAGTTAACTTGGGACATAGCTTGAACTATATCATTTGTGATTGCTTCTTTGTTTCCTTGATATGTTCCTTGCTTCTCTTGTGCTATATTTGCCAAATTGGCCTTTAGATCTTCAATTTCAGTCTTAAGACTCAATCTATCTTTCTCCCAACTTTCCTCTTTTTCCTCAAACTTGAGCAATTTAGCAAGATAGTCATCCAATTCTCGAGATAAAGTTTCTTTTTCTTGTTCTAACATAGTTAATTGAGAGGCTTGAATTATCCGAGTTGCTGGAATTCTAACCTTTTGCTGAAGTAATTGGATATTCTTTTCTTTCTCAGCTAAAAGCTTTTTAATTGCCTCCCCTCTATTTGGTTCATCATTTCTCTTCGCCAGGTCATCTTGTAATCTTTTTATTTGTAGCTGATGATCTTTGTCCTCTGTTTTCTCTTGCCTCAACTGGATTTGCATCTTGTTCATTGTTTTCTATAGTTTTTCCACTGTTAAAGTAGCTTTCATCATATCAGCATAAATGACCTCTCCAGTCTGTCTGTGTAGGTGAATTTTATCAGAAATTGTTATCGTCTGCAAATTCAATTTCATTTATGTGACCTTATCATCAGACGATACGGCCAAATTCAAAGTATTTCTGTATCGATCTCTACTAGTCATCAGAGTAATTTCTGAATCAACAACATTCCTGACTTCTGGAAACAACTTATGCATTGCTTCTGCTATTGTTTGTCTGTCTTTGCCATATTTTACACATATTTCATCTCTTGAATGAAATTTGCTAGAATCACCTACATCTCTTGCCTCGTCAAATTCGTATTTCTGTACTTGAATTCCTGGCCCTTGGTATTTTTCTTTCTTCATTCCCTTTTCTTTTTCAGATACAACTACTTCATCTTGTTGGCTTGATTTTAATCTTTTGGCTTCTCTTTCTTCCTCCACCTGCATATCAGTACTTTCATAAAAACTTATTTTACTTGTTGCATCAAGATTTCCTGGGGTAGGTAATATCTCAGGTACCAACTCAGCTGAAACTTTATCCAAGTTAGAAGGATTAGTGTGTGAACTTCCCGAAACTTCTGTGTATGATTCATATTGTAGTAAATTTGCCATCTTCACCAATCCTTCAACCTCTTGGTGATCAAAGGCTTTATTTTTGTTCTCTTGCCTTCTGTCAGAAATAACATGACAATGATCATAATTAATAGTTGTCGCTTTCCTAAAACTCAGTGCTTCTAAATTTTTTTGTACAAAAGGGAGAGCATTCTTGTTCTTGATGATAAAAGGACCAATGTTTAAAGGGAACTTTATATCTGTAGCTTTCTTGAAATGTAGAAAATGGTCATTTTCTACTGTCAATTTTTGTCTGATAAACTCCAAAGAAAAAACTCTTGTAGTCAAAAAGGTTGGTAGAATATAGGGCTCCCTAACAAATTCATAAAGTCTGATTATTGTATCTTGCTTCCCTAAAAACCAGTCTCCAATTGTTTTTTGGGGGCTTAATTGCATCAGGGTCTTCATCTCTGATAATACTCTAGGAAAATTTTCTCCAAACATCAATCTATATACTTTTGATAAAATAAAATTCATAAAATTAAACATACTGTCTTCCACTGTTTCTGAAAACACAGATTGTGGGAAAAGTAAATCTTTTCGACTACTAAGCAGGAGCATTTTCATCAGATGTGTCTGGAATCTGAAATGGCTCGAAGTGTGGAAATTCACTAACTTAGAGTGAATGTTCTGAGCCAAGAATTTATTAAATTTAAGGTAGGGTACTTGACTATAATCCATTTCTGGTTTAGCAACACTTAATCTAAAAAGAAAACTTAACTGGACCTCTGTGACCATGGAATCATCATCAAACCCTAAAAACTGTGAAATGAGTGAAAAAACTAACTGTGAGTTTTCATCAAAGAAATTAATGTCAAGTGGATAGGGGGTGTTTCAATGGCAAGGCCAGGTTTCAGACAACTGGTCATGAAGGTTTGTTTGGTCTCAGGGGATGACTCTCTGTACTAGCTAACTAGGGCTTCTTCAGCAAAATCTTCCTGGTGGTGGGAGGAAAACAAGAGTACTGCTAGAGCTTTCCTAACAATAGACGCATTTACACGGCAAAGAATTTTCTTTCGTGATGAATTCATAATGACTCTTTAACTCTGAGAATAATTTACTATGCACCAGGAAACGAATTCTGGAAACCCTGAAGGTTGTTCGGGATAGAAATGGATAAAACGAGACTTATAAACATTGTGCACATCCAAATTTTGTTTATATAAACCCTCCAACTTGCTTTTGATTTATGAAACTGAGAATTTAACCATTATGGGGTCACGAATGTCACTATCTCTATCCACTAGGGTTTCTCCTATCCTCCTAGTTTCAACATTATGACAGATGGTTTCACTACTTCCTTCCATTATGTAAACAATTCTAGTTACTTTCACTAGTTAAGAGGACCTACCTGGCACGGACATGATGAATAAACTATGCTCTGTCGCTTTCGAGCAGCACAGACATGTTCCAATCCTTCGTCGTTTGCAACATAAAAAGTCAATTTTTGACGTGCCCTTCTCTTTTATAGACCACCGAAGGTGGTTTCACAATGCGGGATGGTGGTTTTCCTTACTGCTTTCTCTGATTGTAGAATGATGTGGAGATGACACGTGTACAACGGTATGGTATTTCGCAACTGCTCAGACCTCCATAACGTCGGGCATGTTGGCGGTGCGGAAAGATTATGGATCGTCGATCTAACCGCCCTTTATCGAATAGTCGTTGATCTAACTGCCCTTTTATCATTCTCCCATGAGGTACGGTGGCCATTTTCCCAAGGCCACCTAAACCAGTTTCCCAACACTTGGTCATTTCCAAGATTTTCTCCAAGGTTGATCCTAAAACCCTATTTTGGCACTTATAACTTTCTCCTCGGAAATGATTAAGGAAAACTGAGACCATGACTAGATAGCCACTTCAACAAGCTATAGCATGATATGATGGTTTGTGCATTTTTCTCAAACCATGAATTATGGCGGGCATTCTCTCGGAGCAGTTTTTTCTACTTTTTCCATACTTTGTCAATTTTCAAAGTTTCACAAACTTGTCATACTTTCCCAGAATGATGTCAGATTGAGACACTGACTTAATGATAGCACCAAAACACCATCATGTGTCTTTCCAGCCTCATCACACATTCTATGTCATCATACATTCCATGTCATCACTTCCTATGGTGTTAGTTCTCTCTTCGAGGCTCACATGTGTGATATTTTGGCCTGCCAAAATAGAGATCAATTCATGTATAACAAGAATGGTCAAGACTGGAAAAATACAAATCACAAGAAGGGTCGGCTGACCCTTCGTTTAGTAGATAATTATGAACATGAATATCTAGCAATTCACCTGTATCCAAAATGGTGAACACAAGAAGGATCAGATGACCCTTCTTGCAGACTAGAACTAGTATGAAAATAATATTGGTCAGAAGAAGGGTCGACCGCCCCTTCATTTATGAGGGAATTGTGCAAATATTCAACCTGTGAAGTATAGGCTATCAATTCATGTATATCCTGAATGGTGAAGACTGTAAAAATACTAACCACAAGAAGGGTCAGCTGACCCTTCGTTTAAAAGAGAAATGAAAAAATATTTAATCTATGAAGGTTGGGACAACAATTCCCCACTACTAACTTCCGTAGTATCTGGTAGGGATCGGGAAATTTCCTACATTATAACATCTAAACAACATTTCTCCGTACTTCTGACTACCGACAAGAAGGATCGGTCATCCCTTCTTTTAGTAGATAATTGAGAACACCAATATCCAACAATTCACTTGTATTCAGAATGGTGAACACACGAAGGATTGAACCACCCTTCTTGCAATCTAAAACTATTATGAAAATACTAGTGGGAAGAAGAAGGATCGGCCGACCCTTCATTCATTTATCTCGAGCCTCATTCAAAATGGGGTGTTGGTTAATGAAATTCAACTTGAAATGACCGTCATATTATACAGACACCGATTCATTTGATAATTTATATATTTTTTTACAACTTCAAATGACCGTCATAATTATCATATCGAAACACACCAAAAACCAATTTCAAAAGTGGCAATATTAAAAGAAAAAGTATGGTTTTTGAACCTGGATTTGGCACTTTTGGAAATGGATTTTGGCTCTTTAGGAACTGGTTTTGTCACTTTTGGAACCTTGATTTGGCACTTTCAAAATCAGTTTTGGCACTTTCAGAACTGGTTTTGGCACTTTTGGAACCTTGATTTGGCACTTTCGGAACTGGTTTTGGCACTTTCAGAACAGGATTTGGCACTTTTGGAACCGGTTTTGGCACTTTTGGAACCCGGATTTGGTGCTTTTGGAACCAGATTTTGCTTGATTTTGGGATTTAGAAAGGCTATTTTTGACCCGTATTCAAAGTGACTTGGACTAGAATAAGTCCAAGTTTAATGAAATAGGCGTTCCAACAACAATATACTAACAATGTGGGATAATACAATATACTCACGCGACGACTTACAAAGCATATGCGTCCAAAAACAATATACTAACAAAGTAAAGAGAAGGGTTGACGTGGGTTCCTAACATCCCCTCTCCCTTAGATTAATCTTTGTCCTCAAAGCTTTAGATGTGGAAATTGTTGTTGAATATGAAGGAGTGGTTCCCATGTATCATCCTCTAGTTTCATTCTGTGCCACTGAATTAATACCTCTGTGATGGATCGAGAGCGAAGCTGACAAGTTCACCTATTGAAAATGGCCTCCGGCTCCAAAATGATGGATCCTTCATTATCCAGTTCTAGTAAAACAGTTTGTGCTTTGATGTTGGTGCCAAGAACTTTCTTTAGACAAAAGACATGAAATACTGGATAAATGCAAGAAGAAGGAGGAAGTTCCAATTTATAAGCAGCAGAACCAATCTTCTGAAGAACCTTATATGGCCCATATAACTTTGGAGCCATCTTATGACGTCGTTTGAGTTTCAGGGAGGATTTATTGTAAGGTTGTAGATGAAGAAAAACCATATAACCTACTTGAAAAGTGCGCTTAGAATGGTGTTGATCGGCTTGTTATTTCATTCGATTTCTTTCCATGTGAATATTGTTCTGCAAAATGCGAAGAATATGATCTCGGGTTCAAAGAACCGTGTCAACTTCTTGTATTGGTGAACTGTCGGGGGTGTATGGAAGAAGCACTGGAGGTTCCTGACCATAGAACGCTTCATATGGAGTCATTTTAGATGTAGTGTTGTAGGAGGTATTGTACTACCATTCAGCGAGAGGGAGCCACTTTTCCCATTGATGTTGTTTTTTGGAGGTGAATCAAGGAAGATAAGTTTCCAAACATTTATTGATAACTTCATTCTAACCATCTGTTTTTGGGTGATACCTTGAACTCATCTTCAGTTTGGTGCCAGTGTAGTGAAATAGTTCTGTCCAAAAATGACTGGTGAAAGTTGCATCACGATCTGAGACAATGGAAAAAGGGATTCCATGAAGACGGAAGATCTGGTCCAGGAAAATCTGTGCGACTGAGGAGGCGGTATAGGGATGGTTGAGGGCACAAAAATGACTATGTTTGGAGAGGTGATCAACCACAACCAAAATCATTGTATTCCCTCCATATTTAGGGAGCCCTTCAATGAAATCCATAGAAATATATGTCCAAATCCATGTAGGGATGGGAAAGGGTTCGAGAAATCCCAGAAGGAGTGTCATTTCACCCTTGTTGTGCTGGAAGGTATCACATTCATCCACCATCTATTGAATTGTCCTTTTCATTCCCTTCCAAAATAAGTTACGATGTTCCCGCTCATATATTTTGCAGAACCTAGAGTGCCCTACTGATGGAGAAGCATGGATTTCATAGAACAGAGGCTGTTGAATATCTGTGCTCTGGGGAAGCACTAGAGACCCTTATATCTCAAGGAAGCACCATTCCAAGAGTAATGAGGTACAGCAGAAGGGTTTTTGTCCAACCGTTGGATGATTGGAGATAATAAGGAGTCATTGACATAGCCTTGTTGAACAGATTGCAACCAATTTGGAACAGGCATAGAAATAGGTGAAAGAGAAACTTGGTCTCAAATGTGGGAGAAAGAGCATCTACCACAATATTCTCCTTATGCTTCTTGTAACTGATCTCATATTCATAACCCATGAGTTTGCTAACCCATTTCTATTGTGCTAGGGAGGAGACTCGTTGTTCCAAGAAATATTTCAGACTCTGGCGATCAGTCTTGATGCAAAAATGATTCCCTAATAGGTATGGCTGCCACTTTTGTACTGCGTGTAAAATAGCCATCATTTACTTCTCATATGTAGAGGCAACTAAATTCTTACCAGAAAAGGATTTGTTGGTGAACGCAATGGGATGTTCATCTTGAAGGAGAACAACACCAAGTCCATTGTTGCAAGCATCACTCTCAATAGTGAAGGGCTCAAAAAAAGTAGGCATAGCTAGAACAGGTGTAGTACACATAGCTTGTTTTAGTTTGTCAAATGCACACTTAGTAGGATGTGTCCATGTAAAAACATCATTTTTCAATAGAGCGGTTAATGGAACTGCAATATTCATGTAAAACTTGACAAACTTGCGGTAGTATCTAGTCAATCCCAAAAAACCACGAAGGCTCTTGAGTGTCTCAGGATGCGGCCAATTTTTCATGGGATCTATTTTGGTAGGATCCACATGAACCCCTTGTGCTGAAATAATATGCCCGAGAGACTCTACTTCCTCCTATCCAAAAACACATTTGGACTGTTTGGAATGGAGATGATGATCAGAGAAAAGTTGCAGTACAAGATCCAGATGATGTAGATGCTCAACCCATGTTTTACTATAGATGAGGATATCATCAAAGAAGGCCATAATGAATTTCCGCAAGTAGGGATGTAATATTTTATTCATGAATGCCTGGAATGTGGAGGGAGCATTAGTGAGGCCAAAGGCATGATCAAAAACTCATAGTGGCCATTATGTGTGTGTAAATTTTTTTTATGGATATCATCCTCATGAACCCGAATTTTGTGATACTCAGAACGAAGATCCAACTTGGAGAAAAAATAAGCACCATGAAGCTCATGAAGAAGCTCATCAACAACAGGAATTGGAAAGTTATCCTTGATTGTGAGGTGATTAAGTGCTCAGAAGTCAATGCAGAGGTGCCATGACCCATATTTTTTTTGGACAAGAAGAACTAGTGAAGAAAATGAACTTGTACTAGGGCGAATAATACCTTGCTTCAGTAAGTCCTAAACGAGCATCCCAATCTCTGTCTTTTAGTAAAATGGGTAGCGGTAGGGCCTGATGTTGGGAGAAACGCTTCCAGGAAGGAGATGAATGTGATGGTCCTCTAGTCTTGAAGGTTTAAATCCCACTGGTTCAACAAAGACACATGCATATCTATCCAAAATTTGTAGATCCAAAGGAGTAGTGGAGACCGTTGATGGGTTCATCTGAATGGAATGGATATGAGCGCTGACACCATGTGAATTCTTCTTAAGGATATTTTCCATGCGATGTGAAATGATGATGTTGAGAGACCCTGGTTGTAAGCCCATCAATGTGTGTTTTTTCCCATTGATTAAAAACTGCATCCAAATTTCAGCAAAATCCCATAAGATGGGGCCAAGTGTGCGTAACCATTGAGCACCCAAAACCACATCACATCCTCCTAAGGGCAAGGAAAAAATGTCAAAGAGCAGGTTATGATATCCAATAGAGATATGCACATTGCGACATTTCCCCTTGGAAGGTAAGGTGACCCCATTGGAAATAATTAATTCAAAGTTGGAGCAAGGATGGACAAAAAAATCATCATGTTTGGCGATCCGAGAGTCAATGAAGTTATGCGTGCTACCAAAATCAATGAGTATTGTAAGAGGGAGCTTCCTGAAGTAACCTTTGACCCGCATTGTTTGGGGAGTGGTGACTCCAGCTAAATCATGGAGAGATATCTATGGTTGGTCGTCCTAAGAAGGAGGGTCAACAGGCGGCTGCTGAATGTATACCTAATCATCTATGGTATCCTCGACTTCTTCAAAAATTTCATTTTAGGAGGAGAATCCACATCCAAGAGATATAAATTTTGCTCAACACACCTATGTCCCTGAGTGAATTTCTCATCACAATTATAACAAAGCCCTTTTTATCTACGTGCCCACCTCTCTACTTAAGACAAATGCTTGATATGAGTTTCTCTAGGAGTTGGCGTGATGGGAGGTCATTGGGAAACCATAGTTTTGAATGGAACAAAATTCGATTTGGAGCGTTGTTGGGCTATGATCTTGTCCTCTACCAACTTATCCAACCCTAGGACTTCCATCATTGTTTTAGGACAGGATATTTTTTCCTTAGATCGAATTGCATCCTTCAAACCACTGACAAAACAAATCTTGTAGAATTCATCAAGAAATCCTTCTGTGTGATTGGCCAATTTCTCAAATTTTGTATGACACTCTCTCACGATGCTAATTTGGCCAAATTTAGTGAGTGCTCCTATGAAGTCATCAAAAGCACTAGGACCAAATCATTGCAAAAGAAGTTGGAAAAAATCTATCCATTTTGGCTCTTCATGAGCCTTGATGTACCAACGGAACCATTGAAGGGATTCATGTTCCAAATGAAAGGATGAAAGTGGAACTTTGTTGACATCAAAAGTATTATGTAGACTGAAATAATGTTATGCCTGGTATATCCATCCAGTCAGATCATCACCACTAAAGTGAGTAAAATCAAGCTTTGGCCCACAAAAAATTGATGGAAGAAGAGAACCCAATGTCAGAAGAAGGCTCTGGCTGTCGTCTATTGTTCATGGCGGAATGCTGAAGATTGAGGCCAAGAAATTTTTCATCTAGATCTTGGAGTTTGGCCTTGAGGGATGCAAGTTCTTCCTCCATGTTTTTTGCTCTTGCTTGGGTGACAACCATAACAAGGATTTTTTATTTTTTCTAAAGAATGGATAGAAAAAAAAACAGAAACTTCTCTAGTAAAGGAAAAATTGGATTTGGGAAAAAATTTGATGGGTAATTGGGGTTTGACTAGGTTTTGGACACTTTCTAATGGACAGGGAAGCAAAAACTATGGATTCCAGAAGCATGGTGAAAGAATGGGAAAATTTGTCAAAGAAGGACAAAGAAGCAGAAATAGGAAATGAACATTGTAGCAAAATTTGAAGGCGATTGGGTGAAAATCGAAGAAGTTATGGCAAACCCTAGAAATAGACAAATCTAGGATTTTAGGCTTCAGGAAGTGAAATTTGGGATAGGGTCCTCAGGAAGGAAATGTGCAGAATGGAAGTGCAGGGGTTCCAATGAATTTTCAAAGTAAACAGAGCTAAAGCAAAGAAGATATGGCAAAAAAACAAAAATTTGTACTCTTCAGAATTGATCTGCTACGGCTTGTGAGGAACCTGCAACAATTAATTAATGAAAATACACAAGATAGCAGTAATAACAGAACTCAGAATCACTTTATTGATCATAGGCCACTTCGAGGGGGCAACATCCTTTAAGTAAGCTTAATACAAATAACTTCATGGTACCTTCATTGGTCTCAACACAAACTTATATACTAAGTCTAGGCGCCAATACCATGGGTCAATACCATGTGTCAATACAAACCATGGGCCAATACAAACTATGGATCAACAATTACTACGGGACGACTTACAAAGCATATGCGTCCAACAACAATAATACAAACTATGGATCAACAAATACATAGGTTCCTAACATCCCCTCTCCCTTAAAAAAGGCTTTGTCCTCAAAGCTTTGGATGTGGAAATTGATGCATAATTTGAAGGAGTAGTTCCCCTGTAGCATCCTCGGGTTGCATTCCGAGCCATTGACGCCTTTTGAGTTTTAAGGAGGATTGCTTGGAAGGTTGTAGACAAAGAAGAAGCATATCAGCTGTGTGAAAAGAGCGCTCAGAACAGTGTTGATCAGCTTGTTGTTTTAGTTGAATTCTTTCCATGTGAAGATTCTCCTACAGAATGAGAAGAATATGATCGTGGTTTTGAAGAACTGAGTCAATTTCCTGAACTGGGGAGCTGCTGAGGGTGTATGGAAGAAGAACTGGCGGTGCCTGTCCATAGACTGCTTCATATGGTGTCCTTTTAGATGTTGTATTGTACCACTGGAGCGCTTCTAGGAAATCCATGGAAATAATTGTCCAAATCTGTGTAGGGATGGGAAACGGTTCGAGCAGTCCCGAAAGGAGTGTCGTTTCACCCTTGTTGACCTGGAAAGTATCACAGTCAACCACCATCTATTGAATTGTCATTTTCAGTCCCTGTCAAAAGAAGTTACATTGTTCCCAGTCATATGTTTTGAGGAACCCAGAGTGCCTTGCCGATGAAGAAGCAGGGTGTTTATAGAAGAGATAGCCCTGTTGAACAATTTGCAGCCAATTTGGAACAAGCAGAGAAATAACTTGAAGAGAAACTGAGTCATCAAATGTGTGAGAAGAAGCATCTGCCACCATATTATCCTTACCCTTCTTGTAAGTGATCACATAGGCATAAACCATGAGTTGGATAACCCATTTTAGGCGTGCTGGGGAGGAGACCTGTTGTTCCAAGAAATTTTCCAGACTCTGGAGATCAGTCTTGAGGTGTAAATAATTCCCTAATAGGTATGGCTACCACTTTTTTACTACATGCAAAATAGCCAACATTTCCTACTGAGATGTAGGTGTAGCTAAATTCATATCGGAAAGGTCGCTTGAAGGCGACAAGCCCACTAGTTTAGCAAAGACACCTGCATATCTATCCAAGGAAGCAGGGGAGACCGTTTATGGGTGCATCTGAATGGAATGGATTTGATCGATTACACCATGTGAATTATTCTTAAGGATCGTTTCCAGGCGATGTGAACTGATGATGCAGAGAGACCCTTGCTGTAAGCCCATAAATTTGCATTGTTTCCCATTGCCTGAAAACTGCATCCAAAGTTCAGCAAAATCCCATAAGATGGGGCCAAGTGTGTGTAACGATTGAACGCCCAAAACCACATCACATCCTCCTAGGGATAATGCAAACATGTCAGAGCACAGGTTATAATCTTCCAGAGAGATACGCACATTGTGACACTTCCCCTTGTAAGGTAAGGTGCCCCCATTGGCAACCATGACTTCAAAGTTGGAGCAAGGATGGACAAAAAAATCATCATGTTTGGCGATCCGAAGGTCAATGAAGTTATGAGTGCTACCAAAATCAATGAGTATTGTAAGAGAAAGCTTCTTGAAGTAACCCCTGACCCGCATTGTTTGGGGGGTGGTGACGTTGGATAAAGCATGCAGAGATATCTATGGTTGGTCATCCTGAGATGGGGGGTCAATAGGAAGCTCCCGAATGTTGACCTTATCATCCAATGTATCTGGAGCTTCTTCACCAATTTTAGAGGCAGGCGGAGAATCCATATCCAAGAGATAGAGCTTTTGCTGAACACATCTATGTCCCCGAGTGAATTTCTCATCACAATTGTAACAAATCCCTTTTTCTCTGTGTGCATGCATATATGTTTCAGACAAATGCTTGATAGGAGTTGGTCAAGGAGATGGTGGGGTGGGAGGTCGTTGAGAACCAATATTTCGAAAGGGAACAAAAGTGGGTTTCGAGCGTTGTTGGGCTACAATCTTGTCTTCGACCAACTTAGCCAACCCCAGGGCTTCCATCATTGTGTTGGGAAAGATGTAACAAATATAAATGTTATAAATATTAACATTTAAATACTAAATAGGTCGTGCTTGATTTCTAGCCTTTGGCTTTCCCTTGGTTTTTAACCATAATATTAGGGGTTCCCTAAAAATAGGATCTTGTCCAAAAAAGAAAAGAAAAAGTAAAAAGAAAAAGAAAAGAAAAAAGGAAAAGGAAAAAAAAAAAAAACAAGAAAAAAAGGTAAAAAAAGAAAGAAGAAGTAAAACCGCACATGGTTTTATGTGCACGTGGTTTTGTGAGAAGTGGGTTTGGTTTTATTCCCTAAAAAAGAAACCAAAAGTGAGATTCGAACTTGGGTGGGGAAGGTAACAATGATTCCTCCCAACCATCCATTCTACACCATTTTTACAAAAATTAAGGGGAAATTAAATTAGAAGAGCACCAACACAAATAATTTTTACAAGAAGAATCATATTGAACATTGTTATTAAATATATATATATATATATATATATTCAAGGAGGATTCTTTCCAAAATTTGAAAGGGAAAAAGACAAAATCAAGGAAGACTCCCTTATCAAGAATTCAATTCAATGAAGACTAATTATTGTCAAAGTCGAGACCAGTATCATCAAAGAAAACCAAGTCAAAGAAGAACTTGAAGCAAAGACGAAGTCACGAATTATGGTGAATTCAAAATCAGAAATGACATTGCAGTCACAAGCAACACTAGACGAATTAGAGCAATATAAGGAGATCAATAGACATCTACAAGCTGAGGTTGAGAAGCAGAAGTTTTTGAAAGAGTGGAAAAACGATGAGAATCATCGCTTATGGAATCAAAATCAACAGCTAGAACGAGCCATAAGAGATAACAAGAAAATGTTATCCGATAGGGATAAAGAAATATCCTAATTAAAAATCCACAATCAAAACCTAGAAGACCATATCAGGAAGTCAAAAAATGACGACAAGTCACCCAATGGAAGTGATAATGATTTAGAAGAAGAAATAAAGCATTTAACCCAGCTCGTCAGGGACAAAGATGAAGAATTGACGCAAGTCCAGTGGAAGCTACAAAGTCAAGAATTAGACATAGGTCAACAACAACAACAGAATAAAGTACTCCGACATACATGCGACGCTACCAAAAAGGCACACAAAGTTGCAATTAAGAAAATCAATGACATATTGGCAAGCAATACCAAAGAACTGTTTCGACTAAGAATTCATAACAAAACATTACTTACAAAAATCAAAAAATTGAAATATAGTCAAAAGATGGAACACTCCAATGAAGACCTAGAAGGAAAAATAATAGAACAACAAGAAAAAAAACCATCATCTGAAAAATCGTAATCAGGAACTCAAGAATCAAATTAAGAAGTTAGAAATTGAAAAAAAATCGCAAGATGAAAGAATCGAAAAGATTCGGAATCATAACAATCTACTGGAGAACCAAGAAGCGCAAATCCAGGAAGATGCATCCAAAAATCAAATCGAGGAAGTGAAGGAAATCCTCGCCACAGTTCAAAAGAAAGAAAAACAAACATCACAGATGCCTTATAGACATCCCAATTATAATTGTCATTTTGACCAACAACAGGGTCAAAACGAGAACTCACTGAAGAATTATGTTAATAGGCGAAAAGATCGACATACTAAGCAACAATTGAAACGACCTATCCCACAAAATGATCTCAGAGCTCCGATAAAAATATATTTTGGATGGACCACAACAGATACGATGCAACAATTCTTTTTGGGAATCCATAACTCGTATCGTCTCATTTCATCAAGTGTCGCAATTGCAAAAAGGAAAGGATCCTGAGACAACAGTTCAAGGGAATTCCGACATTGTTGTCAATACAGCTTTGTGGACAAAGCTTCCCTTAAGGGGAAGGAAATGTAACAAATATAAATGTTATAAATATTAACATTTAAATACTAAATAGGTTAATTAGGGTAATTAATTAATTACTCAAAAGGTGACTTGAAAAGTCACCTCCCTTCCCACGTAGGGTATAAAATACTCGACATTAATTCTTGTAAATCATCTTATTATCTTATCATCTATCAATATCTATTATTATTTCCTAAAATGTGGGATTCAAATTGCCAATGGGAATTTTAGAGAAATTACGGATGTAAAAGAAGCTTTTATGTTTCAAAAGAACATTTAACCTCTGAGTGGATTTCATCCTTAAGACCACTGATAAAACAACTCGTGTAGAATTCATCAGACAATCCTTCTGTGTGATTGGTTAGTTTCTCAAATTCTGTCTGATACTCTCTCACGGTGCCAATTTGGCAAAGTTTAGTGAGGGCTCCTGTGAAGTCATCAAAAGCACTAGGATCAAATCATTGCAAAAGGAGCTGGCAAAAATCTAGCCATTTTGGCTCTTCATGAGCCTTGATGCACCAATGGTACCATTGAAGAGCTTCCTGTTCCAAATGAAATTATGCAAGTGGAACTTTGTTGACATCAAAAGTATTATGCAGATTGAAATACTGTTATGCACGATAGATCCATCCAGTCGGATCAGTACCATTGAACCGAGAAAAATCAAGCTTCGGACCACGGAAATTGCTGGAGGAAGAGAACCCATTGTCTAATGAAGACTCGAACTGTCGTTTGTTGTTCATGGCTGAATGGTCAAAATGGAGGCCAAGAAATTTTTCATCCAGATCCTATAGCTTGGTTTGGATGGATGCAAGTGCTTCCTCCAGGGTTTTTGCTCCTGCGCGGGTGACAACCATAACCAGGAGATATATACCTTTTTTTGGGGGGGAATGGGTAGAAAAACATAAACAAAAGCTTATTTAGTAAAGGAAAATTTGGATTTGGGAAAAACTCTAATGGGTAATTGGGGTTTCACTAGATTTTGGACACTTTCGAATGGACAGGGAAGCAGAAAATGAGGATTTCATAAGTGGGGTGAAAGAAAGGGAAAATTTGTCAAAGAGAGACAAAGAAGCAGAAATTGGGAATGAACACGGTGGAAAAATTTGGAGGTGAGTGGGTGAAAATTGAAGAAGTTGTGGCAAACCCTAAAAATAGACAAATGTGAGATTTCTGGCTTTGGGAAGTAGAATTTGGGATAGGGCCCTCAGGAATGAAATATGTAGAATGGGATTGCAGGGGTGTCCGGGAAGTTTCAAGGGAAACAGAGTTAAAACAAGGGAGATATGGCAAAAAAATAATTTTTTTTTTTTAGAATGGATCTGCTACGGTGCGGTAGGGACCGGAAACAGATGGATCTGCAATGACACGGAAGTGATCGGAAACAGATGGATCTAAAACGGCGCCGAATGGATCGAAAATGGCTGGATCTGAAACGGCTTTCAGAATAGATCTGAAATGGATGGATTTAGAATGGCTTTCAAAATGGATCTGAAACGATGCAGAAGTGATCGGAAACAGTTCAGCTGAAAATAGATATGGACCTCAGGTATGTGCGGCTTCCTAATAGTTCAGGGGTTTCACTCGGCCACCAATGTTATCTAACGGCTTGCATATTGGGGCAGTACCCCTCACTCCACAGCTCAGGTAAAACTAATAACCGCTTTGCCACAAACGACAACTCTTGGTTTACCTCACGGGTGGGAATTAGTCAATCAAGTAGGGGTCGTTTCCCTTTTTGCTGGCAGGTCCTCTCAATGGGCCAGCTACTTTGGGGTTCTTGTGGTACTCCTCACACTGATTTTTAGGGCTTATGCCTAAGTACTTTCCATAGTTAAGCAGATAGGGATTATTCCTAGATCCGAACTTGCAACAGATGCGAAAAAAAAATTGGCAGAAATTCCACCCAACGAGCCCAAGAAAGTGCTCTAATACCAAATGTGAAGAACTTGCAACAATTAATTAATGAAAATACATGAGATAGCAGTAATAACAGAACTCAGAATCACTTTATTGATCACATGCCACTTCGAGGGGGTAACCTCCTTTGAGCAAGCTCAATACAAATAACTTCATGGTACCTTCATTGGTCTCAACACAAACTTATATACTAATTCTAGGCGCCAATACCATGGGTCAATACCATGTTTCAATACAAACCATGGGCCCATACAAACTATGAATCAACAATCACTACGGGACGACTTACAAATCATATGCGTCCAACAACAATAATACAAACTATGGATCAAAAAATACTATGGGACGACTTACAAATCATATGGATCCAACAACGATATACTAACAAAGTAAGTAGAAGGGTTGACATGGGTTCCTAACACAGCTTGGAATTGATCTGCTCGGAATTGATCTGCAACAGCTCGAAATTAATATGCAATGGATCTGGACAAATGTAATATGCTATTTAATTGCTGGAAATAGATATGGACCCAAGGTATGTTCGAATTCCTAAAGGTTTAGGGGATTCACTCGGTTACCAATGTTGTCTAACGACTTGCGTATTGGGGCAGTACCCCTCACTCCACAGCTCAGGTAAAACTGATAACCACTTTTCCACAAACGACAACTCTTAGTTTACCTCAGGGGTGGGAACTAGTCAATCAAGTAGGGGTCATTTTCCTTTTCGCTAGCAGGTCCTCTCAATGGGCCAACTACTTTGGGGTTCCTATGGTACTCCTCACAATGATTTTTAGGGCTATGCCCAGGTACTTCCTACCGTTAAGTGGATAGGGATTATTCCCATATCTAAACCTGCAACTGAAAGAAACAATACATATGCAAAGAAAAAGAACTACTGCAATAATCACAGCGCTTGGAAGCCACTGTGAAAAAAAAAATATAAAAAAATTGGCATAAATTCCACCTAGCAAACCCAAGAAAGTGCTATGATACCAAATGGGAGGAACCTTCAGCAATTAAATGTTGAAAATGCACGATATAGAAGAACACATAAGTAATTTATTGATCGCAGGCCACTTCGAGGGGGCAAGCTCAATACAAATAACTCGTGGATGCCTTCATTGGCATTAACACGTACTTATATACTAAGTCTAAGCTAAAAAACTATTACTCCCCATGAATGTGGGATAATACAATATACTCACGGGATGACTTAAAAATCATATGCGTCTAACAATGATATACTAACAATGTGGGATAATACAATATACTCATGGGACGACTTACAAAGCATATGCGTCCAACAACAATATACTAACAAAGTAAAGAGAAGGGTTGACATGGGTTCCTAACAATATCTATCCCTAAAAATATTTTTTGTTGTCTACAAACTGTATTTTGTTTAGTTCTATGAAATAATGTATTTAGGAGCCAAGTTTGTAGATATCTTGTCCTCCTTCCTTAAAAGTTGGATATTTTGTTTCATTGTTTCAAAGGGTTTTTTAGGAGGCATTGTGACATGTTGGAACTCAAGCACTAATACTTTATCCACTGATGTCTTTCTTGAAGGTATCATTCTAGAGTAAAAGACCAATAATCTTGGGAAAACCATCAAGTTTGTGAATCTTTATGACCCTAATGGGGACAAAAAGACCTTTTGGGACTGGATGATGGAAGAAAAAATCCTCATATAGAAAATTATTATTTTTCGGGGTGACCTTAACCTAATCCTAAGAGATAGGAATATTTGAGGAAAGGCTACTAGGGTTTATCCAATAGAAGACTATTTTCTAAAAAATTTTAAGGTGATGTTGATCTTTTGAAGCCTGTCCCTACTTGGTGAAATTATAGAAAAGGAAGAGAGGGTATCTCTAAAATACTTGACATATTTCTAGTGGATGGAAAAATGATGGAAGTTGTTGGAAGATATAAATCTTTCTTATGGTCTTGAGGTTCCTCTAATAATCTCCCCAACCTTAGTTAGCTTGAAGATGAGGATGAGAAACCTCCAACCCCTTTTAAATTTAAATAATGCTAGCCTCAAAGAAGATTCCTTCATTCATCTTGTCAAAAGTAACTAGATAATATATGAGTAATTGTTAGGAAATAGTTCCATGTTTCTGTTTTCAACTAATATAAAATTGGCTTAAAAAATCACAACATATTACAATAAAAATAGAAGGGTTGAATTTCAAAAGGAGTTAGACAATATTGAGGTCAGTATAGCCTCCTTGTTTGATTCAATTTCCTCTAGAATTATATTTGATGATCATCTCCAAACATTGAAAGGGATTGGAAAAGGAAAAAGGGACCCTTTGAATAGATAGGAAACTACTTGTAGGCTTAAAAGTAGAGCTACCTGGATTATTGAGTGTGACAAAAATATGAACATTTTCCAAAACTTTTATAACCATGGGAAAAGTGTAAACATTATCTGAGAGGTGGATTTGGATGATGGTACAAGGTTTAAATCCTTTAAGGATATGGCTAATACCAACATGGAGAAATTCAAAATTTTATTCAAGGACCCTAGCATTGTTACTAGTATTGAACCTTTGATGACAGTAGTTCGGAGCTTTGCTTGATAATGCAAAAAATATATGAATGATGATCTCATATTTGAAGTTACAAGGCATGGAATGTAGGTATTCCCAAACTCGTTCAAAAAATACAAAAGTCATGGACTTGACGGTTGGACATTGGAATTTTACAATAGTAGAAAATGACAAATTTGTGACTATGCGAGCAAAAGCATTAGTCATGAAATCTTTTATAAGCTAAATACAACTAAATCTAGCTTGTTTAGTAGTATTTTCCTATGCTTTATTTCTAAGGCTTTATTTATTTCATGTTTTCCTATGCTTTGTGTATTTCATGTTTTCTAATTCTTTATTTATTTCATGTTTCCTTATGCTTTGTCTTCTTTTTGTATAGCAACAACGGCATCAATCGACCCTGTGAATGTCCCCTCCAGAGACCTCTCCATGAATGGAGGATGGTGAGGTACATTTGAATTTTAGTTCGTTCATGTTTTCAAGTAGGTTATATTTATTGTTTATTGTGAATAAATCTTTAATGTGAAAAAATCTTGTCATGAACAGGTGCACGTACCCAAATGACTCATGTGTCCAGACATCTCTTGTCATAGAAAAATCGACGTGATCCCTCTACATCTATTGGCAGTGGTTACCACACCAATTGAAGCCATTTTTAGGGTTTTATTGGACATGCTACAAGTACACATTCCATTGTTAGTTAACATGTTCAAGTCTATGTTATATTTAATGTTGAACATGTGAAAAACTCTTCTTTGACATGTGTTTAATGTGAAAAAATGTTGTCATCCATAAGTGCATGGGATGGACTTTAGCTTGTCTCTATTGTTTCGGAGACACACAAGCATTTTTTGTCTTATTCTAGTACTCCACCTACGACAACCAACCCACCGTATGATAGAGTTTGAATATATGTAAAATCTCAACAGAAATCTTGTTTGATGTATGTTTAATGTGAAAACTTATCGTGTGTCTCATACTTGTGTGATTAATAATTTGGTATTTTGTACAGGGGTTAGTAGAGAGTTTGCTTCCTCAAAATGGGACAATCCTACTCTGAGAAGCGAAGGGGATGGGATAGGTTTTCCACCAGGTATTATTAAATGAACAGATATTTTTTAAATACAAATTTTCCTTACAAATTATTTATACTTTAATATGTGCACATATAAAATGTTATAGGTTTTGGTTATCGCCCTCTTGTGAGACCTCATTTCAGGACTATTTCCTTGTATTGGCTGATCAAAACCTTGCTAAGCAAGGATCTTCTAGATACAAAAGAGGAAATAAATGAATTAGTCTACTAATGGAAGAGTTCATAAAGTAGAATAATAAAATCCAAGCCTAAAACAGAAGGATAGAGGGAAAGCTAGATTCCATCTACAAGGAAACTACATGGATGGAGTTTTCCCCTAAGGAACCTTCAAGCACCAGTGCAAAGTAAACTCTAGTCGGTCACCCTCCTGAAGTTCATGCTGCAAACAAATATTAGGTTTTTCAACTATTGTTTTTTTGGTTTTTTTATAGTAGATATTCTCAAAACATAAACATTGTTTATAGACTTAATCTCAGCACTGTTTATAGCCTTAATTCAATAGATAGAACTGAAAGTGTTAAACTTGTATTTGATATGTGGTTTGGGTTAAAATGATAATATTAGTGTCTATAAATCTTTTTCTTTTATTATGAATAGAAATACCAACTAACTTTAAGAAAAAAGATTTATTATTATAAAATTACTAAAAATATCATTCTTAAAATTAAAGTACAAATAAATAAATAAGAAAATTACATTTACGAATAAAATAAAATTTAGATTTCTTTAAATATTTGAAGAGACTTGAACTTTTTCCCTCTTGATTAAAAGTGCGTTAGTTTTTATTACACAAAAGATATATAGACATGTTTTATTCCTTCAAATTAATTCAATATATAAACAAAGCATAACAACATGTAGATAATTTATAATTTATTAATTTTTTATTATAAAATATTTATTGATTAATATTTATCATGGATTTCAAAAGTTTTCCCAAAATGTTACATGGGGAGAGATTATAGTAATTTCACATATAATGTATCATATTTAATTGATTTGAAACTTAATCAAATAAGAAAACAAAAATAACAATTTTAAAAACTTGTCAACCAATAACAATAAAAGAAATGTTCCACCGTGATTGCATTTACAAGTTAAACGTCTCATCTTTGGTTAACCTTGATTGGTAATCATAAATTGTGGTCGGTCAATTGAGGATGATCAAAACAATGCTTTACCTTGGTTAAGGTTAAAAACATATAGTTAAATTTGTTTTTAAATATATTGGATTGATAGTAAATTATAGTCAATTAAGATGATTATTAATAGGAGGGCATAAGATGAGAGGAGATGTTAAAATTATATAAATTGTTTTAAAATCTTATTAGATAGAAATATGTGGATAACAAACCAGAGGAGATGAGATTTTATAGTTAGTTATAGTCAATTAAGATGATCAATATTAATACAAGGTGGTAATAAGATGAGAGGAGATGTTAAAATTATATAAATTGTTTCAAAACCTTATTAGATAGAAATATGTGGATAACAAACAAGAAGAGATGAAATTTTATGGTTGTATAACTTATTTCAAGATACTACAAGATAAGCATTGTTGTTTCACACACACACCAAGTCTCATGGATATACAGAAGACAAATAAGCAAGAAAACATAATCAATCCACAACAAATCAACCATTACATTAATAAGACACCCACTATACTATAGTCATTACCATTGACATATAAATCATGGTATGTTGTGACTTACATATAATAATAAACCATTACTTACTACCAATGTGCAACAACACATATGAAGTAACAAAATTTTATAAAAAACATGATTATGCTCAAAACACAATAATATGACACATAATCACTAAACCTCAATCACGGAAAACAAAACACTAAAAAGTTCACTAAAACTAAAGCAATAGGCCAACATGGCAAAGAAAATGAAGATTATGGGTAAGAAAAACTAGGTGAAAATAAAAAAGTTCAGGGTCAATCAGATAAATGGGAAGGAAAAGAAAATGGAAGATTAATAGTAAGTTTAAGATATAATTAAGGTTGTTTCTAAATAAATGAGTAAGTGGATCAATTTAATTTTTTTGGTAGGTGTTTTTTTTGTTTTGGCAAGATAAAGCACTTTGATCTACTTATTCTTTCAAAATTCCAATGATTTTAGTTGTCTTAAAATGGACGGAAGCTTTTAGGGGAAACTTTTCATCATCAAAGTTCTTATCAATCTTGTGGAACTATAGCATCTTGGGGTTGAGGTTGTCCACTAATTAACTTACTTCATTTCTAAATGATTTCTAAAATGCAAAATATAATCTTAGTCGTCTAAGAGGGAAATAATTCATTACATTATTAATCCATCATGTTAATGTATACAAGTTAGGTCAAATACTATAGGGAATAATTTGATGAGTGGAAAAACTCAACCATTTTTATTTTGAAATACTTCCCTAAATTTAGTAGGAATTTAGTTGAAAATTAGTTCTACATGATTGATGGGAAAACCTTGAAACTTTGTCTTTTAGATGGTTTAGACCATTTTAAGTAGACCTAGATTGTTGGAATTTCAAAAAATAAGTGGATCATAGCAAAATTTTATCTCATTATTTAAAAATCAAAACAAAACCAAACCTGGTAAAAAAAGTTGAGTTTGTCCACCTTTTAACTCACTCTAAAATGGAGTAAGTTGATTAGTAAATTGAAGATTAGTAGTAAGTCTAAGATTATATTGAAAGTTGTTTCCAGTGGACAAGTTGAACAATCTTTTGGTTTATTTTTTCCAATGAGGTAAAGTTTTTTTTTTTTATTTACACATTTTTAGAGTAGGCTATTATACTAAGTTTTGGACATTCCTATGGTTTTTGGTCAGCTGTAAATATTTTTTTGGTAAAATACAAAGTTGGAAGCATTTAAATTGAGTTTTTGAATGCATAAGTGGATTCACCACCCTCAAATACCCCCATGGCACTCAAATTATGCAATTTCTACAATTAATATATGTGACTCTAAGATTTTTTAAAGATTTCCAATAGGAGTCCGAACAAAACAAACTAGAAAAGGTCCAAAACCTAGAATATTTAGACTACTCATTTTCAAAATGTAAATGATGTGAGTTGTCTTAAAATGAGTCAAAATGCTGGGACAAAGTTCCATGGTAAAAATTCCTATCAATCAAGTGAAACTATAACTTCTCTCAAAATTTCTATCAAATTTGAAGAAGAATTTTAACCCAAAAAATTTGAATTTATCCACTAAACATAAATTTTATCTAACAATTATGTTTTCATTTTAATTGTTGCAAAACTTAGATCATAAAATTTTAGCTCTAAAATTTGTAATTTATTATTAATAAATTAAATTATTAAAATTTTAAAAAGTAATAAAAATATAATTATAAGTTAAATAAATAAATAAAATTATACATTTTTTAATTACATAGGGAGCAGTATATGGACAACCAAAACACTTTAGAAACACCAAAATTCCACATAAGATTAATTGTTGAAAGTGCAATTCAGATTTCTCATATAAGAAATTAAGCATTTAGTTTCAGAAAGACCAGTGTAATCGCTGAAATTATATGTTTGAGATTTCTCATATAAACTGCAATTTTCAGACTAGGGAATAAGAAAAAAAGAAACGTCCAGAATAATGGAGCGTTTTGGTTGCTGCAACCAGGAATCAAACGGATTTATATGTTTGACGGAGCGAGAATCGAACTCGGAACCTCATTGACAAAGAAAGTAAGATTAACTCAGAAAGATGTTACGACCTCATTGACAAAGAAAGTAAGATTAACTCAGAAAGACGTTACGAGTCGACTGAACCAGGATTCAAAACATAAAAACACACCTATCTAATGGAAAATTCCATCCATTCAAATATAACCGTTTTTTAAGTCAAAACATAAAAACACACCTATCTAATGGAAAATTCCATCCATTCAAATATAACCGTTTTTTAATGTAATGAAAAGATGAAAGAGTCTTCCATCTACATTGGGTTCATCATGGTTATTCAATTCAAAATTTGGTAAACATTGTCAAGTTGCAACCCTAAACACAATTTTAATGGCAATGACATCTCCCTGAGAATGTTTTAGTTATTTTGATATTGTATCATGTTGTTACACTAATACCTCAACAATGCCCAAATTTCAATACCACTTTGAATCTTTTATCTTTAACAACTACACTACACATTTTTAATGTCAATACAATAATCAACTACTTATGTCGCTTCCTTGATTAGACTAATCATGTTAGCATTAACTCATAATTGAAAGTGATTACACATTATACACAATGGCTTATCAAAGTTTAGTCTAATCATTAGCAAGATTGCACATCACTTAGGAGTAAAATCTAACTATGATGCTTCAATTTTTACTTAAATCGGATATTATATTTTGGGGCACTCTTACATATTTGATGAATGAATCATGATATTTAGAATTTTTTATTTGAATTGTTTGATGCATTATGATTGTGTGCTTCAACTTTATAATCACTTGTAAGCTTAAGCTTTATAATCATTAGGTTTATATGAATTTATATGGTATATCGTTTTGATGTTGCTAATTAAGTATTGAGAATGACCTTAAGAGGGAAATAAGTAATGAGAACACAAGAAGGAGTCAAGACTCCGTGTTGAGCTCACCTTCGAACTCTATGCATTTAATTTGTTATGCATCACCTCCAAAGCCTAACACAAAAATTTCATTTTCCACAAACAAATTTTGTGATAGGCTTCCATTGGCATTCAAATGGGATTTTGACACATTCAAAGTGGCATGCATGCATGTAGGTTCCTCATGGAATATGCAAATTCTCAGTAACACATATGGTTGAATTGCACCATGCCTTTCAAGGAAAAAATAAAAGATGTTTGGTGACATAATTCAAGATTCAAATCATTGTGGAGGGATTTTGTTGATATTATTTCCTTTAGAAGAAGAAAAGGTCAAATCAAGAGGATTCTATGTGGAAAAACATGGCACACACCCTTCCTCAATTTTTAGAAGTGAAACTCCAATGTTTTTTGGGGCAATTTCACATTCTCAAACAAGTTCATATACTTTAAAAAGATGCTTGAAAAGAATGAAATAAAATAACAACAAGTAGATAGCACCCATAAAGGTGTTGTAATCGTTAATTCAATAAAATCATTGTCGAAGAAAAGGACCAAACAAGTTCTTGCATACTGGACTTTAACTTTTAACTTTACTTCAGACTTATGGTACAACACTAAAAAAGGGAAAAGCTAATGCAAAAAAAAACAAAATACATTGCATGGAACAACAAAAATGAAAAAAATTCATCGCATGGAATGGAATATACAATTAAACAACAATGAAAAAAATTCATCGCATGGAATGGAATATACAGTTAAACAACAATGGCACATTAACCAAATGAAGCATCATTTGAGAGATTTGAACTCCCGCAAGGAAACCTCGTGTACTTAGCAGGAACATGCCTTAACCAGTCGACCTAAGCAACATAGACATTAAACATCAACCTGTTTACTAATTTATTGGTTAAATGAGCGCATGAATGAATAAACATTGAAACGGATCCTTTGGCCTTCCCAAGCTAATGATACACTTTTAGTTTCTTTGCAACTATAGTGGATCAGCTAAGTCTCGTGCATGGGGTGGGAGAGGATCGAACTCTCAACCTCTGGGTTGCTCAAGGACTAGCCATAAGACTTACGCACTAACTGATTGCCACCACCCCACTATGATAATTATCATAGTGTAAAAGCAATTGATATCTATGCCCAAATTTTATTAAGGCTTTGGATCCTCTTGTTCCTTCATTGCTAAAATTTTCTATATTGATATTGGTTTAATTAGTCCCTATCGAATGCCAGGGTAATTATTATAATCAATTTGTCATTGGATACCAATTAATTTGGGTTGACTTGCAAATAATTTGTACTTTAACCAAAGTTTGTTTATTGTATAACATTAAAAATAAAATAAAATCTCTTATTTTTGCGATATACTATTGGCTAATAGTTTCGATGTCTTATTGTCATGCTCTCACAAAATGTGAAATCATAACCTAAGTTTTAACATAGCAAAGATCACCTTGTGCAATATGCAATATGTCAGAACAATAATAATGACCTAATAAACAATAATAATGACCTAACAAACAATAATAATGACTTGCTATGAATCTGACGAATGAATTTAATGCATGAATTCACCGATGCACGGCCTTTTTGGGCACGTCCTTCTCTTGCTCCATAGTCTATTCTCTGAGTTGTGCTTCTCATAGTTCTTCCTCAACAAGAGTGGCAACTGTTGAGCTTCTTGTACTTCTTCTTCAACAATAGTGGCAACTTCTTCCTTCGATCTTTTGTGAAAACAACATATAGAGTAAGCATATTGTTATTTGAAGCTTGACTATTTAGAAATTATTCAAGTTCCTAGACAAATGGAAGACGAGATTTTTCCTACGCACTGTTTGATAGTTTGCACACAATACACCATCTTAGTGGGGGAAGGTTAGTGATTGGCTAAGTACTCTATCTTAATGGTACCCCCCTTCCTATTGTACAATTAGTGAAGCATAAGTAGATACAATCCATGAAACCTTCAAGAATACTAGAGCATATATATCAGCAATCAATTATTTGTTGATGTCAGACAACTATGAATATAGAGATGCTTAGCCTACCATGGAAGCATATAAAGTTGTCCATGCACACGCAGGAACATTGGGATCTTCCTTGTTTGACATTTTAGTTCCAACAATGGCCTCCATCACTTCTCAGAAAATCTTCCAATCTTGTCAAATTCAAAAACATATGTATTGCTCTAATCATTTCCCATCCTAGAAAAGGGTTGAAAGCATTAGACCTCAAATACAAATATGCCGTTGTCTTGCTCAAATGTCTTCTTCAAGGTTTCTTATGTTCTTACTTCAAAGGGATATGTGCTTTGGCTTTCTCTTTAGTTTTAGACTATTCAAGTCTGTTGTGAGATTATTCTTCAAAGGTCCAATACTTCGTTTAACACTTGTTCCAAAACACTTTACAACTCATCTCATCATATCTATCCACAATATTAAGCAAATATGATTATTTTCCATCCCTTATGACAATCAAATGTACTCTTCAAAACATTTCTTCAACTGTTTATAATAGTTCATCAAAGATTCCCTCGAATGATGGTCCAGTGGTTCATCTTCTTAGGATACTCTATGTAATCCCAAGATCAGTCTTATCAACAATACTTGTACAGTCAATGATTTCCTATTTCAAGTCCTCAAGTGGCACTTAAGATCGGTTCTTAACATGTCCATTTTAGCTCTTCAAAATGATCTTGTAGTAAATTCTTGTTCAATGCTTTGATATTCTCAAGCCTTTAAGTAGTCCACATCAGGTGTACTTACACAATATAAAAAATGTATGGTGTACTTACACATGACCACTACCCCATGCTCTTACAAAGAGATACCCAACATGATGGCTTGCTTCTAGAATTCATATGTGTATTCTTGTACACTCTATCCTTGTTCTTGCTGAAGGCATTGTGATTTCATACACTTTTTCTCTTCTTAGACTATGAGATAGAACTATGCTTTCAATAGTTGCTTGAAATCCTCCCATTTTGTAACCATGGACTTTTTCCTAGCCTCAATACATTTATGACAAAGAAATAGGATAAATTTGGATCAATTATATTTCATGAACAATAAAAAAATTTGTTTCTAGCAAAGAAGTCTCTATTTTATTGACTGTATGGCGACATGAAAAGCCATGAATGGTGACAATACCACTTGGTGACACTCTTATCCCTTTTAGTAGAAAAGGTAGTACATTTATAGAGTTGTAGCAAGATTGGGATTCATGTAGTAGATCATTAGGTCACTCAAAATATTGTAGCAGCCTCTAGAATTGGGATTGAAATTGCTCTCATAACCAACATATCGCATAGCTCTCCCAACATAACATAGTATGTACACAAATTATCAACCGAGCAAAATAAATCTATTGTAATTATTTTATTTTAGAAATACCAAAATAAACTTCTCACTATTTCAACCAACTATTCAACTTATCTATGTTAAGTTGACCATCATAAGTTGGTATTTCAAGTTTCACTTATATCTTATAAATGGAATATTGGAAGATGAAGGAAAATAAATGTTATTTCTCAAGAGTTTCTAATCTTCTCTCCTTTGTAATATTTTAAAGTGTCTTAATAGTCGTGTCTCTTCCACACATTTTGTAGATGGCCGACTAGTATTTGCCTCTTTCTTTAAGACTTTCATCCATCTATGAAGACTTCCAAACTGGACATTAGGCTGCTAGGTCTCTTAGGATTGTTTATGACTATCCAAAGATAGAGTATACTCTCAAGCCTCTTCACCAAATGCATTAGGGTTTCAACCATGACCCACTAGGCTTGTTTTGCATCATACAAGCTTAAAAAAATGTGATCAATGGTTATCCCATATATTTTAAGGTTCTTCCCATTGACCAAGGCTACTCTAAAAATAAGGTCATCCTCTTAGGTCTATTTGTAAGATGATCTAAAAGTTCATCACTAAAACTCATCAAAATGATATCCAAATATGTCCTCAATGTCTGCTATTTGTTTTGACTTTCCATCCATTTGACCTCAATGACCCCAATTGACATCAATGACAACACACTTTTTTTTTAAAGAAACTAGAAAATTAAAATTAAAATAACTGCAAAATTGCAGAAGAAGTCATCAAATACATTGTCTAAAGCCAACAATTCTTATCCTCTATTATAGTATATCTGAGCTATTTTCTCATGGAGGTCTGCTCTATACATTCTAATTATCCATTCATTACATATATTTCCATTGTATATTCTGTAAAATTTGCCTAAAATCAAAACACAAAAGCATTTAACCATAAAATTTACTAAAATTGGGCATTTATGTCATTGTTGGTCTTCACTTTCCTATCCTTCTTATACCCTCCTTCAATTGTTTGCGTCCTCGCTTTCCTCATCAGTTGTTTCATCCTTGGTTTCGTTGTTTTCCTCCTCCATATGCATAGGGAGATTCAAATCCAGGGTCACAAACTGTCTTGGAGACGATTCCTCCATTGAAACTTCAGGAGTTGGATTGGTCCTCATTTCTTCAATTGCTGATCTGAGAGCGTCACACTCATCTTCAAGCCTTTGTTATTTGACTTTCTACCCTACCAGGATTTCGAAGGTGGTCAACTGCTGCAGTGAGATGACTTGGATTTGAATTTGTAGAGATTGCAGAGACGGCTCCCTTTCCCCTTCTTTGAATAATTCTACTTTAATTCACGTTGGATTCCGCTTCGCAGCTTCCTCCTTTATTTTCACCTCCTTTCTCTTCCTGTCCATTGCGTTTATAGCGATGAAGAGCTTTCTCTTACTGCCAAACTAAATCTCTAAGCACTATTTCTTCCTCCTTCTCCATCTTCTCATGCGACCCAAATTGCTTAACTACGAGATCTAGGGTGTTCATTGTATTATGGATCTAATTCTCCCGGTTCGTGCCTCCCATCTTTTCTCTTGAATGTTGATTAACAACCTCGATCTTACTCAGGCATGTTTGCAATCCTTTGTTGTCAATCCATTGTACTTCCATTCACTAATGTTGTGAATTCACTGATATCATCCTCCAACAGATATGGTGGTTGCCCCTTTGCACGAAGGCTGAGTAGTGCAATGGATGATTCCTCATGTGCGCTATAAATTCGACTGTCCAAGAAATTATGCCAACATATGTCACTCTTGGTTGCAATTGATTTCATGTTGCCACCTGACTAATTCAAAATCCTCCCTTGATATATTTACACTCGATGGAGCAATTACGGGATGGGCTTGCTGCTTATGTGCCCATTTATCCTAGGTGATTCCACCCCCTCTCTTGTGGCCTTATTTGCTTGCATATCAGCTCCCTTATCATTTTGTCTAATAATGTGGAGCTTCTTTACATCCTTGAATTCTCACACTTTTTTTAGAAAATTCCTGAATATTGATTTAAGTTTCATATCGGTTGGAAGGATCTGGATCTTAGATGGTTTATCACCAATTCCGAATCCCTCAATATAATTAACGAGTCCCAACCATTCTCTTTGGCTAAATTGATACCAAGTAGGAGTGCTAGCGCCGCCGTTTGATTGTTTGTCACAATTCCAATGCTCCAGGCATATTGAATTCTTCTAATTCCTCCTAGGGAAGAAATATCCTCACCTGCATCTGTCGCCTCGGTCGATCAATGAAAACATACTTTTAATACAACCAACTAGAAATTATAATTACATATGTATAAATTTTTAAACCATATAGCTGGAAGTAGACCATTGACTTATCGAAAGAAATAGGTTATCTGCCAGCTATCAACATTACCAAACACTAAACATTTATGTTTACAAAATAAGCCATCCGCATAAGTTCTAAAATGATAATTTCATTAAAGTGTGAAGCTCGACCATTTTGAGTGACAAGAAAGATGTTTTGGGAGATTGTTATTTTTAGTAGGTGGAGCTAGGGAGCTCTCATGGCAGATTTGACAACACATACTTGTTCCTTATGATCATGCAAATTTATTTATTGAGACCATTTTCACTGGCATGTGATTTTTTAGAGGAAATGTTGTTTTTAGTGGTGGAGTTAGGGATCTTAGATGGCTTCCTGAAAATAGTCAACATATTCTTGTTCCTTTTCCACATGCTTCATTAGAATGTTGACCACCTAAAACTCAAAAACAACATAGTCAAGCCATTGCTTCCTTTTGAACTTTGGTTGATTGAAACAATTCTAATGATACTAGTCTTGGACAACAATATCTTGGAATTCTTAAACAATGTCTTGAAATTGTGTAGAGGCGAGATGTGAATTTATTGTAACTCTAAAATATGAAAAAAGTGTTGATGCTCTACAATGAATATATAATAGAAAATGTTGAGATTCTAGAGTGTTGATTTCACTTACATAAGGGCTGGTGCAAGGTAATGATACCCAATTATGACATGTTAGTTGCAATGACATTATGGAAAAACAGAAATATTATCATTAAAATAAATTTATAAAGGTAGCTACAAAACTTTTTCCGATTAGGTGTAAAAAGATGAAACGTAGAAAAACGGATGACCTTCCGGAATATATAACTTTTATTTATGGAAAAGTGGTACAACCACCCCAAAATGTCATTATTCGAAGATTGGTATGTTATTTTTTTTTTAAAACATAATGCACATGTTTTTGTTGACCCACCTGTTTGCTATGTAAATTTTCAATTTATGAGAAAAAAAATATGTAGAGGCGTAGGCAACAGACAAATCTTGTGCGGGGCTATTTTTCCAAAATTTTGAAAGTTAATTTTATATATTTTTTTAAATTATCGAAGTCAATGAAGCCCTAAAACGACATGGTCAAGCATTGATTCACCATATCATGGTTTAAAAATAATCAAAATACTTTTTTTTTTTAGGTTGTATGTATTTTCGTACTCTTTTGCGAGTTCTTTTCCGTTTTTGAAATAGATAAGCCAATCAAAAGTTATAGGCCAAATAAACGACCTATGTTTTTTACAAATTTGACATGAGTGCACTTAAAAATGAATTAAAAATAGAAAACAACAACAAATCTATTCAAAAATTATATATTTAGAATCTACACACAGAGCTCAACAAGTGTGTGCAATTTCATCTGCAGTGCACTCGTGGAGCATATGCGGAACTAGTTATCAAAAACATGAAGTTACAGCATTTGATGTGTTCTGCCATAAATCAGACATAACTCAGGCCGAGCCTCAAGGTGCAATTCGAAGCTAATTCCAAGCCTGCAAGGGCACAAAAAAAAAATTGAATTTAGACATGCGTGCGCGCAAATGTGGTGCGCATGCATGTCTATAGGCGCGCATGCAGATTTACATGCGTGCACGCGTAGTTGAGTGTACATGTTATTTGCACACATTTTATTTTTCAAAAACAAGGTATCCCTTTATATGTTTTCTTTAATTTCCTTTCTCACGGGGATACATAAAGTTGACAAAGGAAATTAAAGAAAACATATAAAGGGATACATAAAGTTGACAAATGAAATTAAAGAAAACATATAAGTTGTAGCGAAAAAATAATAGGGTACAAACTGAACTGAGGAGATTCGAACTTGCAACCTATGTCTAGTCCCAAGGCTACCACCTTCAAGATTGAAGTGCAGCTGACAATGGAAGACACAAGTGTAGTTTATTACCACTGTGCGAATTTAATTTGACCTTATCAATCAATTCCCATCGCCATTTCCTCTCATACGATGTCCCACAGCCATTTCTCTCGCCACCCACTCTTCATTCATTTTGCATGCATTTCACTATGCAACCGTCTCAGATTCTCACTGCATTTCCCTCAATTAGTTTCTCAATTCATTATGACCCACGCCCATCGTCCGAGGAGTGTTGACAACAGTCTTGAGTTTCAGCTTGGCAACGGTGACGATTCATGGTATTACATTTCCCTTTGGCTGCAACATGGCAAACCCATAGTTCACTACGAAGGTTTGCCTAACAAATGTGATGGTTTGGGTTCCGTGCCCCCGGAGCAAATGATGACAAAGATCTTTATGATGATGATGATGGTGATGATGATGATGATGAGATGATGATGAAATGATGATGATGATGATGGTGATGATGATGAATATGTTGATTATGATGACAATGGTGATGAAAATGATGATGAGGATGATGGTGATGATGATGATGATGATGGTGATGAGGATGATGGTGATGATGATGATGATGATGGTGACGATGGTGATGATGATGATGATCATGACATCATCATCATCATCATCATCATCATCTTCATCTTCATCACCATAACCATCATCCTCATCGTCCTCCTCTTCATCATCATTGCCATCTCGCCCTTCCTCATCAACATCTCCATCATCATCATCTTCATCATCATCATCATCATCTTCATCCCCATCACGATAATCATCAACATCTTCATCATCATCATCATCATCATCCTCATCACCATCATCATCACTATCAACATCTTCATCATCATTGTCATCTCCTCCATCCTCACTAACATCATCATCATCATCATCATCGTCCTCCTTTTCATCATCATTGTCATCTCCCCCTTCCTCATCAACATGTCCATCATCATCATCTTCTTCATCACCATCATCATCATCTTCATCACCATCGTCATCATCATCAACATCTTCATCATCATCACCATCATCATCATCATCTTATTCTTCATCACCATCGTCATCATGATGATGGAGATGTTGATGAGGAAGGGGGAGATGACAATGATGATGAAGATGTTGATGGTGATGGTCATGAAGATGTTTATGATGATGACGATGGTGACGAAGATGATGATGATGATGACAATGGTGATGAAGATGATGATGAGGATGATGATGATGACAATGGTGATGAAGATGATGATGAGGATGATGATGATGATGGTGATGATGATGATGACGATGTTGAAGAGGATGATGGTGATGAGGATGATGATGGTGATGATGAGATGATGATGATGATGATGGTGATGGTGATGAAGATGTTGATGATGATGATGATGGTGATGAAGAAGAAGATGATGTTGATGATGATGAAGAAGAAGATGATGATGGAGATGTTGATGAGGAAGGGGGAGATGACAATGACGATGAAGATGTTGATGGTGAAAAGATGGTGATGATGATGGTGATGATGATGATTATGATGGTGATGATGATGGTGGTGATGAGGAGGAAGAAGATGGTGATGAAGATGTTGATGATGTGACAATGGTGATGAAGATGATGATGATGATGATGGAGAAGATGACGATGGAGATGTTGATGAGGAAGGGGGAGATGGAAATGATGGTGAAGATGTTGATGGTGATGTTGATGGTGATGATGATGGTGATGATGATGATGATGATGGTGATGATGATCAAGATGTTGATGATGATGACGATGGTGATGAAGATAATGATGAGGATAATGATGATGATGGTGATGATGATGATGATGATGACGATGGTGATGGTGATGAGGATGAAGATGATGATGGAGATGTTGATGAGGAAGGGGGAGATGACAATGATGATGAATATGTTGATGGTGATGTTGATAGTGATGATGATGGTGATGATGATGATGATGAGATGATGATGACGATAATGACAGTGATGATGATGATGAAGATGTTGATGATGATGATGATGGTGATGAAGATGATGATGAGGATGATGATGATGATGATGATGATGATGATGATGACAATGGTGATGGTGATGAGAATGATGGTGATGAGGAGGATGATGATGATGATGGTGATGAAGATGAAGATGATGATGATGATGATGATGAAGATGATGGTGATGATGAAGAAGATGATGATGATGATTCATCTGCATCATCATCACCATCATCCTCATCATCACCATCGTCCTCCTCTTCATCATCATTGTCATCTCCCCCTTCCTCATCAACATCTCCATCATCATCATATTCTTCATCATCATCATAATCATCATCATATTCATCACCATCGTCATCATCATCAACATCTTGATCACCATCACCATCACCATCACCATCATCATCATCATCATCATCATCTCATCATCACCATCATCATCACCATCAACATCTTCATCATCATTGTCATCTCCCCCTTCCTCATCACCATCACCATCATCATCTCATCATCACCGTCATCATCACCATCAACATCTTCATCATCATTGCCATCTCCCCCTTCCTCATCAACATCTCCAACATCATCATCATCTTCGTCATCATCATCAACATCATCTTCATCATCATCGTCATCATCTTCTTCATCCTCATCACCATCACCATCATCATCATCATGGTGATGAATTGATGATGGTGATGATGGTGATGATGATGAAGATGTTGATAATGATGACGATGGTGATGAAGATGATGTTGATGATGATGAAGAAGATGATGATGTTGGAGATGTCGATGAGGAAGGGGGGGATGAAAATGATGATGAAGAGGAGGATGATGATGACGATGAGAGGAGGATGATGATGATGATGGTGTTGATGATGATGATGATGGTGGTGATGATGATGGTGATGAGGATGAAGAAGATGATGATTATGGATATGAAGATGTTGTTGATGATGATGATGATGGTGATGAAGATGATGATGATGATGATGAAGATGTTGATCTGATGATGATGGAGATGTTGATGAGGAAGGGGGAGATGACAACGATGATGAAGATGTTGATGGTGATGATGATGATGATGATGATGGTGATGATGATGATGATGATGATGATGATGGTGATGATTATGAAGATATTGATGTTGATGATGATGACAATGGTGATGAAAATGATGATGATGATGATGATGATGATGATGATGAAGAGGATGATGGTTATGAGGATGGTGATGGTGATGATGAGATGACGACGATGATGATGGTGATGGTGATGAAGATGTTGATGATGATTATGATGATCATCTTCATTATCATCACCATCATGCTCCTCATCATCATCGTCCTCCTCTCCATCATCATCTTCATCATCATCACCATATTCATCATCATCATCATCATCATCTTCAACATCATCACCATCATCATCATCATCATCACCATATTCATCATCATCATCATCAGCATCATCAACGTCATGATCATCATCATCACCATATTCATCTTCTTCATCATCATCATCATCAGTGTCATGAGGATGATGATGATGATGGAGATGAGGATGATGGTGATGAGGATGATGATGATGATGGTGAATATGGTGATGATGATGATCACGATCATGATGGTGATGAGGATGATGGAGATGAGGATGATGATGATGATGGTGATGATGATGATGATGATGATGATGATGATGATGACAGTAATCATCATCAACATCTTCATCATCATCATCATCATCATCATCACCATCATCATCCTCATCACCATCATTCTCATCATCATCATCATCGTCCTCCTCTTCATCATCACCATCATCATCATCATCCTCACCATCATCATCATCCTCCTAATCATCATCATCGTTCTCCTCTTCATCATCATTGTCATCTCCCCTTCCTCATCAACATCTCCATCATCATCATCATCATCATCATCACCATCATCATCATCATATTTCCATATTCATCATCATCATCATCATCATAATCATCATCTTCACCATTATCATCATCATCTACATCATCCTCCTCATCTTCATTGTCATCTCCCCCTTCCTCATCAACATCTCCATCATCATCATCATCACCATGTCCTCATCATCATCGTCATCATCATCTTGACATATTCATAATCATCATCATCATCATCATCTTGACATATTCATAATCATCATCATCATCATCTTCACCATCATCGTCAGCATCTGCATCATCCTCCTCATCTTCATTGCCATCTCCCCCTTCCTCATCAACATCTCCATCATCATCATCATCTTCATCATCATCATCACCATGTTCTCATCACCATCATCATCATCATATTGACATATTCATCATCATCATCATCATCTTCACCATCATCGTCATCATCTGCATCATCCTCCTCATCTTCATTGTCATCGGCCCCTTCCTCATCAACATCTCCATCATCATCATCATCTTTGTTAAATTTTCAGAATTTACTTCAATCTGATCTAGGATCTTAACTGAGAGAACAACATGTACAGCATATCAATCATGGACACAATAATGCAAGCACACAAGAGACACAGAGTTTACTTGGAGAAAACCATAAAGGTGAAGAACCCCAATAACTTTCTCAAAGATAGATAGAGCAATGATAGAACCAGAATACAAGAGATAGTATTCTCCTAGCAACAGAGCCTCCTCCTCCACAAGTGCGCCACTCTCCCAAGTGTGAGTGAGAGAATAGATTGTGTAAAATGAGAGAGACACACTCTCTATTTATCCACTAACTTGACTTGACCTTTAGTCAACTAGGTCGGCCTCAACTTAACCACTTAGCATAATGTTGATTAGGCCGACCCCCACTAGGGTGGTCTAATAACCCTTTGACCCACATGGCCGACCCCCAATAGGGTGGTCTAATAACCCTTTGACCCACATGACTTATACAGGGCCGACCCCAACAAGGTGGTCTAATAACCCATCAAGTATAAGTTACGACACTTACAATATAAATGACGACACTTCCGTATAGAGGAATAATAACATCTCTATAGGAATACAATATACATATATGTGAAATACATTCTGAATTTACACATACATCAACACTCCCTCTTAACTAGGAAGGTATTTCTCGACACAGGTCTTCTAGCACAAGTCTTCTTCTCTACATCATCGTCACTGGATAATCATCATCGTCACTGCTGCTGCTATCTCAATCAATCTCTGAATCTAGTCATCATAGGAAGTTCTAAAGAGCCAGTCCTTTTTCATACTAGATGTAGGCCCACCACCTGCAGGTCTTCGTCATCACTGGCCATACTTTGGAATCCTCAGGACTTATTACGTGCGTCACAAAACCTCAAAAGAGCATCCCAGGCTGTTACGAGCACACGACTCTACCTATAGGATCTCCTAGGGCCATATTATATGTGACCTCACCACAAAACCTCGCAAGAGCATCCCAGGCTGTTACGAGCAAACAGCTCTACCTATAGGATCTCCCAGGGATAGATTATATGTGGTCATCACAAAACCTTGCAAGAGCATCCCAGGCTGTTACGAGCACATAGCTCTACCTATAGGATCTCCCAGGGACAGATTATATGTGGTCATGGCAAAACCTTGCAAGAGCATCCCAGGAATTATTACGGGCACACATCCCAACCTATCGGATCTCCCAGGGACATATTATATGCCATAGGAGAAAACCTTGAAAGAGCTTCTACCAGATATCCCAGGGCCAGATTATATGCCATAGGAAAAACTTCAAAAGACTATCTACAGATCTCCCAGGGCCAAATTATATGTCCTCCCAGAGAAAAACCTCGAAAGAGCATTTGCCAGATATCCCAAGGCCAAATTATATGCCATAGGCAAAACCTCGAAAGACTATCTACAAATCTCCCAGGGCCAAATTATATTCTCATATGCACAACCTAATCCACGGCCATAGAGTATCAACCTAATACTCACCATACATCATCCTGATGTATACATGATCATCCTGATCATCATCACTGCAACATCCTGCTACAAGTCATCTAGAGAAACATCCTGAAGCTCGTCATCCATGATCATCCTGATCATATCATGCATCTACCTGATGCATACCAAGTATCTACATGATACATATCATCATACATGATCCACCTGATCATACAATGTATCCACCTGATACAAATACAAATACATGATCCACCTGATCATACATGATACATATCAACATACATGATCTACCTGATCATACAATATATCCACCTGATACATATACAGACACATGATCCACCTGATCATACATGATACATATCAACATACATGATCTACCTGATCATACAATGTATCCACCTGATCATACATGATACATATCAACATACATGATCTACCTGATCATACAATGTATCCACTTGATACATATACAGATACATGGTCCAAGCATCCAACATGATGCGTACATACATAAATAATCCAACGGATCATATCTAGCATCCAACATGATGCATACATACATATACATATAAATGATCCAACTGATCATATCCAACATCATCTTGATGCATATATAGAGCAGTAACTGGAGCATCGTCCTAATGCTCATCATCCAGCGCTTACATCCACAGCCATGTGAAGGATCCTCCTTCCAACATGCTTGGAATGGCCTCTGCAAATGTGTCCATCACTTCTTCCTCGAAGTGTCATCAATCCGAAGAACACCAAGCCTCTCTCTGAAGTACTCGAACTTCACTCTGGATAGTGGTTTCGTCAGCACATCTGCAATCTACTCGTCCGTCACAATGTACAAGAGCTTCACAGTTCCTCTCTGCACCATATCCCTGATATAGTGATATTTGATCTCTATGTGTTTCGACCTGTCATGAAACACTGGGTTCTCAGACAGCTTCACACAACTATGGTTATCACAAAAGATAACAGTAGCATCCAATGGGAGATCAAATAACTCAGATAGTAGCTTCTGTAGCCATACTTCCTCACAACTAGCTGAATAGGCTGCAACATACTCTGCCTCAGCTGTACTCAGTGCTACGCAGGACTGCTTCCTGCTAAACCAAGAGATCACACCTAATCCCATACTGAAGCAGCATCTAGATGTGCTCTTCCTATTTGCAGCACTGTCAGCCCAATCTGAATCAACATAACCCTGTAGGTTAAACTTTTGATTCGCTTCATACTTGAGCCCATAATACACCGTACCCTTCAGGTACCTCAGAACATGCTTTACAGCAACCAGGTGAACACTCCTCGGATCCGTTAGGAACTGGCTCAATGCGTTCACCACAAAGCAAATATCTGGCCTCGTGGTCGTCAGTTACATCAAGGACCCAATCATCTGACGATACATAGAGACATCAACCGGCTCATATGAAGCATCACAAGGAAGCTTCAGATTCGATGCCATAGGTATGGCCATGGCCTTGCAATCCATCATCCCGAACCTCTTCAGGATCTCTACTGCATACTTCCCTTGTCCAAGGAAGATTCCATCTGCACTCTACCACACCTCCATGCCAAAAACAATAGTGCATCAGCCCCAAGTTCTTCATCTCGAACTTGGCAGCAAGCTTCCGCTGCGTGTCGGAAATCAATCTATCTTCACTTGTAACAAACAGGTTACCCACATACAAAAGTAGTATCACTGGATTGCCTTCCTCAATCTTGTAGTAAAGGTTGGAATCCGCTTTACTCTTGGTAAAGCCCAAACTGGATAGAAAGCTATCTATCCTACCAAGTTTTTCACACATATATGACTACACCATTCAAGAAGGTTGTCTTGAAATCGATCTGGTGTATCTTCTATTTCATCACTTTTATGTTTCTCTATGCTGCCATCTGCAGCATGCTTGATCTGATGGTTCCATTTGGAAGTCACAACAGACTTCCCTTCAGCTCTTGGGACCACATCCCAAACATCGTTCTTCATGATCAACGGATCATGGCATTCTTCCCGTATCCTGGGAACTTCAATATCTTCAATAGATAATTTTGTTGCTTGAACAAATGTTGTAGTCCTTCTTTTGTAGGTGAAGGTATACGGTCTTTTCTACAAAACAAGTTAAATTGCATGATTAGAAACATCTCATAATTTTCAGACAAATTCTTACACATAAAGAAATATGTCATACAGTCATGCAATTATCTTAGCCAATGCTTCAATACAACATTTATCCATGTTCCACAACTTTCTAGATGCCTTCTAGTCTCTACCAGAACATTGTTAAGAGTTTTCACTACTCCCAACATGTCAGCAAAGAGGTTTCATTCTATATAAGTAGCACTGGAATGTTGTACAGTGCCATAGGCCACTTACCCATCACATGCATATCAGTAGTATACTATTCATTAATGCAATCATTCTAATATGCACAATACATATCATAAGTCTAGGAACATGAGCATATACATCATTGAACAATTTTATTTAAACAAACAAATATGCAAGAAATGATAATTAAAAATACTTATCTTTGTTTGGTTGCTGGGTGGACTCCCTCTGAGTCTTTGCTTCTTTGTAGGAGCTTCTGAAGTAGCTTCTTCTACACCTTTCTGTTGTGGATTGTAGAAAGATGGTCAACTCCCTCTGAATATTTGCGTCCTTGCAGAAACTACTGAAGAGTGCTCCTTTGCTTTCTTGCAGGAACAACTGGAGTGTGCTCCCTCTTGATCTTTGCTTCCTGGATTACCTGTCCTTGAACTTACATCCATCCTTAATCACTATGCATGCTTATTAGTATCATCATTGTGTTATCCTTGAGGTCTCATACATAATCACACATTTATTAGTATAATCTTAATACTATCAAAACACAATAATCTTAAACATGTATAGTCATGATCATTCACAGATAATAAACATTAGTATTCAAGGTTTCAGGGAAGTCTTCTTTTACTCATGCATATTCTTATTTGATCATAGGACTCTTCTGATTAGTTAAATCATCAATGCATAAACCCATGATTACTCAAACCTATACCTTCATGATTCTTCTGGTTAGTCATATCATCAATTATGGTAAGAAACATAATATGCATACAGCCATGACTATTCAAACCTATGACTTCATGAATAATCATTATCAACAACACAACAGTATAAGATCCTAACACAAGGTAGGATTCTAGCTTGATATAGGAAAAACATACCTGGATTAGCATGCTAGCTAGTTATGTATAACATACCCGCATAATGTCTTCTAGTTCTCTTCAGTGACTTGTGCTAGTAACCTGCATGTCTCATATTGTAGGACCAAGTTATACAAACCTCGAAAGTAGATCTTCTATGTGATCCATGACAATGGATGAATCTTTGTCTTCATGTCACCATGATCATATGTTCTTGAAGTAGAACATGATTTGTCTTTCTTGTTGTACCTTTTATGTTAGCAAACAACATAAACCTCATACAACATCACAATGCATTAGTACATTCATAAGTGTCAAAACCTTAATCAATGAATATCTTCTATTAAGGTGATACGACAAGTCTAGTAATTAATCAAGATTGTACTGTAATGATATGAAGACAAACATATGATAAAATTAACCATGAAACATACCTGTAAGCCATACCTATCAAGATTTCCTGTAATCTTCTTATGGAAGGACTTAGCCTCATCTCCCTCTGAGACAGGAACTTCTTCACTTATGCAAGTGACCAATCCATCTTCTTCTAGGATTAACCCAATCCACTTGATTTGCAAGAACTGGACCTGGAGCTCGATTAGGGTTTGTCAAGGAAACTCCAAAAATTCAAACTTTGAATTTCAAACTTCTGAAAGGATAGAAATATGCGTCTTGATGAGTTGATCAAGTTGGTATATTCAGAATTTGAAAACTGCAAAGTTTCACCTCTCAAAATTGCCTTTTAGATTTCTTGATTCACTAGGGAGGACCCTGAATTAGGGTTTGAGTTTCCCGGAACTTCACCCAACCAAAAGATTTGATTCAAAGCTCTAAGATTTGATTTTTCTGAGGAGCTTCCAGCCGTGGTCACAGATTTCCAAAATTCCAAGTTTTGCAGAAGCCCTAATTTTCCATCTTTCCGATCAAAGTCCCGAACTGGGGTTTGATCAAGCTCGGCCTTCTGCCCAACCAAAAAATTGGATCTTGGTCTCTAAATTTCGATTTTGATGAGTATCATCCAGCCGTGGTCTCCGATTAGAGAAATTCCAACTTTCTCCGAAGCCCTAAATTCCGGAAGCCATGAATGAAGGTGCTAAAAAATAATTATGTTTTGACAAAAATATGTACCTGATTGTTTCTAGTGTAACTCCAAAATTTTTGATCCTCAGGATCTGAAACATTTGCTTGAGATATCCTGACCTGTTATCTTTCCATCCTGACAGTTCTGACCTCAATTGGATTCTCTGAGAGAGAGTTATGCCAAGTGTCGCAACATGACCTGTTTATGGGATAATACAGGAGAGTGAACTTGTACGGCGTGCCACATGTCACTGGTTCAACTTCTGCCTCTAAATTTTTTTTCTGAGATAGCCCAACCTGTTATCTTTCCATCCCAATAGTTCTAACCTCAATTGGATTCTATGAGAGAGATTTATGCCAAGTGTTGCAACGTGAACTGTTTATGGGATAATACAGGAGAGTGAACTTGTACAGCATGCCACGTGTCACTAGTTCAACTTCTTCCTCTAAACAATTTTTGTGAGATAGTACCGTCTGTGTACTACCTGTCACTTTTTATGAAATTTCATTTGGATCTTCCTAGCCCAAGTTATGACCTTTTTCCCAAGGTCACCTGCTTTTGACTCAGATCTGGAAGAGGCAGAAACCCTATATTGTACAGATCATAAATCACAAAGTACAACGAATTAGAGTTTTTCCTTTGGACACAAGGTACATGGGGATCTAATCTTCGACTTGTAAAAGTTTCAGATCCTAAAGCTTCACCAAAATGGATTTATAGCGAAATTTCTACGATGATTGGTTTTTACTATATCAAGCCCTAGCATCGTAAGTGCAACAAGTGTCATACATGCCATATCATGCCTTCTTTCAGGATAGCTCTGATACCATGTTAAATTTTCAGAATTTACTTCAATTTGATCTAGGATCTTAACTGAGAGAACAACATGTACAACAAATCTACAGCATATCAATCATGGACACAATAATGCAAGCACACAAGAGACACAGAGTTTACTTGGGGAAAATCATAAAGGTGAAAAACCCCAATAACTTCCTCAGAGATAGATAGAGCAATGATACAAACAGAATACAAGAGATAGTCTTCTCCTAGAAGCAGAGCCTCCTCCTCGACAAGTGCGCCACTCTCCCAAGTGTGAGTGAGAGAATAGAATGTGTAAAATGAGAGAGACACACTCTCTATTTATACACTAACTTGACTTGACCTTTACTCAACTAAGTCGGCCTCAACTTAACCACTTAACATAATGTTGAATGGGCCGACCCCCACGAGGGTGGTCTAATAACCCTTTGAACCACATGGCCGACCCCCAATAGGGTGGTATAATAATCCTTTGACCCACATGACTTATACAGGGCCGACCCCAACAAGGTGGTCTAATAACCCATCAAGTATAAGTTACGACACTTACAATATAAATGACGACACTTTCGTATAGAGGAATAATAACATCTCTATAGGAATACAATATACAGATATGTGAAATACATTCCGAAGTTACATATACATCAACAATCTTCATCATCATCATCACCATGTCTTCATCACCATGTCCTCATCACCATCATCATCATCATCTTGACATATTCATCATCATCATCATCATCATATTCACCATCATCATCATCATCTGCATCATCCTCCTCATCTTCATTGTCATCTCCCCCTTCCTCATCAACATCTCCATCATCACCCCTAAACACCTAGAAGCACTTAAATGGGGGAGGGGCTCTAGCAATAAACCGACACATTTACATTTGTTGGGTAATAAATGGAGTGAATGTTACCCACCGAACTATACAACATTCAGCAGAGGTACGCATGCACTTGAAGTACGCATGCGCCTCTGGCACGTGCGCGTCCCTGCTGAAGATGAAATTTAGAAAAACACTTGCTCTCTTCTCCTGCATTTTCTCCCTGTTTCATCACACTTTGTTGGCTCTTTTCACGTGTAGCCCGACAAGCATCACCATTTTATGTTGAATTCAATCACCACTTGGTGCTTCCTTGACCATTTGGATAGAATACACAACATTTGGGGCTCTATTTGGCTATTTGGATTGAATACAAAACTCTTGGGCTCTATTTGGATCATTTGAGTGAATACACAACAGTTGGACTCTATTTGGCTTCTTGGATTGAATTCTCATGCTACTTGGACACACATGAACTCTTCTTACATATAGTGGACACATCAAAGGAGCACTTTACATTTGAAGCAAAGAGCAATCATAATCCTTGAGGTATGGTGACAATTTTATCTTGTTAAATGTATTTTAGTCTTCATTCACTTGTTTGAATGGAATCTATTTTTGTTTTTCCTCATGAATTGTATGATAGATCTATTTTAGTCTTCTTAATCTTCAACATAGACAATAAAAACATCTTACCAAAAAAAACTACAACATGCACCAAGCAATGCTTTCAACATTTCATGAAGATAATAAAAAAAAATTACTTGCATCACCACCATTAACATTTCATAATCACATTCCTCCATCTAGTAGACAAACATTTGTTGAATTCCTCAAGGTTTCACTACAACAACTCACACAAACACCTAAACAATTGAAAACTCTTAGTCTTTTGGGGCTATTTTCCCTCATCCATACCATAAAAATGAAGTGAGTATGAGCTTTTAAGATTATATGAAAACATTCTCAATAGATGTTGTTGTACATAATCAATTGCTACATCGAGATTTAATAATCATGCACATCGAGTTTTAATATCTTGTTTGTTGTTCATTCTTGCAGGGCTGATATTTTTGTTTTTCCAAAAAACGCATTGAATATGGGCAACAGATGTAATAATAAAAGAAAGTCTAGAAGGATGCAACTGCCCCCTAAAAAGGCCCGTGAGATAATAGAAAATGTCAGGTTGTACATGCAAAACCATAGAAATCAAAATGCCAGTGCCTTAGATCCATTAACAAGCAATGACGAAGTGGTTGAAGTCAATCAAATCTTGCCTGATGTCGAGTATGAAGGGATGGATGTTGAACAAGTTCTTAACTGGCAACCTCCCCAAGAAGAGCACACACATGGTGAACCCACTCCCTTGTAGGACCAATTTGTGAACGAAGGGCCACAACAAACCGTTGATGAGACTCGCACTTCCTTTCCGACTCCCTTGCCTCAACTATCAATTGGACAACGAAGAACTCCCAGACATATTCATGTGGATGAAAGTTCATTTTCAGGAATTGAAGGTAAGATGCCCAAATGCACTATTCATTTCCATTGTAGAAAGATAATCAAATATTTTTTTGAATTCAAAACCGATGCAGCAAAATGTCAAATGTTTCTTGCTTTGTTATAATCACATTGTCTAGCTCATGTTAGGAGAATTTTGGGCATAAAAGTAGTTATAAATTCAGAGGCCAACAATCATGTTGTTAGAAATCTACAATCTGCATTTAATTTGATTGGAAAAACTTCTCGTACAAAAGATTTTAATGCGGCCCATCGTGTATTGTCGGAATCGATTGTAGACAAATCCACAAGGCAATGTCGCCTACTATCACACACATGTAAAATATTTAAAGCAGATAGAAAGACTCTCCAAAAGTATTCTGACATTAGATAAAAACTTGAGACCCCATGCCAAAAAGATTGTTGTGCCTTTGTTGCTAGGTTACCTTGTTCAAACATGAAGCTCATTGATGCTGTTAAAGAACTAGTGCAAAAGTTTTGGCATGATAACACTAGACCGTCATCGAATCAAAGAGATGTTTTAAAGTTGAGAAAAGGTGTTAGTGGGGGTGAAGCCCATGTCAAGCACTTCCTTGACACGACACAAATATAATTCTATGAGAGGTTCAAGAATGAGCACACACAATTGAACTTGGGCCAAAGGTCCTTTGAAAAATGCAAACCCTGGTATGTTAGAATTTGCATTGATCGCAATACATGTTGTTGTAGATACCAAGTAGAATTTGAGTACTATTATGATACATATAGACATATATTTTGTGGTTTGCATACTAACATTGTGCAGGATTTCCCATCGTTACAACCATCGAATGCATCCAGATAATTTATACATAGCATAATGTGTCCAAGACCTGAAGGACAAAAATATTATAAAAGATCATGTTTATATGGGACATGCTCCAGTTCCAGTGGATTTGCATTATTGAGCCGCTGCATCCATGCAACCAAAGAGCACGAATTTGGGAGGATGTCAGTAGAAATGCAGAACTTCCAGTACATAACATATCAAGTAGATAGTTTGAAGGAAAGAAAAAAAATTGCATTGGTGAAGTCACAGGTAATCTAAGTTTACATACTTTCATACTATACATGTTGAATTTGTACATATATATCTAGATTGAAAATGTCACGTTGTATTAATGCCCTTGGTTTTGTGGCACCAGGTACAAATTTGAAATTTCATAAAGGAATTCTACCAAAAGACCGAGCAGTATGTACAACATGTCCATGTAGCACAATGGCAGGATGAATAGTACAGACAATGCAGGGACACCTTTCCCAATGGCACAATATTGTTGGTTGTGGACTTTGCTGAAAACTACACCCTACAGCCACAGAATGAGATTCAATTTCAATACTACCATTCATACCAAGTTACCATAATGGTCCATATCATGTATAGGTAGGCGCCAGAGAGCAGCAACGACATGAGGATAATATTGAAAGAGACAAACTTCAACATCAGTGACGACAGGTGCCACAACCTGCATTATGTGCAGCATTGCTTCAAAATTTTCTATGATCACCTGAAGGAGAGAGGTATACAGATGGATCAGCATTGGATATGGTCAGATGGTTGTGTAGGCCAGTTCAAAAATGCACATGTTTTCCATTGGTTAATTATTTTGCACAAGACTTATGATGTGCTGCATGTATGGAACTATTTTGAGACCGATCATGGAAAGGGAGAGCACGACGGGGCTGGAGCATGTCTCAAAACTGCCCTACGAAGGGAGGAGATGAGGTGCATGAGAGAGCCTCATATTCAAAATGCTGAATACATAGTTCGATGGTGCAAAGAAAAAATGTCAGACTGAACCACGGAGCAACACATACCAATAGGTAGAGGACATGTTGTCAGAAATTTATGGAATGTAGTTCATATAGATCAATCACATTCTTATAGTTGTAGTACTGTGCAAGGCACTCATGGATTTCATTCGGTTCGAAGCTCAAACAACCTCTTATTTGAAATATGGACATGAAAAGTTGCTTGCTTTTGTGGGTCTTGAAGCAGTTGTGAGTGGGATGAGTGCGAATCAATGGATTGGGTTTATGAATGGGATCATGTATCACTTGCAGTGGACCCACGTGCAGTTGTTGAAACTATCCAGTTAGAGGAAGGCCAATCCTATATTTCGAATGAATATGATCAGATATCTGATCTTGTACAGCCAGGTAAACATTTCTGCATGCATATCCCAGTTCCCTCCTTGTTTTTATAATTATCCAAGTTATCAAACCACTACTTGTTGGAATATGACCTTAAAATGCATTTTTGCAAGACACATCTATGTAATTGTCTCCCCGACATACAACGCAATTGGGACAAATTATTGGTTGGCACAATGCATCCAGGGGAAGAAAACCCTCCTCACATCATTAACCGATAGTGAAGGCATTACCTTTCTGACTGGATCGATGGTTGTTCGGGGGGGATATCTTATAGTAGATGGAAAGGGACCAAAGAGCAATGGCTACACATACACGGATTATAGACCAGGTTCACGAGTGTATCACTTTACGCCCCTCATCGTTGGTACAAACATCCAACTGCAGACAATGTCAATGAAGACATCAAACAAGTTACACTACTTACTACCTCATGCAAAGCATGAGAGGTTGTTCGAGACAATAAGAAACTGAGAGGATCCAGAAGGCCTAATTGATTGAGGTACATAGTGTAGCAATGTGATTGTTTATTTATGCACGATTAATGTTATTCATGTTAGATAGTTTATTTGATATCCTTATCTTATATCGTTTATTTGATGTCTAAGTTATGATTTATAGCCATGTGATTGTTTATTCATGCATGATTAATGTTATTCATGTTAGATAGGAATTTGACATCTTATATATTATATTGTTTGTTAGATGTAAGAGTTATGATTTATAGCCATGTGATTTTTTATTCATGCATGATTAATCCTAGAACCACTAATATAACCCTACAAACATACTCTAGCCCTATAAATCCTAGAAAGCTAAACTAACCCTAAAACACTAATTTAATACTAGAATACTATAAACCTAATCTAGTCCTAGAAACCTAAACTAGCCCTAGAAACACTAATCTAACCCTCAGAAACTAATCTAGAACTTGGATAAATATGAGGATCATTTGGGAGCTATGATTCTTCTTCATTGGCTTCTTGAGTTGGTTCTTCATTGCCTTCATCCACATAATAATGGATAATTTCATTGCTGTTCAAATATGTTGGCAACAAGGGCATGTTAAGGCTTTTTTCATTAGCGTTAGTAACAATATTCATTTTCATTTTCATCATGGCTTATGATAACCATTCATGCTAGGTTTTTTGGATTTGCAGTGTCATTTGTTCATTGAGGCTTCTTTCCACTTGACAACCTTCAATCATATTTGATTCAATAGTGTCATTTTGAATTGGTTTGAGAGAATATGTATGTGGTTCATGTGATGCAACAACTTCCATATTGTCTTGAGCTACTTCATCATCTAATTGAGTAGCACTCACATGTTCATCATTGTCACCTAATGGTTGGAAATTTCCTTGAGGGAGGCTTTAGACCTACCTCACCCATGTCAATGCTTGATTTTTTGGAGGTCGACCTCCCACCCCCACATGTCCTTTTCAAAAAAAAATTGTTCTCTTGGTTTTATGCCCACCCAAACTTTTTTCATGCTTTGGTTAACTTAAGGTATATCCCCAACCCCAAAAAATCTTATATTATGTTGATTATGTTGGTTATTGGATTCACCCAACAAAATTATATTTAACAATACACATATTCATAGATTTGGTTCCCCATGCTCATTGCTCACCCAAATCTATGTAGATTTTGTGTTTTTGCCCTTGTCCAAGCATCGTGTCATCAACGTAGGGTTTCCACTAATATATTCTAACTAGATACTAGAATCTTCTTGAGCAAATTTGATGGACAAATGCATAGAGATCTTCTAGACTCTTAGATATGTATCCTCATCGTCATTGTCATCTCTAGATTCCTCATCAGCATCTCCATCATCATCATCTTCTTCATAATCATCATCATCATCTTCATCACCATCACCATCATCCTCAACGTCTTCATCATCATCACCATCTTCATCATCATTGTCATCTCTAGGTTCCTCATCAACATCTCCATCATCATCATCTTCTTCTTCTTCATCATCATCATCCTCATCACCATCGCCATCATCATCAATGTCTTCATCATCATCATCATCATTGTCATCTCTAGGTTCCTCATTAACAACTCCATCATCATCATCTCCATCATCACCATCATCATATTCTTCATCACCATCTCCATCATCATCACCATCTTCATCATCATCATCATCATCATCTTCATCACCATCACCATCATCATCAATTCCTTCATCATCATCACCATCTTCATCACCATGGTCATCTCTAGGTCCCTCATCACCATCTCCATCATCATGACCATCTGTATCATCATCATCATCATCATCATCATCTTCATCACCATCGCCATCATCATCACCATCTTCATCATCATTGTCATCTCTAGGTCCCTCATCACCATCTCCATCATCATCACCATCTTCATCATCATCATCATCTTCATCACCATCACCATGACCATCACCATCATCATCAATGTCTTCATCATCATCACCGTCATCATCATCATCACCACAAGTGCCCAGTGGAAGATTTTGCAAATTTGACCCCAATGTGCAAAAATTGCTCACTCCCTAACTGAGCAAAACCCTAGTTTCCAAAAAGGACCTACAAGGTGACACCCAGGCCATGGGACCAGAGGAGAGGGGCACCCCCAGCACTATCTCGACGTCTTGAATCCAATAGATTCGACGATTTGTCGATCGGAGCCACGGTTGTCATTCTATGGCTCCTTCTGTCTTGCATCCAAAAGGCCTTCAGGGACACCTACTAGATACCTGTCGGGGGCATAGAACTCGAACCATGCAACAAAACCAAGTTCCACAGAGTCTTGCAAGTGTGTCCAGGGAGCTTCAAGCTGGGAACGCTAGCCATAAATTCCCAGTGGATGATTTTGCAAATTTGACCCCAATGTGCAAAAATTGCACACTCCCTCATTGAGAAAAACCCTAGTTTCCAAGATGGACCTACAAGGTGACACCTAGGCCACAGGACCGGAGGAGGGGAGGGGAAACCCTAACACTACCCAGACCTCATGAATCCAATGGAGTCGATGATTCGTCGATCGAAGGCACGATTGTCATTCTATGGCTCGTTCTGTCTCGCATCCAAAAGGCATTCAGGGACACCTACTGGATACCTGCCGGGGGCATAGAACTCCAACTGTGCAACAAAACTGGGTTCCAGGGAGTCCTGCAAGTGTGTCTATGGAGGTTCCAGCTGGGAATGCTAGCCGTAAATTCCTAACATACGATTTTGCAAATTTGACCCCAATGTGCAAAAATTGCACACTCCCCTACTGAGCAAAACCCTAGTTTCCAAGATGGACCTACAAGGTGACACCGGAGCCATTGGATCGGAGGGGAGGGGCACCCCTAGCACTATCCGAATGTCCTGAATCCAACGAAGTTGATGGTTCATCAATCGGAGACACTGTCGTTATTCTATGGCTCATTTTATACCCCTACATCCTGAGAAGGTTGAAGCTGTAAAGCAACAACTCTCTAGTATTCATCCTGAAGCTCTTTTGTTTATGTCTAAGATAAAGAAGATCTCATGTAACGTCCCCTCCCATGGACCCAATTCAAGGAAGGGAACATGATGCCAATTTGTGGGGATTTTACATAAACTCATCCCATCCATTAGATTCACAGCAATAAAATCAAAAGATTGCAGATGTAAATCAGGCAATTATGCACAACGAAATTAAAACATTATACACACACAATTCATGCTCATCCAACATATCAATACAGTCATCAAATAATGCATTGCGGAAGTAAAACACATAGACAAAGAAACACTTATCTTTATGGTGAAATGGTCCCAAGCAACTAGCTATGTCGCTGCAATGTTCCACCCAACCATAGGCCAGTTGTGTTCATCAATTCTCTCAATACAACTTCCACTCCCGAGCTGGGCATGATTCTTACAAGGAAAAGGGTACATTCAAGCACATTCACAGCCAATTAATCATTTCATCTAAGCCAACCCATTCCACACCTGGGTTTATCAGGCTACATTTGAACCCTGGATGCTTTCACTCAAGCTCAAGCCAAAACAATGGATTTACCAACAAGATGACCATGGGTTTTCTCCAAATCATTTTCAGCCAAAAATAGATTTTGGGATGGGAAAAAACAATAACAGGGAGGAAAGTAATTTCTCCCCAACTATCTAAGAATTTAACAACCAAAATGGTCTCTATGGAACCCCAATTCGATTCCCCTTCTTCCCCACTGGTATACAACAAAAAAACGCCCTTCTCCTAGCTGAGAATGAAGGAAAACACACACACATGGCTAGAAAATGCCTAGGTAGCTCCAAACTCGTGAGGGAGAGCAACTGGTTGATGGATGATGGCTTGGGGAGCAATTCTTGGATCTTTTCTTGCCCAAGAAGCAAAATGCGTTTTTCCATGAATGATGCCGTACCCATACTCGAATTTGGACAGCTATACCTCTCCATTCCCAAGGCATTAACTACCTCAACCAACTCTCGGAAGAAATGAATGATTGGGTACAAAAGTCAACATGGGTAGTTGAGGGTTTGATGGGTTCTCTCATTGACACTTGGCTTGATTTGATTGGCTTCAAAGGTTTGAATGTTTTCCCTCCCAATTCTTTGTAAAATCATGCCCCCATCTCTTGTTGCATTGCATAGCTAGTTGTGGGTATTTGATTTAATATGCATATTTACATGATGTTTGAAATTCCAATGTGCTTGGATAGCATGCGAACCATATGCATGAATAAATTGATGGTGGGGCCTTGGCCTTGAGCTCCTTACCATGACTTAATAATGATATTTACATAATTTACAATTTTAATGCAATAGGGTCAAGATGGTTACGTTACGTCTCAGTTCGTGACCTGGAACATATCGATCTTAACAAGATTTATACAATCTTTGTTTTACGAGAAACTGACCTTAGAACTTCTCATAGCAATGACAATGAATCCTTCATTTTGCATTTGTGAGCAGAAGAAGATCAATTTTTGACAAAACAATGTAGTTATTACATGTGGAGGCAGCGATTTCCTGTGGAAAACGAGTGTAGGGTTGAGCATAGGAAACATGTTGGGAAATGGGATATTACATTAGCTTTTCCGATGGGCAAGCGGCTTACAGAAGGAAATATGGTGGCTATAGGTATCTATGCTTTTCTTCCGATGAAAATTGTAACAGGATTTCCATTTATAATATAGGCAGATTTTTTACTGGTTTCGTTAAGACAAAGTATCATTTTCAATAACAAGTGGAACCGAGGAATCCTTCGTTGTGTTCCATTAGCCTTTTGTTCAGCATTTCATGCTCTGATAAGTGGTAATTCACCTCTATCATCAAAAACTTGGGTCTATAGGTACCTTCCCTTTCATATTCCTTGCTATCCACAGCTAACACAAGTTAGAGATGCCATTCAGACCCAATTGAAAGCTGAGGAAGTGGTTTTATGTGACGTTAGCTTTGGGAATAAATATTTATGTAAACTAATAGAATCTCGGACAATACTCTCTACTTTTAAACGTATTCTGGAGAAAGCAAGAGGACAAGTTCATCAAAGCAACTTCATTCATCTATATTCTTGTAATGTACACATAGTCCATCCTTATCTTGATAAACAAGAGTTTTATAATAGCTTGAATTTTTTGGGCATGGTTATCTCCCTGTATTTGGTTGTCTGATTGGTTGACAAGCTTGCTTGAAAATATGTACGTTGAACTTCTTTGTTTTATTGCTGAAAAGTGGAAAGGATTTTCAAGTCACCTGCAAAACGCTCCTTTATTGAAATATCTAAGTTCTTCCAACAACATAGATTTGGCTAGTGTATCAAATGTTGTCGTCCATACCAAAATTCATCTTTCGTCAAAGGAGTCGCACATATTGTGGCCAACCAAATGGTCTGGGGAGCTTGGAAGTGCCGCCAAATATTATTCCATGCCTGAATCTACCCAAAAGGAAATTACAAATTTAGATCCTCGAGAATGCCTGAATCTACCCAGAAGGAAATTATAAATTTAGATCCTCGAGAAGGTGAGAAACTGTATGAGTGGTTGAATCAGTATCCTAAAATTACAGAGCTTTCTATCTCAAAGTTTGTTGAGCGGCTCCTGGATGTAGTATCAAACTCAACAGATAGTAAAGTTGTTATCACCACAGGACATTGTTTGCACTATTCATCTGCAAATAACTATGTCTGGCCCAAAGAGCTTACCAGTTTTTGCAAGAATATTCCCCTAGTAGATGAAGGTGGCAAGATCATTAGGTTACAAGGCTCTCTAAAGTTTCTCCAGCCTGCATCCATGAGTAATTGGGCCAAGTTAATGGTCCAAGTTAATTGGGCCAAGGTGTCCCTAAATGGTCCCGGGGTGCTCGACTAGAATGCCTGTAGCACTCGTACATGGCTCGGTTCGCGAATCCGTCGATTCCGGTGGGTCTAGGACGTCGGGTTTCAATTAAGGGACCCCCCATAGAGTCCCTCAAAGTCCCGGAAGCGGTGCCAAGGGGCCATCTCTGGAGCTAGGGTTTTGCTTAGTCAGGGCCATTCCAAATTCACTCAAGGGGGCTATTTCTCGTCCGGAGGCCCCCGAGCATGCGTGGCCACCATAGACAGGTCCACAATGGCCACGTGGACCTGTGGGAGGCGATGGAATCCAATTCTGCTCGTCGGTTTGGGTACCGTGGCCCTGGAGCAAATTCTCCAAGTGTCCTTGAATGGCCCCGGGGTGCCCAACTAGAATTCCCATAGCACCCAAACTGTGGCTCGGTTCATGAATTCATCGATTCCATTGGGTCTGAGACGCCAGGTTTCAGCTAGGGTCCCCTGCACAACATCCCTCGAAGTCCCAAAAGCGGTGCCAATGTTAGGATCCCATGTCAACCCTTCTCTTTACTATGTTAGTATATTGTTGTTGGACGTATATGCTTTGTAAGTTGTCCCGTAGTATTTGTTGACCCATAGTTTATATTAGCCCATAGTATTGGATGCATATGCTTTGTAAGTTGTCCCGTAGTATTATATGTCCCATGGTTTTGACTCATAGTATTGGGCATAGACTTAGTATATAAGTGTGTGTTGAGGTCATTGAAGGCACCATGAAGTTAATTGTATTGAGCTTTCTCAAAGGAGGTTGCCCCCTCAAAGTGGCCCATGATCAATATAAAAGTGATTCTGATTTCTATTATTTCTGATATCTCGTGTATTTTCATTAATTAATTATTGCAGGTTCTTCACATTTGGTATCAGAGCACTTTCTTGGGCTCGTTGGGTGGAATTTCTACCAATTTTTTTTTTTGCATCTGTTGCAAGTTCGGATTTGGGAATAATCTCTATCCACTTAACTGTGGGAAGTACTTGGGCATAAGCCCTAAAACTCATTGTGAGGAGTACCACCGGAACCCCAAAGTAATTGGCCCATTGAGAGGACCTGCCAGCGAAAAGGGCAACGACCCCTACCCGATGGACTAGTTCCCACCCGTGAGGTAAACCAAGAGCCGTTGTTTGTGGCAAAGCGGTTATCATTTTTACCTGAGCCGTGGAGTGAGGGGTACTGCCCCAATACGCAAGCCATCAGACAACATTGGTGGCTGAGTGAATCCCTTGAACCGATAGGAAGCTGCACATACCTGGGGTCCATATCTATTTTCAGCTAAACTGTTACCGATCACTTCCGCTCTAGATCCAACCATTTTAGATCTATTCTGAAAGTCGTTCCAGTTCTAGTCATCGTTTCATATCCAGCCGTTTTCGATCCCTTTTGCACCGTTGCGGATCCATCTGTTGCGGATCCATCTGTTGCGGATCCCTTCCATGCCGTTGTTTTTCGGCCATATCTCCCTTGTTTCAACACTGTTTTCCCTGAAACTTCACTAACATCCCTGCAATCCCATTCTGCATATTTCATTCCTGAAGACCCTATCCCAAATTCCACTTCCCAAGACCAGAAATCCCACATTTGTCTATTTTTAGGGTTTTCCATAACTCCAATTTTCACCCAATCACCTTCAAAATTTACCACAGAGTTCCTTTCCTAATTTTGCTTCCGTGTCCCTCTCTGCCAAATTTTCTCATTCCTTCACCCCGCTTCTGAAATCTCCATCTTTTGCTTCCCTGTCCATCAGAAAGTGTCCAAAACCTAGTCACACCCCAATTACCACTCCGAGTTTTTTCCAAATCCAAATTTCCCTTTACTAAATAAGCTTTTGTTTGTGTTTTTCTATCCATCCCCCCCCCCCCAAAAAAAAAAAAAAACTCCTAGTTATGGTTGTCACCCGCATAGGAGCAAAAACCATGGAGGAAGCACTTACAGCCATCCAAACCAAACTCCAAGATCTGGATGAAAAATTTCTCAGCCTCCATCTTCAGCATTCAGTGATGAACAATAACTGACAACCAAAATCTTTTGCAGCCACCGATTTCTCTTCTTCGAGCAATTTTCGTGGGCCGAAGCTTGATTTTCCTCTCTTCAATGGTACTGATCCGACTGGATGGATATATCGTGCAGAACAATATTTCAGCCTGCATAATACTTTTGATGTCCAAAAAATTCCACTTGCATCCTTTCATTTGGAACAGGAAGCCCTTCAATGGTACCGTTGGTACATCAAAGCTCATCCCGAGCCAAACTGGACATATTTTTGCGAACTCCTTTTGCCACGATTTGGTCCTAGTGCTTTTGACGACTTCACAGGAGCACTCACTAAACTTCACCAAACTGGCACAGTGAGAGAGTATCAGACAAAATTTGAGAAACTCGCCAATCACACAGAAGGATTGTCTGATGAATTTTACAGGAGTTGTTTTATCAGTGGTCTTAAGGATGAAATCCGGTCAGAGGTTAAAATGTTCTGTCCCAACACAATGATGGAAGTCCTAGGTTTGGCTAAGTTGGCAGAAGACAAGCTTGCATCCCAACAGCGCTCCAAACCCACTTTTGTTCCCTTCCGAAATATGGGTTCTCAACGACCTCCCATCCCGCCAGCTCCTCGACCAACTCCTATCAAGCATTTGTCTGAAACCGAGATGCAGGCACACCGAGGAAAAGGGATTTGTTGTAATTGTGATGAGAAATTCACTCGGGGACATAGATGTGTTCAACAAAAGCTCTATCTCTTGGATGTGGATTCTCTACCTGCCTCTGAACTTGGTGAAGAAGCTCCAGATACAGTAGATGATCAAGTTGACATTCAGCACTTGCCTGTTGACACCCCATCTCAGGACGACCCACCCGCAATCTCTCTCCATGCTGTAACGGGCGTCACAACCCCACAAACAATGCAGGTCAGGGGATACTTCAAGAAGTTCTCTCTTACCATACTCATTGATTTTGGTAGCCCTCATAACTTCATTGACCCTCGGATTGCCAAATAGGCTAATTGTTTTGTCCATTCTTGCTCCAAATTTAAAGTCATGGTTTCCAATGGCGGCACCTTACCTTGCAAGGGGAAGTGTCACAATGTGCGTATCTCTATGGAAGATTATAACCTATCCTCTAACATGTTTGCCTTGTCCTTAGGTGGATGTGATGTGGTTTTGGGCGTTCAATGGTTACGCACACTTGGCCCCTTCTTATGGCATTTTGCTAAACTTTGGATGTAGTTTTCAGTCAATGGGACACAACACAAATCAATGGGCTTACAACCAAGGTCTCTCCACATCATCAGTTCACATCGCCTGGAAAAAATCCTTAAGAAGAATTCACATGGTGTCATCGCTCAGCTCCATTCCATTCAGATGCACCCATCAACGGTCTCCACTACCTCCTTGGATAGATATGCAGGTGTCTTTGCTGAACCAATGAGCTTGTTGCCTTCAAGCGACCTTTCCGATAAGAATTTAGTCACATCTACCTCTCAACAGGAAATGATGGCTATTTTTCATGCAGTACAGAAGTGGCAGCCATACCTATTAGGGAATTATTTCTGCATCAAGACGGATCTCCAGAGTCTAGAAAATTTTCTGGACCAATGGGTCTCCTCCCCAACACACCTGAAATGGGTTATCCCTATGCGATCGCTTACAAGAAAGGTAAGGACAATATGGTGGCAGATGCTCCTTCTCGCACAATTGATGACTCAGTTTCTCTTACAACTCTTTCTCTGCTTGTTCCAAATTGGTTGCAATATGTTCAACAGGGCTATCTCTTCTATGAACTCCATGCTTATTCATCAGCAGGGTACTCTGGGTTCTTCAAAATGTATGACCGGGAACAATGTAACATCTTTTGGCAGGGACTGAAAATGACAATTCAACAGATGGTGGCTGACTATGATACTTTCCAGGTCAACAAGGGTGAAACGACACTCCTTTCAGGATTGCTCAAACCCTTTCCCATCCCTACACAGCTTTGGCCAACTATTTCTATGGCTTTCCTTGAAGCGCTATGGTGGTACAATACCACATCTCAAAGGACACCATATGAAGCAGTCTATGGACAGACACCACCAGTTCTTCTTCCATACACCCTTAGCAGCTCTCCAGTTCAGGAAATTGACTCGGTTCTTCGAAACCACGCTCAGATTCTTCTCATTTTGCAGGACAATCTTCACATGGCCAGAATTCGACTGAAACAACAAGTCGATCAGCACCGTTCTGAGCACACTTTCCATGCAGCTGATAGGGTTCTTCTTCATCTACAGCCTTCCAAGCAATCCTCCCTGACACCCCAAAGGTGTTAGTGGCCCGAAATGAAACTCGAGGATGCTACCGGGGAACCACTCCTTCATATTCTATAGCAATTTTCCCAACCAAAGCTTTGAGGACAAAGCTTTTTCTAAGGGAGATGGGATGTTAGGAACCCATGTCAACCCTTCTCTTTACTATGTTAGTATATTGTTGTTGGATGCATATGCTTTGTAAGTCGTCCCGTAGTATTTGTTGACCCATGGTTTATATTAGCCCATAGTATTGACCCATAGTATTGGACGCATATGCTTTGTAAGTCGTCCCGTAGTATTATATGTCCCATGGTTTTGACTCATAGTATTGGGCATAGACTTAGTATATAAGTGTGTGTTGAGGTCATTGAAGGCACCAAGAAGTTAATTGTATTGAGCTTGCTCAAAGGAGGTTGCCCCCTCGAAGTGGCCCATGATCAACATAAAATTGATTATGAGTTCTATTATTTCTGATATCTCGTGTATTTGCATTAACTAATTATTGCAGGTTCTTCACAGCTAATGAGCCATCTCTGGAGCTAGGGTTTTGCTCAGTGAGGGCCATTCCAAATTTGCTCAAGGCGGCCATTTCTCGTCCAAACTCCCCTGGGAATGCATGGCCATCGTAGATAGGTCCAAAATGGCCACGTGGACCTGTGGGAGGTGATGGAATCCAATTCCGCTCGCCGGTTTGGGTTTCGTGGACCTGTGGGAGGTGATGGAATCCAATTCCGCTCGCCGGTTTGGGTTTCGTGGCCCCGGGGCAAATCCTTAAGGTGTCCCTATATGGCCCCGGGGTGCCCGCCTAGAATGCCCGTAGCACCCAAACCGTGGCTCGGTTCGTGAATCCGTCGATTCCTGTGGGTCCGAGATGCTAGGTTTCAGCTAGGGGACCCCCCACAATGTCCCTCCAACTAGAAGCGATGCTAATGGGCCATCTCTGGAACTAGGGTTTTTGCACCCCTTCAAGGACACTTGGAGGATTTGCTCCGGGGCCACGGAACCCAAACCGGCAAGAAGAATTGGATTTCGTTGCCTCCCATAGGTCCACATGGCCATTGTGGACCTTTCCACGATGGCCATGCATGCCTGGGGGCCTCCGGACAAGAAATGGCCCCGTTGAGCGAATTTGGAATGGCCCTCACTGAGCAAAACCCTAGCTCTAGAGATGGCTCATTGGCACCACTTTTGAGACTTTGAGGGATGTTGTGGGGGGTCCCTTAGCTAAAAATTGACGTCCGGAACCCACCAGAATTGACGGATTCGTGAACCGAGTGACGGTTTGGGTGCTATAGGCATTCTAGTCGGGCACCCCCAAGCCATTCAGGGACACTTGGAGGATTTGCTCCGGGGCCACAGAACCCAAACCGACAAGCGAAATTGGATTCTGTCACCTCCCATAGGTCCACATGGCCATTGTGGACCTGTCCATGGTGGCCACACATGCCCAAGGGCCTCCGGACAATAAATACCCCCCTTGAGAAAATTTGGAATGGCCCTCACTTAGCAAAACCCTAGCTCCGGAGATGGCTCCTTGTTATCGCTTTTGGGATTTCGAGGGACGATGTGGGGGGTCCCCTAGCTGAAACCCAGCATCCCAGACCCACCGAAATTGATGGATTCGCGAACCGAGCCACGGTACAAGTGCTACAGGAATTCTAGTCGGGCACCCTGGTGTCATTCAGGGACACTTGGAGGATTTGCTCCGAAGCCACAGAACCCAAACCAGCAAGCGGAATTGGATTCTGTTGTCTCCCATAGGTCCACGTGGCCATTGTGGCCCTATCCACGGTGGCCACACACACCTGGGGGCCTCCGGCTGAGAAATGCCCCCCTTGAGCGAATTTGGAATGGCCCTTACTGAGCAAAACCCTGGCTCCGGAGATGGCTCATTGGCACTGCTTCCGGGACTTCGAGGGATGTCGTGTGGGGTCCCCTAGCTGAAACCCGGCATCCTGGACCCACCGGAATCGCCAGATTTGTGAATTGAGCCACGTTTTGGGTGCTACGGGCTCTCTAGTCGAGCACCCTGAGGCCATTTAGGGAAACTTGGAGGATTCTACTGTGAATTATGTTTGGTGATAAAGGATTTTACTGTAGATTGTGTTTGGTGACATTTATGGAGACCCCCAAGGAACATATTGAAAAGATCAAGAAAGACGAGTTCTGTGTTGGGGAAAAAGAAAATCCACTTACAAAAGATTTACATGAAGCAGTTAAAAAATTATCTGCTGAGTTATACACTAGGGATGTGCATTTTCTGATGGAGTTGATTCAGGTAATTACTAAGTTACAATTTTAGTAGTCATTGTATAATCTTATATGCTTTCTCTGTTTCCATGGTAAGATTAGTGTTTTGTTTTGGGTGCAGAAGGCAGAGGACAATGACTATGAACCACATGTGGAAGCTTCATTGGAATTTGTCATCAAAACTGAAGAGAATGCTAGCATAGGCACTCCTGCAACCTTGATAGCTTTTAACAATGAGAAGGGATTTCAGAAACAAAATATTGATTCTATATGCAGCGTGGGACGATCCACCAAAAAGAATAGCAGGGAATGTGTTTATACTGGAGAAAAATGTATAAAACATGCCATGGAATGACGACCATGGCTCCAATCAATGAATCGTCGACTCCATTGGATTCAGAACATCGGAATAGTGCTAGGGGTTCCCCTCCCCTATGGTCTCGTGGTCCGGGTGTCACCTTGTAGGTCCATATTGGAAACTAGGGTTTTGCTCAGTGAGGGAGTGTGCAATTTTTGCACATTGGGGTCAAATTTGCAAAATCATCCACCGGGCACTTGTGGCTAGCGTTCCCAACCGGAACATCCCTAGACACACTTACAGGACACCCCAGAAACTGGTTTTGTTGCACGGTTGGAGTTCTATGCCCTTGGCAGGTATCCAGCAGGTGTCCCTGAACACCTTTTGGATGCGAGACGAAACGAGCCATGGAATAACGACCGTGGCTCCAATCGATGAACCGTCAACTTTGTTGGATTCAGGACATCGGGATAGTGCTAGGGGTGCCCCTCTCTTCTAGTCCCGTGGCTCGGCTGTCACCTTGTAGGTCCATCTTGGAAACTATGGTTTTTCTCAGTGAGGGAGTGTGCAATTTTTGCACATTGGGGTCAAATTTGCAAAATCGTCCATCGGGCACTTCTGGATAGCATTCTTAGTCGGAATCTCCCTAGACATACTTGTAGAACTCCCCGGAACCAATTTTTGCTGTACTGTTGGAGTTCTATGCCCCCAGCAGGTATCCAATAGGTGTCTGTGAAGGCCTTTTGGATGCGAGACGGAGCGAGCCATAGAATGAAGATCGTGGCTCCGATCGACAAATCATCAACTTTGTTGGATTCAGGACACTGGGATAGTGCTAGGGGTGCCCTTCTCCTCTGGTCATGTGGCCCCGGTGTCTCCTTGTACGTCCATCTTGGAAACTAGGGTTTTGCTCAGTAAGGGAGTGTGAAATTTTTTCACATGGGGGTCAACTTTGAAAAATCATCCTCTGGGCACTTATGGCTAGCGTTCCTAGCCGGAACCTACCAAGACACACTTGTAGGACTCCCTGGAACACGATTTTGTTACACGGTTGGAGTTCAATGCCCCCGGTAAGTATCTAGCAGGTGTCCCTAAAGGCCTTTTCGATGCGAGACAGAGCGAGCCATAGAATGAAGACCATGGCTCTAATCGACAAACCGTTGAATTCATTGGATTCAGGACGCCAGGATAGTGCTAGGGGTGCCCCTCTCCTCCGGTACCATGGCCCCGGTGTCATCTTGTACGTCCATCTTGGAAACTAGGGTTTTGCTTAGTAAGGGAGTGTACAATTGTTGCACACGGGGGTCAAATTTGGAAAATCATCCTCTGGGAACTTATGGCTAGCGTTCCCAGTCGGAACCTACCCAGACACACTTGCAGGACTCCATGGAACCTGGTTTTGTTGCACGGTTGGAGTTCAATGCCCCTGGTAGGTATCCAGCAGGTGTCCCTGAAGGCCTTTTGGATGCGAGACGGAGTGAGCCATAGAATGAGGACCGTGGCTCCAATTGAAAAACCGTAGACTCCGTTGGATTCAGGATGTTGAGATAGTGCTATGGGTTCCCCTCTCCTCTGTTCCCGTCACCCCATGTCTCCTTGTACGTCCATCTTGGAAAATAGGGTTTTGCTCAGTAAGGGAGTGTGCAATTTTTGCACATGGGGGTCAACTTGGTAAAATCATCCTTTGGGAACTTATGGCTAGCGTTCCTAGCCAGAACCTACCCAGACACTCTTGCAGGACTCCCTAGAACCCGGTTTTGTTGCACAGTTGGAGTTCAATGCCCCCGGCAGGTATCCAACAGGTGTCCTTGAAGGTCTTTTGGATGTGAGACAAAGCGAGCCATAGAATGACGACCGTTACTCCGATTGACAAACCATCGACTCTGTTGGATTCAGGACGTCGGGATAGTGCTATGGGTGCCCCTCTCCTCTGGTCCCGTGGCCCTAGTGTCATCTTGTACGTCCATCTTGGAAACTAAGGTTTTGCTCAGTAAGGGAGTGTGCAATTTTTGCACACGGGGGTCAACTTTGGAAAATCATCCTTCGGGCACTTATGGCTAGCATTCCCACTCGGAACCTACCCAGACACAGTTACAGGACTCCCTTGAACCCAGTTTTGGTGCATGGTTGGAGTTCAATGCCCCCGGCAGGTATCCAGCAGGTGTCCGTGAAGGCCTTTTGGATGCGAGACGGAGCGAGCCATAGAATGACGACTGTGGCTCCGATCGACAAACCATCGAATCTGTTGGATTCAGAACATCGGGATACTACTAGGGGTGCTTCTCTCCTCCAATCATGTGGCCCTAATGTCTCCTTGAATGTCCATCTTAGAAACTAGGGTTTTGGTTAGTAAGGGAGTGTGCAATTTTTGCACACAAGGGTCAACTTTGGAAAATCATCCTCCGGGCACTTATGGCTAGCGTTCCCAGCCAGAACTTACCCAAACACACTTGCAGGACTCCCTAAAACCCGGTTTTGTTGTACGGTTGGAGTTCAATGCTCCCGGCAGGTATCCAACAGGTGTCCCTGAAGGCCTTTTGGATGCGAGACAGAGTGAGCCATAGAATGACGACCATGGCTCCAATCGACAAACCTTCAACTCTGTTGGATTCAGGACGCTGGGATAGTTCTAGTGGTTCCCCTCTCCTCTGGTCCCGTGGACCCAGTGTCATCTTGTACATCCATCTTGGAAACTAGGGTTTTGCTCAGTAAGGGAGTGTGCGATTTTTGCGCACGGGGGTCAACTTTGGAAAATCATCCTCTAGGAACTTATGGCTAGCGTTCCCAGCCGTAACCTACCTAGACACACTTGCAAAACTCCCTGGAACCTAGTTTTGTTGCACAGTTGGAGTTCAATTCGCCTACCAGGTATCCAGTAGGTGTCCCTGAAGGCCTTTTGGATGCGAGACGGAGCGAGCCATAGAATGATGACCATGGCTCCAATCGACAAACCGTCGACTCCGTTGGATTCAAGATGTCGGGATAGTGCTAGGAGTGCCCCTCTCCTCTGGTCATGTGGTCCCGGTGTTACCTTGTACATCCATTTTGGAAACTAGGGTTTTGCTCAGTAAGGGAGTGTGCAATTCTTACACAAAGGGGTCAACTTTGGAAAATCATCCACCAAGCACTTATGGTAATGATGATGATGATGGTGATGATGATGGTGATGATGATGAAGACATTGATGATTATGGTGATGGTGATGGTGATGAATATGATGATGATGATGACGAAGATGATGATGATGATGGAGATGTTGATGAGGAGCCTAGAGATGACAATGATGATGAATATGGTGATGATGATGAAGACGTTGATGGTGATGGTGATGGTGATGGTGATGAAGATGATGATGATGACGACGAAGAAGATGATGATGATGGAGATGCTGATGAGGAACCTAGAGATGAAAATGATGATGAAGATGTTTTTGATGATGATGATGATGATGAAGACATTGATGATGGTGGTGGTGGTGATGAAGATGATGATGACGACGACGGAGAAGATGTTGATGATGGAGATGTTGATGAGGAACCTAGAGATGACAATGATGATGAAGATGACAATGATGATGAAGATGGTGATGATGATGGTGATGGTGATGAAGATGATGATGATGATGATGATGATGATGGAGAAGATGATGATGATGGAGATGTTGATGAGGATGATGGAGAATATGATGATGATGGAGATGTTGATGATGACGGAGAAGATGATGATGATGGAGATGTTGATGAGGAACCTAGAGATGACAATGATGATGAAGATGTTGATGATGATGATGATGGTGATGATGATGAAGACATTGATGATGATGGTGATGGTGATGAAGATGATAATGATGGAGATGTTGATGAGGAACCTAAAGATGACAATGATGATGAAGATGGTGATGGTGATTATGATGAAGATGGTGATGGTGATGATGATGAATATGGTGATGATGATGAAGACGCTGATGATGATGGTGATGGTGATGAAGATGATGATGATGATGATGGAGAAGATGATGATGATGGATATGTTGATGAGGATGATGGAGAAGATGATGATGATGGAGATGTTAATGATGATGGAGAAGATGATGATGATGTTGATGTTGATGATGAAGATTATGATGATGGAGATGTTGATGATGGCACGTATTGTAGAAATGTGTAGATAAAAGTTGGTCAACATGAAATACTCATGCAAGCCAACATGCACAGAGCATTGATCATGTGAAGATTTCAATTATTGGCAATGGGATTTCGCATTGGAATTCCATTTCATCTCGTCCCTTCAAACTAAATTTTTTTTATGTTTTGAATTTTTACATTGGCCTTGACACGAATTTTTAGTGACAAAATAACCCTTCAACATTGAAGTTAGACTTAAAAAATATATCATTTAATAATTTTTTATTAGTAAAGAATAATTCGTGGAAGTTAATGTTTGACCACATGTAATGCAACAAAACAAAACTTCAATTTGAACACGTTGCATTAATGGTGTAATTGAAATTGTGACATTCTATTCCAAATGACTTGGCTTTAAAGACCAGATAAATATAGTATGCCCTTTATAAAGGCTATTCATTAAAAAACACATTTCTATTGAGATTGTACTATGATGTTCTCCCCTTCCTTAGTCAAAAGAAGATTAATAAGGTTGTTTTTCCAAGGTATAGGATGTTTTGGATTTCTCAACTGTTATTGCATGTGAACTTGCATTCGTACCAAGCTACAACAAATCTTTCATGAAAGTGGATTTGTCTATGTGAATAGATAAGTGAAAATCTTTTAGCAACAAGACCTATAAATTTTAACTTGGAAGTATTGGAAATGTACAAAGTGGGATTGAGAGGCTTGATGCTGATTGTAGTAGTGGGCATGGTATTGGTGGGAATGATGTCATGATAGTGGAATTAAACATTAAGATGGTGACCCTAGAGCTTGGATCATAGCCTAGAAACATGAGAGCCTAGCCTAAAAACCCTAGTTGGTAGCGTAAACCCTAGTTTGTATTCTAATCACAATGAAACCCTATTATGTAGCCTAAGATCTAGCCCTAAATTATAATACATATAAAAATTAAATCATTTTCATTGTACATGTGTATCCATGTGCATAGATTTGAATCCAAATCACTATACACATATATGCATAGTATCTCATCTATATAGCAAGTGTCCATCATCAACTAGAAAACCATTGTACCTAGCACCAGATACCTAATTTAGAAACCTAATGGTTTGAAATAACATGCACCATGAAGATTTTTATATGGTGGATATGCACACCTATGACAACCTTCTCAATGGATGGCACACCTAATATTAGCATAACATTAGTAAAGCTTAGTCCAACATGTAGTAATGCTTACATGTTCTAGTGTTGATGGTGCACTAATGGATGCATGCAACTTGATGAGGGTGTATGTGTGACTCCATTGATGTAATGCAAGTCCTAAATGTCTTTAACAAGTGTCTGAGTGTCCAGTAGATGAATTAGGATGTCCTAATACTCCTAAATCCCTTACAGACAGAATTTGAAAGCATTTGGGGTATTGGGGTAACAAGTTGGTGTGTTGAGGTGGATAGAGCCTCATAAATACACCTCATAGTAGTCATTTATTGTAATGTCAACTGTATGTGTTTAAGTCAATGTGTCTACATAATATTAGATCGCTATCACATAATGATAAATTAAGGAAGTCTTAATTGTAAATGGTAGTGGATGTGATGGTCATCAAATCAAAGGTGGCTATATCCATGAGTGAGAATTAATGAACTAGCTATACATTGTGCTCAAGGTTGTCCTATTTGTATGGTGACAATTGATTAAGAAATGATTCCATAACTTGATTATTAATTTGTTGCATGATCTTAAGTAGACAAAATGGTCAATATAAATACTAGTGATGACATTTCATTATGTAGAGTATGGACATTTTGGATCTCATTATGTAGAGCTATTAAAAATCATGTTGGATCTCATTTTAACCTTTTGACAACAATGGACATTTTCTAATTTTAAGTATTCTTTTCCTAGTACTCAGTTCCCAATATATATCTTATGTGCCATGAGGTGTGATTTGTCAATCCATTTATTCTGTTTCTTTTTAGATTAATTCTCACACATGATTTTGTTTTAGTTAGCCTATGTTTATAATGTTTTCTTAACATAGATACCATTACAAACTTTTACATGTGGAAAGATAAACCAAGCTGAACTATGATATCCAACTTCTCTTCTGAGATCTAGGTAAGCTTCAAGTTGATTCACATTATCAACTAATGCATGGACATTATTGGTGCCAAAACTTAAGACCGCATGCCATGGACGGATAGAAGTAAAAACCAAATTTAGACAACATCACATCATGATACACACAACATGAGACAACAACATTAGACAATAAGATACTAATATAGACAACATCGATATAGATCACATAACTGAAAATCCATGTACATCAAGGTGACAAAACCAATCAAAACATATACAATTCCTGGAAAATAGTGGAACATGGTTCCCAATGTACATACAATGGAAACTCCTGCCCTATAGAAAATGCGACAACTCATGCCGTATATCCAAAATACATGGCAACTCGTTCCGTATATACAAAGTACACGGAAACTGGTGCACAAAAGTGCCACATCATGGCTAATGTACATAACATGGTGTGTCAAGCATTGTGACCACCCCCATCATTCCCAGGCACATCTCCAAAGTCGATCTTCCTACTCTTTGAGCTACCGGTGCCTCAGGTCTTGCTTTGTCTAGGAGTAGATTGTCTCTCCGGGCTCTTGAACAAATGATATAAGATACCGTCATTTTCAAGAATTTGCAACATTTACCACATTTATAAAACAAATGTAGAATTCAAATCTTAAATAAATCACCTTTGATGAGAGTGGGAAATGTGAGGCAGGTGTCCTAGATCTGTGGATCCTCTCAACAATTCCAGCCTACAACATTTACAACAATCATTCCATTGAAAAGTAATAATTGCTTAAATTAATTTTTGTTAATGCATCAAAATATTTTCATAAATTAGCTTGATTCTCACCGTGAACACCTCCGACAATGGACATGGCTGGGATTCTGGGCTAGTAGGTGGAGCAGATGGCTGGACAACCAGCTCTGATGCAGTCATGGGGGGGGCGCAGATGTAGTGGCAGCCACTACAGGTGCGACCACTGGAGACACAGATGAGGATATTGGAAGAGTAGATGCCACAATAGTGGCGGGAAGTGGGGATGATATGGTGGGAGAAGACATGGTGGTATGGGGTGGAGTAGGATGTCGTGGATGATGAATCCCTGTCGGTTGTATGATAGAGGGTATTGCACGAAAAGGACTACTGGGGATGTTGATGGATGGTGCATGGGAGGGCAATCCTGCATGGAGGGAGGATGATGGACGAATGGGAGGTTGTGGACGAAGAGGGGAAGGTGGAAGGAAGGGGGGGCATGTACGAATGAGGGAGGATGGATAGACATGGGGACATGGATCAATTGGGGAGGATGTATATACGGGGGGGCGTGGACAAGTGGCAGAGGATGGATGGAGAGGGGAGTATGGCCGGGGAGGGGGGGTTGGATGGAAGGGAGGGGTTGGACAGAGGGAAGGGTCTAGATGGAAGCGAGGGGGGGGGACTCATGTTAGAGGGTGGAAACATAGGACTAAAATGGGGACCTACAGCTGTTGGTGGCACCTACATATACATTTGTAATATCACAATTTAGTAAACAAGCAATAAATTAAACCATAGTAATTCGTAAAAATTCAAATTAAAAGCGTGCTTTTAACTACACATTGTACCTGTGTATATGGTGATCTGCCAATCCCTGGTGGGGATGGTTGATCACCATAGTCAAGGAACACATGTGGACACCAAAATGCATGCATGTTATGAACATGTTAAACAAGTCATTATTTAGGCAATCAGGATGTTCAAAAACATTGTATGAACTATCAATGTGTATGCCATAAATATAAATACTTAAGTAATATAAATGACATAAGTAATAACAATATTGTGTGAGGTACTGAAAATACCTCCGTGTGAGGTGCCGCAATTTCAGTTGCAGTTGCCATTGCTGCATCCAGGTTGGGAGATCCTACGTTCTCCCATTTTGGTGTATTAGCTCTGAATAACTGTACATTGAAATAATAGTTTAAGTAAAAAAAAAATACTTGACAAGTTATCAAGTGATGATTGAAAACACATTAACTAAATTGCTGACCTGATCCATATAACAACCCTCGATTGGGATAGGGAATGTGTGCCCGCAATGGGGACAAAGATGTGGCACTGTCCCCGTCGAACTGGAATGCCCAACATGGCTACCACCAGTCACGGGTCTATCCTAGCCCTGTCGTGAAGGCCCTGCACTTGGATCTCTATCAAGGTCACTCGACCTCTCCACTGTAGTCGCTGCTACAAAGGAGGTGTGTCTGAGGAGTCCACGTGCAACATTCCTCATTGCCTCCTTGATCTGATCAAGCTTGTGGGGTAACTGAGGTGGCTGGAAAGAGGGGTTGGGGTCACAACTAGAAGCTGGTGGCCCTCTTAATGGGTTCCTCCTGGAAGCAGGTCGATATTGGGCAGAGCCACGCCCAACACCCTGGAACTCGGTTATGTCAAAATAGTTGACATGTAAAGCAAGAAAAAACTCAACCCACAGCTGCCGGAGGAAGTACTATGGAACCTCCATATTATTGCAGGGAGGTTTACCGTACACCATGAACCACCTCTTCATCCAATTGTCCCTCCACGGTTGGTAATGACACCAATCTATGCAGACATGTGGCTTTCTAGTGTTTAGTGGTTCATTTTTTTTTGGATTGGTGAACATACTGTATAATTGGGCTTTTGTAATGTTCAAATATTTTATTGCTTCCTTGGAAATGCCCGTGGAGTAATACTCTCGCATCCTAGATCTAAATTTCGTCATGTCAGTCAATTGACGATGTGCATGGATGAGTGAATCAATTGAGCTCTCAATTGACGTGGAAAGAGACAATTGAGATGGTTCCCCCAAGTTTCTTAGATCTCAAGTGTGCACTCTCATTTCATTTACATAAAGGTTAAAGTCATCTTGTTCAAAAGAATTTCGACATTTGGGTTTTGTTCACGGTTTTCTTCGGCATTGGGTCCAAGGTTTGGGTTTTGTTGTGTTCCACCGGACTCGGGGTTAACATATTGTTCACTCATTGTCTTAGTTTACAATCTGCAATTGAAAATTGGTTCATTGTTTTAAAATTTTGGGAATTATTAACAATTAAATAAACCAAAAAAATCAAAAAATTGACACAAAGAATGAATAAAATGAAAAAAAAAACTTGATATTTACCTATCAATTGATACGTTGATGAGTTTGTGGGTGAATTTGGGGGGTTTTGGAGTTGATTTGTCCTCCTTCGATCACTCAATTGATGCGCACGTGGGGATGGAGGTCGCTCTCGAGTCCAAATAGCAGAATGGGTCATTCTACTTTGTTTTTTATTTTTTATTTTTAGCAGGGACGCGTGCGTGCCACCTTTGCGCGCACACGCCTCGGTTTGGTACTGAACCTAGTGGCGCGTGCGTGCTTCCTTAGGTGCGTATGTGTAGTTTTTTTTTGTCACTAGCACGTCCCCGTTGCAACAGATTTGGGGACCATCTTTATACGCCCACCCATAATGATAAACTATCCTTACAGGTGGATTCTTTTTTATTCTTCCACGGAAGGTTATATACTTGACAACTGAGACTGTAATCAATAAAAAATAGCATACAAGAAAGAGTTATTTCAAATAGAAAAGAAGATAGCATGCCTGGGTGGCACTTCCACTTAGTCATTTCCAGCTTGTTGGAGGCACTCAAGAGAAAGCCATTTTTCACAGTCTATGCTCAACTCTTTTTTTTTAACCCATATCTGATATATGCTTGTAAATCAAAATTATTTTGTCATTGTATGCCTGTAGCAGCTACTAGAAAGATAATAGTTATTCACTTGTATGTTATGAGTTATTTAATGGTATGATATGTTGAACATACTCCAGTTGGTGTGTTCCAATGTGTTAAATATTGTTAATAATGTGATATTAATTATCAATTGTAAACCCCAAATACCTTGACCAACATACAAACTAAACCTTTTTGGAAGAAAAATCCCACATCAATGTCATAGTTATGGTTGTCTATCTGTTTAACGAAAGTCATATATCAAAGTACACTAGCAGGTAGAAAAGGTCATCTCAGTTTTGGTTGGGGAACACTACAGGGATATTTGAGCAATAGGGGACAAGTGTTTGAAAAAAATCCAAAGTCCAAAAAAGGTACATAAACAGTCAACAAAAATCCAGACCACTTTGGGCTAGGGACATTACAAATGTGTACATGGAAAGCTCAACCATTCAAGGATTTGAAATAATTTCTCAAGTTCAAATATAGTGATGTTTGACCCATTTGTATGTAGACTCTGGATAATATAAACTCATAGACCTAAAAAAAGACATATTGACAAGATTGGATACAAATTAGAAAATTGTTTTTAACTTGACCACCTCAACTTGCGTGTTTAGAAAGAGAGTGAGCTAGGCCCATTTAGAATTTCAATTTGATGTTATAATTAATTGTTAAAGACATATTTTAAAAGTCTATGAAGTGTGGGTTCCTTAAAACTCAAATTCAAGTAAATATTGTATGCCAATTGTCTTCATAGAACATCAACATTCATTGAATGAAGGATTTCCTAATGTCCTAAGAAGTCTAGAGTAATTAAGAAGTCAAGATACCTTCCCAGCTCAACCAATGGCCACTTTGGCTGGGGTGTGTGAGTATTGTTGTAAGACTGGCATAATTGAGGGGAAAAGTGGAAGTGAGTCACATTTAGTTAAGGTTTTTGCATTAGTTCTGCTCATCACATTAAACGAATGAGATTGAAATTAGAGTGTGATAAGGGATGGGGTGGACCAACAATGCGATATAGGTGATGGACCATACTTCCCCTCCCTTGATAAATATGATCTAATTCAACAATAAAACCATCTCTAGTTATGGGTGTTTGTCTAGTATATTTAGGATCTAATCCTACAAATATATTTGAAGATAGGGAAAACAGTTTGGGGAAAACTAAAAAAATTCAATGGTGTTTTTATATAATTTGGATTTTTTGTTTTCATAATCTGTTTGAAGGAAAAACCAATAGGAAAAGATTGTTCTCAGCAAGAAATTTTAGTCATGTTGAAGACACTATTTAAAGCTTTTGCATCCTTGTCACTAAATAAGATATTAATTCAATGATAATGTTTAATGAACCCCGTTGGATAGAAGTCCAACTTTTAGAGAATGTACTCTAGAAGTTTATTCCAAAAGTTTCTAAAGATGTTTGTTAATCCTTCATCGATGTGGAAAGACGACACAGAGGAACAATACACAATTTTAGTCATGTTGAAGACACTATTTAAAGCTTTTACATCCTTGTCACTAAATAAGATATTAATTCAATGATAATGCTTAATGAACCCCGTTGGATAGAAGTCCAACTTTTAGAGAATGTACTCTAGAAGTTTATTCCAAAAGTTTCTAAAGATGTTTGTTAATCCTTCATCGATGTGGAAAGACAACACAGAGGAACAATACACATGTGAAGGATCTAGTTTAAGAAGCTATATTATCTAGAAGTTCCAACAAAAATGTTGAACTTGTGCTGGAATTTGTTACTACTTCTCAACCATACTAGAATCTTGCATATATGTAAATAGTTTTATAGCTGAAGTTGAATAGAATAAATTTTCAAAGTCATGAGATGTATAATTTATGGTAGGCTGCTAATGGTGTTTACACTACAATATGGTTAAAAGTAGACCAACGTGCTAAAAGTAAACGTGTCTTCTTTGACATTTCACCAGTGTGCATTCGATGTATCATTGGCTTGGGTTGAATGTCGGTAGCATAACCTAACGTGAATTACATAGAGTTTAACCAATGTACATTCGACGGGAAGGACTTAACATCCATGTTTTTTTCGTTCTAGCCATTTATAAACATGGCTTATTAGACGTTTAACCAACATTCAGCCGATGTAGATCGAACGTAGATAACATAACTCTAATGTCAATTATATGGGTTAACTAACGTTTATAACACGTTTTTCTTCAAATCAATACATTTATGCATTTGGATTATTGGACGTTTAGCCAACTTCTGTTCAACGGAAACGCGACATGGTTTTACTGTCAAGAGAATAATTCTAGCATCAAATATTTAGAAAAAACTCAAGATCAGTGCAATGTTTGTTCAACGGAACAACCCCATTTGTGAACATAGGTAGCATAACTTTAACGTCAACAATATATGGGATAATCAACGTTCATTCAACGTGCATTCCACGTTTTTGTTAAGGTCATGAACTACAAAAAGTTGGCTTATTCAACATTCAACCAATGTGTGTTCGATGTAATTGCAATGTGGGTTTACAGTCGATAGCATATTTCTAGCATCGATTTCTTAGAGAAAAAACGACGTTGGTCCAATGTTTGTCCCACAACACAACCACATTTGTTTTTTGTTCAAGTCAATTCTAGGCATGGCTTATCCAACGTTTGCTTCACGTTGAGCACGTCTCTTTTTGGACGTTTAGCGACGTCTATCTGACGTATAACCAACGCTTAACCCACGCTTTTGATGGTGTACAATATGAAAAAAGTAAGTACTAGCCATTGTTCATTCAATGCAATTATATGTTGTTTATGACACGTTGTCTGGTTGTAGATGTCCATAAGCATTGCTTAATGGATGTATGTGATGTCGCTTAAGCGACGTTATTGCATGGACATTCAATCGACATCTAGTGATTCAATGATGACACAAAAAACTGTCGAAATTAGGCATTTAAATCTACTAGTGTATATATATGGATAGTCAAAGGCCTTTCCTTGACATGTGGCTAGCCGTAGCTATAGTTAGGCACATTTTCCTAAAGCTAAGTCTAGTTATAATCACCATTTGGCATTCATTTTGCTTGAAATTGTATAAAAATATAAAAAATACATAAGTACTGTAGAATATTTGTGTTGGCATCAAAGGTTGTTTGACACCTGTAACACCACTTTGGCCCAGATTAGAACAGATATTGTATTTTGAACAATTGGCTATGAGTATGAGTAAGTATATAGCTTGATAATATTTTTAATATAAATACCGGTTGACTATATGAGGAGCAATACGCTGAAGAGGAGATTCAGATATTAACCGAGGGCTGCGAGGTGGAAGGTTGAACTTTGTACATTGTCTCCTTAGACCTTTGTTTCTAAAACCTTATGTTAAAGCCCCAAAACCCATACTCCTAACAATACTCTTAATGGGAGATTATTTTAATGTTAAATATTAATTAATGATGAAGACTAAGAGGTTAATCGTTATTAAGGAAGGAAGGACCATGTTCCCTTGGGATAGCCATGTGGGAACCCAAGGGAACATGGGGGTCGCTTTGGGCAAGCAATGCGGACAGACTGCGGGGTCTAGAGAATGCACAGGGAGGCTGTTGTATGCACGGCCTGGGTGGTTGGATGTGAGTCCAGAAGGATGCACGCAGAGCATACACGCAGGGGGACGTGAGTCCGAGAGGACGGTGAAGGGAAAAACCTTTTCCTGGGAAATTACAGGTGTGTAAGGAAACCGGGGAAAGGAATTTCAGACGTGGACAGTGAAGAGGTTTATTGTGTGTTTTGAGTTCTCTGAGAGTGAAGCAAACTAGGAAATATTTTGTAAAGCTCATCAAGGTAAGCAATTTTTTTTTTTTAAATAAACTTTTTCAGGAAAAAATATCTCGACTAGTATAGCGCTTAGAATTATGATCTATCTTCAACACATCTTCGAGTAAAAAGGCTTACATAACTAAATTAGAGTTGTCAAGTCCATAAATCAAATTCCATTTTCACTTATATTACAATAGAATATAATTTAAAAAACATTCAAAAATATTATTCTTTCACTTAAATACACTACTAAATAATGAACTTTAATAGTAAACAACTCATGCAATTCTCTCAATTAATTATAATTGCAAGGAATATAATATTAAAATGATTTCACAATCCTTTATAAGCTATGCAATTATGACAAAAATATATATAAAGTTATATATATATATATATATATATATATATATAGTCTTCCCACTATGACAGGTAATAACCTTGTAGACAAGGATAACCAACATTTAAAATTGATAATCTCCTAGTCTAACATGTGGATAGGGCCTAAGCATTCATGCATCTTGATTTATCACATGATATTTTCTTAAATAAATGTAAGGATATATATAACAACGCATTACTCAATCTTCTCTACATATTAATGCCTATCACCTTTGGTATGAGTGTGAGGTATGAACAATTTAAATACACAATCAAAAGCCACGTTGTCAATATTAATTCTTTTAAACTGGCGTGGTAAATATCATTATGGATTTCTACAAGTGAGAACAATACTCAATAAAGTCTACATCAAGGTTAGAATTGACAGGTTTAACCAAGTATGTCTCTGACTGTCATTTAATTTAAACATACGCCGCAAGTAGAACAAGTATATTAATATCTACTAAGTGTGGTCCATGTATCTAGAATATAGCTGACTATTGAATGACCTCAAGATGATGGAGTTGCATTTAAAGTTTTAAATAAAGTAATGGTAGATAGATTGTAAACCACTTCTTAACCAAAACACACCGAATTTCTTACATACCCACACAATTATCAATGAATTTAATATAATACAGCAGCGTTAACTTTGGGGAATGACACATCAAGGTATGAGTACATAAGCAATTCAAGGATAAAAATTTCCGGAGAACAAAATACATAGTAATAATAAGATAACAACTGTCACAACAGCTAACTAAATTATAATCACAACACATAAAATTCATTGAAAGTGGAGTTGTCAAATTGCTAAACCTCAAGCGGTGGGATTCGCTTTGTTTAACCATTGTACGCCTCTTCTCCAACACCGCGTGCCAATCTACATTCGAGTCCATTGTAGGTTCGGGTTTGACTAGATGCCAAATGTCCAAGAACTGGACACACGTCTTATGTCTGTCCATGGCTCGGTTACTCACCAATTTCTGCTCCGAGAGTCTTGTAATAAGGAGCTTAACCAGTAGCTTAGCCTAGTGGAGGAAAATAGTCGGCTCACCACTTGCTTCATTATTTAACAATAATTATCGGAATTGCATACACTATGACTAACCTTTTTAGAAAAAGATATTAAAGTGGCTTGGAATGAAGATATCATAAATACACAAATGGGAAAAAGGCAATGGATTGACTCGAATGATCTGGAGTTTAATAAACCTTTCGATAAGAACTCAAAAAATAATAAACATGTCTCTCATTGGAGTTTAATAAACTTTTCGGTAAGAACTCAAAAAAAAATAAATATGCCTCTCATCTGGTCGACCACGCAGTCCACACTCGGTCAAAAGGGAAGGTCGTTGAGAGCAGATTTGGCGTAGAGGTGAATAGTAATAACTCCAGATCATAATGGTGGATGAACTGAACATCAAGCTATACATCTAGATGTTAAAAATACATCGCTTGACTCTGTGTCTCCATTGAACAGATCGCAAGGGTTAAGCTGAAATCTGTCACGTACCCACCCATTTATCCAATGCAAGGCAGGGAATATGATGCCAAATTTGGGAGCTTTCACATAAAACTCAGCCCACTCATTAGATTCATATCATTAAAAGAGATGTGTGCAGATGGAAAACAAGAAAAGGATGCACAACGGAATTAAAACATCCACACACTTTACTCATGCATACAGCATATCAACAGTCATTGAATTAATATAGTGCAGAAGTAAATATATAGGCATAAAAACACTTATCTCCATTTTTGCAACTACCCCAAGCAACTAGCTATGTCGCTGCAACGTTCCACCCAACCATAGGCTCTTCGACAGCTTATACTGAGTCCGTCCGAAGGCCACCCCCGAGCTGGGCATGATTCTCACAAGGAAAGGGGACATTCACTCATTCACAGCCCATTTCTCATTTCATCTCAGCCAAGCCAGTCCAACTGGGTTTATCAGGCTACACTTGAACCCTGGATGGTTACTCTTAAGCTCAAGCCAAAACAATGGATTACCCATTACCCATACCCCAACACAATTACAACAGAGGTACTCACAACACAGGGACCACATTGGCTCTCCCAACTCGTGGTTCACCCAAACGAACTGTGGAATTTTGAATTCAACCCCAGGGAGCAAAATCGATTTCTCCCACTAGTTATGATCATTTCCAATGGCCTAAACGACCTCCAGGAAGACCCCAAAAATGTTATATCCTCTTGCCCACTGGTAATCAACACAAAAACGCCCCTTCCTAGCTAAAAGATGAAGGAGAACGCAGAAAAACCATGGAGGAAAACACCCAGGCAGCTAGAGCTACGTGAGAGAGTAAGGCAATGGTGAATAATGGCTTAGAGAGAAATTTTGTGGCTCTTTTCTTGCCCAAGGAGACAAACACGATTTTCCATGAAGGGTGGCTTGCCCATACCCGAATTTGGACAGCCATACCTCTCCATTCCCAAGGCATTAACTACCTCAACCAACTCTTGAGAGAAATCAATGATTGGGTGCAAAAGTCAACATGGATAGTTGAGGGTTTGAATATTTCCCTCCCAATTCCTTGTAAAATCATGCCCCCATCTCTTGTTGCATTGCATAGCTAGTTGTGGGTATTTTATTAAAATGCATATTTACATGATGTTTGAATTTCCAATGTGCATTACTAGCACGCAAACCATATGCATCAATAAATCAATGGCGGGGCCTTGGCCTTGAGCTCCTCACCATGATTTTATAACAACATTACATCATTTACATTTTAATGCAATAGGTTCAAGGTGGGGATGTGACAAAATCCAACTTTAGGTCGGTGGTCCAGGGCATATGCATCACTGGGTGAGGAGGATACAATTTGGAAATGAGATCGAATCTCAACCTGTAACAATAAGACTATGTACTAGACTTACTTGACGGAATCCGAATTCTAAAAGTCGAGCACTGCAATTAAGGTGTAGAGTCGAAGGACAGGATAATGGCACAACGAAAATTTGAGTTCCGGATCTATAAAAACAAGTACATCATTCTCCTATACCGGAAGTCGAACTGATTATTCCAGATCTAAGATTTCGACCATACAATTTAATCTGCAGAAGTATATTTAAAATGAAGCAATATCCAGATCCAGAATTTCGATCCCAAAACAAATTAATTTGCAGAAGTGTAGCTTAAAACTAAGCGATCTCCAGATCTAGACTTTCGACTCATAACAATTTAATTTGCAGAAGTATAACTTAAAACGAAACGACCTCCAGATCTAAAATTTCAACCAAATAAAATAAATCTGCAGAAATCGAATGGTCATCATAAAATAAAATATAATAAATACAGAGTTGAATCATAGCTCAAGAAATCGATCTACGAAAAGAAGAGATGAATGTTGTAACTGAAATATAGGTCAATCTTTATGGACCCCAGAAAGGATTATTTACTAATGAATCTGGGCGTTAAATAAATTCTACGAGTAGAGGACCGATCATAAATTTTAGATCGAACTCTGTAATAGAAATACAAATTCGATCTGTTAAGTATAGTTGATTATATCATAGTAAGATACAGTAACATATACAAAATAAAATCAACATTATTTCATTCTCAAATTATCCCAATCCATACTATTCGATTCATTTCAAATACTGAAAGCAGAGGGTATCGTTTCCTAAATACTAATTCACTGTTAGGGATATTTATAAAGCTAAAATATTAATAAACATAATTAAGTTTTTCTGAGCATTAGATCTTTTCTGCATTGTATATTTTCTTACTGTCATAATACAAGATTTAATTTCTAAGCGAATCCATCTACAATAAGCATATCCTAGCCAGACGTGAGGTTAGAATTCATAGATTTACAATTCTAGCATAGACTGGGCATATAATAATTAATCAACAAAAACTCTTCCAACATGAATAAGCATACAAAACACAAGGGTTACCTCTCTGGTGGTCACTTGGAGAAGTTTGAGTAGTGTTGAAGATGATCCTTGCTGTGCTACCGCTAAAGACTTCAATTACTCATCGACAGACACCTCGGTAAACCACCCTACCACTCCGGAAGTACTCTCCTTCCTTCCGGACCCACGAGCTAATCGGGTCGTAGAGTTCACACACAATAATCAGAAGTCCATCTTGGGATTCCCCCCCACCAGGATTTCCCGCCAAACCCTCAATAGTAGCAAGTCTTGAGGCAATTCAAGAAATACGACAATCATCCAGGTTTTGGGTGATTTTCCCCTTCCCAATGTCTTCCTTATAAAGGAAAATCTCATGCAACACATGTCGCTTCATGCATAACTATTTATTTATTTTTAAATTCTAAATAAAAACACTCACCCATCCAAGTGTCAAATTTTCTAAGAGATGCACCAACATCCCTAAGTTTCCTCATGTCTATCCCCCAGATATTTTAGTTAACTCCTAGCTTTTAGTTGACTAGGTGTCCAGGCTTAGGATTCTACTTTGCTCCTAAATAATGGTTTATATTATTTTAAATGCTTAAAATAATAACTCATGTGCAAATTCCTAAATTAATCCATATTATTTAAAAGTCAAAATAATCATTTATGTGCAATTGCCTCAAATACTCTTATGCATTTTCTAAGTAATGATCTAGGTGTAATCTTATAAGTTTTTATGCAGTTAAGTTTAACAATCAAATTTACTAGGACCCCGGTGCCGCGTCGTTAGGCTTCCCCATTCTTTTAGTTTATTTTCCTGACATGGCACCACTCTGTCGAGTCGAGTCATCCATAGTTTTCATTCCTTGGCAAGGTACTGTATCATTGGGTCCTTGCATCCATTCTTTCCGTTCTCGGCAGGGTACCGCACTGTCGGGCCCTTCTGCCATCATTTGTCCGTTTTGACTTGCGAGAACTTCATGTAGGGGTTTCAGGAACCGTTACCTTCCATCCTCCGTCTACATGCTATTAGGGACTAATAGTGTTGAGGAGTGAGTCCGTTCTCACAGTGCGCCCCCCAACTTGTACGTGACCAGCTCCGTTGTGGCCCACTTCGCATGCCCTCACGCTTTCCTCTTGAGCAAGCGGATCAGTGCTTATCTACCCAGCGTGGTATTCCATCGGAAGTCGACATTGTCGTCGCTCTCCCTGTGTGTGATTTACCTATACTATATGACCTTTCATATTCCTTTGTGTGTCCATCAGTGAACCGTTTCACCTGATTCTGCACACGCTTCTCATAACAAAATTATTAGTAGCACTGTCCTCAATAATCATCATCTGATTCATAAATCTGCTACTTTGTTAAACATTTATAATTTACTCAAACATTTCTCCTTCATCTAATTATACTTTCTTCGTTCTCATCCCATAATTAACCATATAACTAGTCGTTAAGCATCATTCTTAAGCATATTTTCCATAATCATAGTTAATCGTTAAACACATGTAATCATTCATTTACACCAACAGTTCAGATACACATACTCAAAATAAGATCAAAGAGTTGTTTTATTAATGTTTCAATCGGCCGGGTCACTCAACAGGTGCCCTCAATGTCTACAGTAGTCTAGGGGAATTACAGATTTCCTGTGAACAACCTGAACCTGAATTGCAGAGATAACCTGTACATTGTTAAGTTGTGATAATCGAACTGGCCATGAATTCCTTGGTTGCATACACCATTCGATTGGAAATGAAGCATGAGACCCAAAGGGAATCCAGACGTTTGCAGTGAAGTGTGTCCCTATGCGTTTTGGGAATGAACTCAGGTGGGTCAATTGCAGAATTGACATGGAATTGGTTGTTATCCTGTCTTTTGTTGAGCATGTGTATATCCATTCTCTTTGTTATTTCCACCTTTGACTCCGTGAGTGAGCTAAGGGGGTTGGTGAGAAACCTTGGGTTAATTTCTGGATCTCGACTTGGGGGTGAACTTGGGAGCTGGAATAATACAGGCTGGACAAGTTCTAAGGTTGGGTGGAGCGTGGCTCACATGTAGTCAGTTGCCACTCTCATGTGAATTTCAGATAAGTTAATTCGTGGATGAATTCTTTGTTCATATGAATTATTATGCTTGTTATGTTCATTTTGTTGAATGAAGGTGTAATTATATTTAAGTCCTAATTATGTTATGTTTATGCCTGTGTAGAAGGTTGTATCCTTGAAAGATGTATTCCTTCAGTTACGTGAATTATATGCATTTGGAATCTTATATGTGAAAGATGCATGGATTTTACTTCATTTATGTATCTCATATGCGCTGTCATAACCTTATGAGGAATGAATGGTTCCTGTATATTCTTAGAATGATAAACATAAACCTGGTTATGAAGTTTGAATGCCTGATTTAGAGTCTTTAGTATGAATAAGGCCGAGTTGTGTTGTTTAACTCCACAAGCTTCGATGAGTCTTTCTAACTCTGTGTCAAGCTTATGTTTGCTTATCATTTGGATGGCAGTCTTCACTGAAAATTAGGAAAAGTTAGAATTAAACTCTGAAATGTTTCCGGGTGCAATTGGCATGTTTCTGATTGTCTGTTTTTGAATTATGTTTATGGGCCTAATAATGAGATTTAGGAAGCTGTTAATTAGCTGCTCAAAAGAAAAATTTATTTTTATAGTTTTACAGTTTGTAAATTGTGTGTATGTGTAACGAGGGTACGTTACAAAACCAAACCAAGGCTGTGAAGACTAAAAACAAATAGCTCAAGGTTTAATTGAGGCATCCATGCATTGAAACTTAGACATCTCCAAGTTTTTTGCGTTCTTATAGTCTTATAATGCAACTCGAGATGTAAGTTTAGGTAGATCGAGTCTCTTGAGATGTAAGTTTAGGTAGATCGAATCTTACTTTTAATTACATAGATAGAAATGTAATGTAACTTATGCTTCTACAATACCCGTTATTCATGATTGATACAAAGTCAATTTTCTTTCATTGAAAAACAAACCCCCGTAGTTTCACCAATACAAGACATATTTCTTACCTCACCAATACAAGACATATTTCTTACCAGCATAATATTTGATGGTGCAACCATAATTGACAATTCAAACTACATGTACTAAACTGCAAAACTTGCCCAATGGTTTTCACCTTGTTTCTTTGGAATCCCATTTTGTCTTTTGAGATCATCTTAAAAGAATGATTGAGGTGAAGTAACATATGCTTTAGTCTTTAAAAAAATATGTTTTGTCTGCAGTCCATGTGTGTTTGTCGTTGTTTAACAATTTTGTTATGGATTACATATGCTCCTATCTGTATATTTCATTTTCGCTTTTTTCGAAGAAAAAAGCCGTTCAAGTTGAGAAGTTTTGGGTTAGCTTAGTTACAAATCTTTTTAGAGTAAATACTTCCAACTTAGTTAGTACTTTTTATGCACATAAAGGTTTTGGTGTTTTGATTCATGTTGTATATGATGAAAGTATTTGGAACGCCCTATCCATTAACTCTTACAATCCTATAAAAGTAATGAGATGTTTTTATAATTCAAAAGTCATTCTGCTTTTAAGTAAAAAGATTTGTGATTTAAATACTTTAAATTACTTAAAAATGATTGATTTTATTTTCTTTGTAAAATAATGAAATCTCACATTATAATAATTTATTAGGTTATAATCAACTCACAAAAAATGGTCAAGAATATTAACACTTAAAACAAGAGCCACGATGAGGTGGCAATGTCCCCGACATTGCATTAGCAATTGTTGCTTGTTAACAATGCATTATTTATTGAACATAAACCTGTTTTGGACATGAACATTATTAAATAACATGTTGTAGGGGAGAGGAACATTATTAAATAACAAGTGGGCATAGAATTAGAATACATGCAATGGAAGTTGTAATTATTTTGAATATATTTTGAAAATTATTAGAACATATTTTGTAATCATTAAAATATGTTTTGAAAATTATTTTGTAATTATTATAGTGGTACTCTGTGTTAGATTTCTTTACTCTTTTGGTTTGTCTTAGAGCCATTTACATTTATTGATATCTAGTTAATGATAACAATCAAGATTCTAGTCTTGTAAATGAATTTGACTAAATGTTATTGATGTTTATTTGAAAGTTTTGTTTTTAAATCACTTTCTTGTGAAAATGCAAGAGGCTTGGCATTAAATTACAAGACATTACAAAATTTACATAAAAATGATGTCCATTCATGGTGATTTATATTGCTCATGTTAATTATGCATGTTATCAATTCTTATTCATAACCTTTGTTATCAATTGTGAAACTCACTAGCAAACATAACACTATTAAACATAACTCTTTTATAATTTAAAAATATGCTAAATTCCATAACAATTAAAAATTAATAATTAATATAATAAACAAACTTTAAAAAATTATATATATGTCAAAATCATATGAAATATATTTTTACTTTTTAGTCGCTCGTTTTTGGATGTAAGGCAATACTCAAGGAATGATGAAAATGAATCAATGGAAGTATCATTTTTTAATATTCATAATTATGTTTATATGTTGATAGAATGATTTTATAGGTATATATATAATGTTTTTATATATTAATTAATTTAATAAATATGTAATGATGTTTATTTTATTTTGATTTTTAATTATATATTTTATTTATTTTTACAATAATGGTTAGATTTTGAATTTAAAAAGTTGTGATCATAGATTTATAATTGGTGTAATAACTTACAAATTGGAAAGAAAATGGAACATTATCAAATCCTAGGTTTTTCATTTTTCGGAATAGTTCTATTTAACCTTAAATTACATGAATAAATACAAATGAACCAAGCATATAAGATGGAAACAACAGAGGACTAGAATAAGTTTCAGTGGTAGTTTCTTGTCATTATCTACTATTGGGATGGTAGGCATGATATTTTCTTAATTATTATTCTACATTCCTTCTTTCGATCTTAAATTGGTGGATTTTGAATTGGTGTGATTGGTTCTTGTTGCTTTCTACCTTTCCAAGATTCCCAAAATTGGTTCTTCTTCCTTTCTACCTTTCCCTGATATTCCTAGCACACTCGAGTCTAGGCTAGTGATTTGTGAAGCCTCTATGTTTTCTAGGGGATATGATTTTGTTGTCTTCATTGAAGGGGATTGTAGATTTCATACTTGGGGTAAGGGGAAATATTCTTGTATTTCTAGCAAGTGTCTCAACTAAAGGGAGCACCTACTAGCTTGAAAGGTAGAGGGCTAAGTGAGCTATAGAGGGCCCTTACTAATTAGATGATGTACTTTTCACTAATTAGATGATGTACTTCCATTATCGCATCCAACCAAGTATGTTTTCAAGGAAATTTCTATTACCATCCAACCTTGGTGGTATTGTCATAGTGGGTGGTAATATGCGCTATTTCAAAACATGTTCTACAAGGAAAAATAATTTGTTTATAATGCAGCTTCTAGGTCCAAGTGTATTCTTTGACTACTAGCTTAATTTCTGCTTAAAAAAAACCTTTGTTGCAGTCCATGTCTACACAAGCAAACATATGTAGTAGTGCAGCAGTGCTTTGTCTACTCACTTTTGAAATTGATTTTTCATAATGCATTGTTGATGTCATTACGTGAGTCATTACCCAAAAAATTGTTTTGGAAAACTGATCCAAATGAGTCGCATAGAGAGAATTCGATGAAGGGTGACAGGTTGGACCTAGGGCTTATGTAGAGGCTAGATTTACCCCAGAATCAAGTCCCTAAGTTGAATCCAATTTCTATCCACTATAATGAAGAATCCTTTTGCATAGGGGTAAGTGTAAACTTACTTCTGAGTTTCTGGATTCCAAGTATATAAGATCAATTGATGAAGCCCTGCAAGTTTCGTCAAATACCATTAAATTTTCATTCAAGTCCATTCTCATTGTAAAACGTCTATTGTTCTACAACATCTCATGCAATGATAGTGGATGGCGTCGAGGCTTCATGAACCATGTGGAGTTGAGGGAACTATCCCTTACAATCACCACATGCTAGGAGGATAGACTGAGAGCCACAGAAACAGAACGACACTATAAGGAAATGAGAGACACGAGAAGGTGAGCTCAACATTTTCCACCATTGAAGTTGTTGGGAGGGGAGACATTATTGAATTTAGAGAACTAGGCCATGGAGTTTATAAAAAGCTCATAGGAAGAACTGAAGGGGCCATTGAGGATGACAGCAAGTAGCTAAAGCTAAATCCTAACAACCATTCTCTAGAAAATCACAAACATCATAATAAGTTAACTCTTGATGACAATATTAAGAATTTGATGTTTTTTAATAATATATACAAAGTACATTACTATTTTGAAACATAAAGGCACAACTTACATTGTGATTCTTTACGATAATATTAAGCTTTTGATTTCTTTTAATAATATGTATATAATACATATATACTTTAAATCACAAAATAGAACTTACATTTAAAAAAAAATCCAAAATGTTACAGGAAAGTCGATGAAATTTCGAATATTGATTCTTAAATGTATATAAAATTTTGGAGAGGTCACTTTTTAAATGTGCAATTAAATTTCAAGTTAGTGATAAATGTAACATATTTGAGTAAGTGCAAAGAAGTTGTTTAAAGCACTGTCACGGAGGCCATGTTAATACCAAGACTTTGTTTGATCCATTCAAAAATGAAAACTGAAACAGGAAGCACAATGATTCTACTGAATTTGGGATAAATAAGCCTATGCTTATGTTGTTTATAGGGAAAAAAATAGCCCAACGGATGAACCTTTTTTGTCTTCAAGCCACCAAATATTCGTATAAGGAAAGAGAGCATATTAATCTCATACTAGAGGAAAGCCACATGGAAAAATAATTTATGAATGATTTATGAATGACACATGAAACACAATTTACATGAAACTTGATGACATGAGTAACATAAATTCCCTTACTGTCAAATTACAGGGCAGCCTTACAATTGGCAAAACAAACGTACAGATATTTCTTAGAAAATAAAGGATAATAGCAATTTTTGTAAAGAATACAACCCAACCCTTGGTACAGAAGGAAAACATATATAATCTGTAATAAAATGCCAAGAGAGTTGAACAAGCATTCTTTTATATTATTAAATTGAAAGTTATAAATTGAGGAAGAAGATTAAACTTATTTGGGATAGGCAATGCACTAGTGCTCGAAAAGTTTATCTAATGAAGCCAAGGAAAACATTAATATATTGGATTTGTACTAAAAGGCCAAGAATCTTGGACAATCATCTTATTAGATTATTAAATTGAAATTTACAAATTCAGGAAGAAAATAAGTGTTCTTCAGGATGCCCAATGCACTTCCTGAAAATCTTGACTAATGAAGCCAAAGAAAACAAAAAATAATAAAGACAAAATCAAGCAAAAAGATTAATTGTAGAATGAACTTAATTGTGCTGAGAGGAGTGAGGTGCTTTACAACCTAAGTGGGGGGATATTTTCAACACTTCGTTTGTGTGTGCATGAATGTAATGCTAGAGAAATGGAAAAAAGAGCCCATGTCTTATTTCTCTAAATAATTCCCGTAATACCAATATATATATATTATTAAACAATTATGAATAAACTAACCTAGATCCATCTTAACCCTGCATCAGATCAAAATACATCAAGTTTTAGCATCACGCTTTTTATCTCACTCAGCACTTAATAGATCCAGGGATAATATGGTGAACGATGGATCTATGCTACTAATAACCAATTTGTCATAACAGACCATAATATTTTCCCTGTTATAGATAATTTACAACACTATCAAGATACATAACTTTGAGAGGGGTGCTAGACCTCAGATCACTCCTCTCTAAATTAAGTAACAATTAATTTGACATTAGTATTAGTTTTCAATCTAATTAACAAAAATGAAGGTTTTTTTAATTTAGATAGAAGCAACTTCTTTCAATTTGGTAATCAAGCTGCTTCACTGTCTTTGAAGGGTTGCATCAAATTTAGTAAGATGCATAATATCATGTGGCATATGCTATATACCATCAATGTTTGGACCTGTGGGAATAGCCAATTACCCTAGTAGCGAGAAACTGTTATTGGAATGGAAGGAGATTTTAAACAAGACTCTCAAAAAAAGAAACAACACATATGGCTTTTTTCTATTTTGCAATAACCTAGGATAGGAACTTTAAAAAAAAAATGATCTGTGTACCTCATAGCAGCCTAATAATGGGCACTTTAACAACCAAGAATGAACGAACATCTCCAGTGCACGCAAGATAAAGTCAGCTGTCAATACTATAAAACATTGTTAATCAATTGAACTTGCATGCCTTCTTATAGATTGTATGGATGAAGCCACTCCAAACAAAAGCAAAGTGGTATTGTTCAAATGCCATGCCGCAAACACAATCCAAATGACCTAGTTACTTTTAGTGGATTTGTTTGCTTAAAGTAAATTATGAGCTTTTGTAGCAAAGAGCTTTCTTAGTCAGGGAACAATGAAATAAATACAAAATTGTTCGAGAGTATATAGTATGAAAAAGCAGAATTGTAATCTTAAGACAAGTATGCACAACTGGAGAAGCATTCAAATAAAGTTATGTTTCTGTATATATATTTATAGCTTTGTATCAAAATAGTGACAACAGAGGCTGTGAATATATCAGATGCATAGACTGTTGTTGTATATGTACTGGTACAAAACCATGGCAATCGACCATGCTGCATGTATAATTACATTGACTATATCAAAAAAAAAAAATTTCAGTCAAGTTTTTTCTTTCTTTATATCCTAGCTATTGCAAATGCACATAAGTATTTGTCAGAGCTAGATATTCTCTTTGTAATCTATGAGTTGAAATCGCCGTGGTCAGTGTAATGACAAGGGACTGAAATTTGCTTCCTGTACATTGAAGAAAGGAAAAATATTAACATCAAAAGCAATTGATAATTGAAAGCAAAACATGTTACAAAAAATTAAAACATGAGAATGTTGACAGCAAAACATGTTACATGTGAATTTGGAGCTAAACCTTGGTCATATTCATGAATATGTTAAATGTACCTATAATTTCTGCTATTTCTCTGACTAAATCGACAGAAATTAGTATAAATGTACAAAGAGACTATATCGTAATAAAAAGCTATTTCATAGACACCCAGATGAAATGAATAGTTTGAAGTCCAAAAATTGTGTCTTTGAATCAAAGCATTTGAGACAAAAGGTAAAAGCTTTGGGTCACAAATACAGATGCATTATTAGATAAGTTGTATTCTAGAACATGATTAAATAAACTGTATGCTAATAAAGTGAATGCATATTGACATTAGTCTATCATCATTGAATGTCAAGACTATAGCTATTGATCATTGATAGTAAAAAACAACTATTGTTTAAAGCAATTGAAAGTGACAGATAGCAAAGGTGGGTAAATTATCAACAACAATTAAGAAAGGTTGTTGTTTTAACAGTTGCTTCTGCATACCTTGTGTCTAGAGTTTTTTGCAGTTTACTATTCTGTTGTTCATTGCAAGAGTGAAAAGGCCTTGTTGGTTGAATTTGCGCAGATGACGAATAGTTGCTGTGACAGCTTGGCAATATTGTTCATATGAGACAGCTGCAACAACTGGACAATATTCTTTCAGCTGTGCACCTCGAAGAGTGCATTCGAGGATGCCCTGATCTGTTTCCAGTTTGCATTGCAACATATGCTCATAGGTTGCAGTTGTTTCTTGGTTGCAAAAAGAACAAAATGTGGTGCTTTGGATCATTGGAAGCTTGCATTCCGCGCATGTACATTGGAATGGCGGTGCAAAAGCATTTTTAATTTTGAGCATTCCATATATCTATTGAAATTTTAAAGATAGGATATATATGGAGTATGAGATAAGTACAAAAATATAGAAATGGTGCAGGAGTAAATACAAGTTGCTAAGAAGAAAGGGAGAAAAAAAATAGATCTATTGCTAAAAGTATTGGAAACAAAAGCTGGGGAAAAAAAGAAACATATTTTTTTTAAAAATATTGTAATAGTATAAATGCAAATAGGGTGTTGCAAAAGACATGAGCCTACGCAAATGTTATGGGATAGTGTTGAGATAAGCTTTTTTCTAGCTACAACATAGTTGATTTCATTAATATGGATTAGATAGATAATCTTGTTAATAAAACAGTTGATGTGGATTGTTTCTGGTTTATGATAAAATATAACGAATAGGTGATTTTTAAAACAGTTGGTGAGAGCTGACAAGACAAAACATATGTGAAAAGACAAATAGAGTATGTTGTTCTTCCTTTTTTCTTTTTTGTGCTATGAATTAGAAGAATTGTTGCAGCAATTTCATAGTTTAACAGAGAACAATGAAGTGTATCTCTGACCTGTGTCTTAGCTTCAACAATCATAAGCAAATCTTGAATTGCAAACTCGTCATTGAGTGGATCAATAAATGTGTCCTGGGAGGCCTTCATCAGATGAATGCCTTTTGAGCCTGGTCGAACGATGTTTTTAAATAAATAGAGTGGTGGCTCGTCCTGTGCAAGCTGTTGCTGCACTTGTAGAAAGAAGTTTTTATAATTGTCGTTCACTTGAAACTGTGAGAATGAAAAAGAAAAAGTCAGGAAAAAATGTATAAATAATTTGCAATTGACAAATACATATGAACCTAGAGGAAATTGCAGCTGTATCAGCAATTAACAATGAAACGACAAAAAAATAAAATTAATGTGAGCTTTGGAAAGAGAAAAAGCAAGTTGACAGTACAGTTGCATAGTCATTTGGAGTTTCGCCATCCCTGATGTAGAAATCCAATTGTTTGTTTTTGTATTCGCATGCAACTACTATAGCAGCAACTGAACCAACAACATATCCCTCATCAGATGAAACTAGCTTGGCAATTGTAGTGTCTGGAGGAAGACAACGTGTTTTACATACTTGATCTATTGTTTCAATGTGACTGGAAGGCAATATTGCTATGGAGTTTATAGCATCTCCACGATCATATTGGCCTCTTTTCTTTAATTCAAATCCAGTAATTCGGACACTTTTACCAGGCAACAATAAGTTGCCAAATCTGTTGACCAGGTTATCATTCATAGTAATAGTAATTGTCATGAAACCATGTTTATCTACAAGGTCTGCATGCAGAATCTTTGTCTTCACAGGTGAATTTTGTGTACGATTTTGCGCAGGGCCATAGACAATTAAAATATCTCCTTCAAAAACATTTCCATGAGACATAGTACATAAGTCTACAATAGATGAAGACTGAACAAGTGCTTGCTTTAATCTGTGAACATAAGAAGATGGAACACAGAAAGTAGCAATTAAATTTTGCAATTGTCTGTTGTTGGTAGCTATGTATAGACAATTACATTATTTCTAGGCAAGGACATGGAAAAAAATAGGGATTATGTACAAGAAAATGGCTGAAATAAATTAACTAAGATTTAAGTAGAAGAGAAAGAAATTAAGAAACATAAATCTAAAAAAGAAAAAAAAAGACTAGGTTCGATGCAAAGCAAGATTACCTTTTTGGACTGGATGTTTTTGCATTTGAAATAGGCAATGAGGCTGCTGCGATTGATCCTGTCTCTGCCATGTCTTGTGAAGAAGAGACATTTGCTTCAGCAGATGGGGTGCTCAATGCAGATGTCATTGCAACAATGATCTGCTTCTGGCAAATTTCTTTGTCTTGTGTATTTTTTGTGAATCCATTTTTTTTTTTAACCAATTCTGAAAAATGAGCTAGATCTGAAACCATTAGTAGTCACATGCAGAGCATAGATCTTTATAGATATAGACTAAAGCAAATTGAATTAGAAAGAATTTTCGAAAGGGATATTGCATTGAGTTTTGGCATATAAGAAAGAAGAAACAAATTTGTTCATGTCAACAACCATAATTTAAATATCTATGAATAGAAGTACATAAGATTGAGGTTTGTGTGAGTAATGTTTCGGATTAATCAATAGTCAATGAATAGAATAGAAAAAATTGCAAAGAGTTTAGGTAATTGCATTTGAAATGTAATGCTACAAGAGAATAAAACATTGATTCTTGTCTATAAAAACAGACAAAGAGCTGTTGTTTGATGTTTACAGCTGAAGCAATAGTGTTTTTTTTCCTCTTGTTTTGTTTTTTTCAATTTTTTTTTTTCAAATTATTGCGCATAGTAAATAGTCAATGCATATTAGCCAATGGCCATCACAAAATAATGGATGGCATGTCAGAGTATGCATGGGGAAAAAGGAAATTGGAGGTTGAAAAAGCAAGGGAATTGGCCAATACTTTGTTCATTGCAAAAGAGAAGAAAGAAGTTAATTGCCAAATGCCAGTTTGAACATTGTTATTATATATATATATATATATATATATATATTCAAGGAGGATTCTTTCCAAAATTCGAAAGGGAAAAAGACAAAATCAAGGAAGACTCCCTTATCAAGAAGTCAAGTCAACGAAGACTAATTATTGTCAAAGTCGAGACCAGTATCATCAAAGAAGACCAAGTCAAAGAAGAACTTGAAGCAAAGACGAAGTCAGGAATTATGGTGAATTCAAAATCAGAAATGACATCGCAGTCACAAGCAGCACTAGACGAATTAGAGAAATATAAGGAGATCAATAAACATCTACAAGATGAGGTTGAGAAGTAGAAGTTTTTGAAAGAGTGGAAAAATGATGAGAATTATCGCTTATGGAATCAAAATCGACAACTAGAACGAGCCATAAGAGATAACAAGAAAATGTTATCTAATCAGGATAAAGAGATCTCCGGTTTAAAAATCCACAATCAAAACCTAGAAGACCATATCAGGAAGTCAAAAAAAGACGACAAGTCACCCAATGGAAGTGATAATGATTTAGAAGAAGAAATAAAGCGTTTAACCCAGCTCGTCGGAGACAAAGATGAAAAATTGACGCAAGTCTAGAGGAAGCTACAAATTCAAGAATTAGACATAGGTCAACAACAACAAAAGAATAAAGAACTCCAACATACATGCAACGCTACCAAAAAGGCGCACAAAGTTGAAATTAAGAAAATCAATGACATATTGGCAAGCAATACCGAAGAACTATTTCGACTAAGAATTCATAACAAAACATTACTTACAAAAATCAAAAAATTGAAACATAGTCAGAAGATGGAACACTCCAATGAAGACCTAGAAGGAAAAATACTAGAACAACAAGAAAAAAACCATCCTCTGAAAAATCGTAATCAGGAACTCGAGAATCAAATTAAGAAGTTAGAAATTGAAAAAAAATCGCAAGATGAAAGAATCGAAAAGATTCAGAATCATAACAATCTACTGGAGAACCACGAAGCGCAAATCCAGGAATATGCATCCAAAAATCAAATTGAGGAAGTGAAGGAAGTCCTCTCCATAGTTCAAAAGAAAGAAAAACAAACAACACAGACGCCTTATAGACATCCCAATTATAATCGTCATTTTTCCCAACAACAAGGTCAAAACGAGCACTCACAGAAGAATTATGTTAACAAGCGAAAAGATCGACATACTAAGCAACAATTAAAATGACCTGTCCCACAAAATGATCTCAGAGCTCCGATAAAAATAGATTTGGGATGGACCACAATAGATACGATGCAACAATTCTCGTTGGGAATCCGTAGCTCGTATCGTCTCATTTCATCAAGTGTCGCAATTACAAAAAGGAAAGGATCCTGAGACAACAGTTCAAGGGAATTCTGACATTGTTGTCAATACAGCTTTGAGGACAAAGCTTCCCTTAAGGGGAAGGCAATGTAACAAATATAAATGTTATAAATATTAACATTTAAATACTAAATAGGTTAATTAGGGTAATTAATTAATTACTCAAGAGGTGACTTGAAAAGTCACCTCCCTTCCCACTTAGGGTATAAAATACCCGACATTAATTCTTGTAAATCATCTTATTATCTTATCATCTATCAATATCTATTATGATTTACTAAAATGTGGGATTCAAAGTGTCTGTGGGAATTTTAGAGAAATTACGGACGTAAAAGAAGCTTTTATGTTTCAAAAGAACATTTTAACCTCTGAGCGGATTTCATCCTTAATACCACTGATAAAACAACTCGTGTAGAATTCATCAGACAATCCTTCTGTGTGATTGGTTAGTTTCTCAAATTCTGTATGATACTCTCTCACGGTGCCAACTTGGCGAAGTTTAGTGAGGGATCCTATGAAGTCATCAAAAGCACTAGGATATAATCATTGCAAAAGGAGCTGGCAAAAATCTAGCCATTTTGGCTCTTCATGAGCCTTGATGTACCAACGGTACCATTGAAGAGCTTCCTGTTCCAAATGAAATAATGCAAGTGGAACTTTGTTGACATCAAAAGTATTGTGCAGACTGAAATATTGTTCTGCACGATAGATCCATCCAGTCGGATCAATACCATTGAAGTGAGGAAAATCAAGCTTTGGACCACGGAAATTGCTAGAGGAAGAGAACCCATTGTCTGATGAAGACTCGGACTGTCGTTTGTTGTTCATGGCGAAATGCTCAAGATGGAGGCCAAGAAATTTTTCATCCAGATCCTGCAGTTTGGTTTGGATGGATGCAAGTCCTTCCTCCATGTTTTTTTCTCCTGCGCGGGTGACAACCATAACCAGGAGATATATACTTTTTTTGGGGGGGGAATGGGTAGAAAAACACAAAAAAAAGCTTATTTAGTAAAGGAAAATTTGGATTTGGGAAAAACTCTGATGGGTAATTGGGGTTTAACTAGGTTTTGGACACTTTCGAATGGATAAGGAAGTAGAAAATGAGGATTTCAGAAGCGGGGTGAAAGAATAGGAAAATTTGTCAGAGAGGGAAAAAGAAGCAGAAATAGGGAATGAACACGGTGGAAAAATTTGAAGGCGAGTGGGTGAAAATTGAAGAAGTTGTGGAAAACCCTAAAAATAGACAAATGTGAGATTTCTGGATTTGGGAAGTAGAATTTGGGATAGGGCCCTTAGGAATGAAATATGTAGAATGGGATTGCAGGGGTGTCCGGGAAGTTTCAAGGGAAACAGAGTTAAAACAAGGGAGATATGGCAAAAAAATAGAATTTTTTTTTTTTTTTAGAATGGATCTACTACGGCGCGGTAGTGACCGGAAACAGATGGATCTGCAACAACGCGGAAGTGATCGGCAACAGATGGATCTGAAACGGCATCGAATGTATCGAAATGGCTGGATTTGAAACAGCTTTCATAGATCTGAAATGGATGGATCTGGAATGGATCTGAAATGACACAGAAGTGATCGAAAATAGTTCAGCTGAAAATAGATATGGACCCCAGGTATGTGCGGCTTCCTAATAGTTCAAGGGTTTCACTCGGCCACTAATGCTGTCTAACGGCTTGCGTATTGGGGAAGTACCCCTCACTCCACAGCTCAGGTAAAACTAATAATCGCTTTGCCACAAACAATAGCTCTTGGTTTACCTCACAGGTGGGAACTAGTCAATCAGGTAGGGGTCGTTTCCCTTTTCGCTGGCAGGTCCTCTCAATGGGCCAGGTACTTTGGGGTTCCTGTGGTACTCCTCACACTGAGTTTTAGGGCTTATGCCTAAGTACTCCCCACATTTAAGCGGATAGGGATTATTTCTAGATCCGAACTTGCAACAGATGCGAAAAAAAAATTGGCAGAAATTCCACCCAACAAGCCCAAGAAAGTGCTATGATACCAGATGTGAGGAACTTGCAACAATTAATTAATGAAAATACACGAGATAGCAGTAATAACAGAACTCAGAATCACTTTATTGATCACATGCCACTTCGAGGGGGCAACCTCCTTTGAGCAAGCTCAATACAAATAACTTCATGGTACCTTCACTGGTCTCAACACAAACTTATATACTAAGTCTAGGCGCCAATACCATGGGTCAATACCATGTTTCAATACAAACCATGGGCCAATACAAACTATCGATACACAATCACTACGGGACGACTTACAAAGCATATGCATCCAACAACAATAATACAAACTATGGATCAAAAAATACTACGAGACGACTTACAAAGCATATGCATCCAACAACAATATACTAACAAAGTAAGTAGAAGGGTTGACATGGGTTCCTAACACAACTTGGAATTGATCTGCTCAGAATTGATCTGCAACGACTCGGAATTAATATGCAACGGATCTTTCAAAATGTAATCTGCTATTTAATTTTTGGAAATAGATATGGACTCGAGGTATGCTCGAATTCCTAAAGGTTCAGGGCATTCACTCGGCTACCAATGTTGTCTAACGACTTGCGTATTGGGGCAGTACCCCTCACTCCACGGCTCAGGTAAAACTGATAACCACTTTGCCACAAACGACAGCTCTTGGTTTACCTCAGGGGTGAGAACTAGTCAATCAAGTAGGGGTCGTTTCCCTTTTCGTTGGCAGGTCCTCTCAATGGGCCAACTACTTTGGGGTTCCTGTGGTACTCCTCACAATGATTTTTAGGGCTATGCCCAGGTACTTCCTACAGTTAAGTGGATAGGGATTATTCCCATATCTGAACCTGCAATTGAAAGCAACAATACAGATGCAAAGAAAAAGAACTACTGCAATAATCACAGCGCCTGGAAGCCACTGCGAAAAAAAATGGCATAAATTCCACCCAGCGAACTCAAGAAAGTGCTATGATACCAAATGGGAGGAACCTTCAACAATTAAATGCTGAAAATGCAAGATATAGAAGAACACATAAGTAACTTATTGATCGCAGGCCACTTCGAGGGGGCAAGCTCAATACAAATAACTCGTGGATGCCTTCATTGGCCTCAACACATACTTATATACTAAGTCTAAGCTAAAAAACTATTACCCCCCATGAATGTGGGATAATACAATATACTCACGGGATGACTTAAAAATCATATGCATCCAACAACGATATACTAACAATGTGGGATAATACAATATACTCACAGGACGACTTACAAAGTATATGCATCCAACAACAATATACTAACAAAGTAAAGAGAAGGGTTGACATGGGTTCCTAACAATATCTATCCCTAAAAATATTTTTTGTTCTCTACAAACTATATTTTGTTTAGTTCTATGAAATAATGTATTTAGGAGCCAAGTTTGTAGATATCTTGTCCTCCTTCCTTAAAAGTTGGAGATTTTGTTTCATTGTTTCAAAGGGTTTTTTAGGAGGCATTGTGACATGTTGGAACTCAAGCACTAATACTTTATCCACTGATGTCTTTCTTGAAGGTATCATTCTAGAGTAAAAGACCAAGAATCTTGGGAAAACCATCAAGTTTGTGAATCTTTATGACCCTAATGGGGACAAAAAGACCTTTTGGGACTGGATGATGGAAGAACAAATCCTCATATAGAAAATTATTATTTTTGGGGGTGACCTTAACCTAATCCAAAGAGATAGGAATATTTGAGGAAAGGCTTCTAGGGTTTATCCAATAGAAGACTATTTTCTCAAAAAATTTAAGGTGATGTTGATCTTTTGAAGCCTGTCCCTACTTGGTGAAATTATAGAAAAGGAAGAGAGGGTATCTCTAAAATACTTGACATATTTCTAGTGGATGGAAAAATCATGGAAGCTGTTGGAAGATATAAATCTTTCTTATGGTCTTAAGGTTCCTCTAATCATCTCCCCAACCTTAGTTAGCTTGAAGATGAGGATGAGAAACCTCCAACCCCTTTTAAATTTAATCATGCTAGCCTCAAAGAAGATTCCTTCATTCATCTTGTCAAAAGTAACTAGATAATATATGATTCATTGTTAGGAAATAGTTCCATGTTTCTGTTTTCAACTAATATAAAATTGGCTTAAAAAATCACAACATATTACAATAAAAACAGAAGGGTTGAATTTCAAAAGGAGTTAGACAATGTTGAGGTCAGTATAGCCTCCTTGTTTGATTCAATTTCCTCTAGAATTATCTTTGATGATCATCTCCAAACATTGAAAGGGATTGGAAAAGGAAAAAGGGACCCTTTGAATAGATAGGAAACTACTTGTAGGCTTAAAAGTAGAGCTACCTGGGTTGTTGAGTGTGACAAAAATATGAACATTTTCCACAACTTTTATAACCATGGGAAAAGTGTAAACATTATCTGAGAGGTGGATTTGGATGATGGTACAAGGTTTAAATCCTTTAAGGATATGGCTAATACCAACATGGAGCAATTCAAAATTATATTCAAGGACCCTAGCATTGTTACTAGTATTGAACCTTTGATGACAGCAGTTCGGACCTTTCCTTGATAATGCAAAAAATATATGAATGATGATCTCATATTTGAAGTTACAAGGCATGGAATGTAGGTATTCCCAAACTCTTTCAAAAAATACAAAAGTCATGGACTTGACGGTTGGACATTGGAATTTTACAATAGTAGAAAATGACAAATTTGTGACTATGCGAGCAAAAGCATTAGTCATAAAATCTTTTATAAGCTAAATACAACTAAATCTAGCTTGTTTAGTAGTATTTTCCTATGCTTTATTTCCAAGGCTTTATTTATTTCATGTTTTCCTATGCTTTATGTATTTCATGTTTTCTAATTCTTTATTTATTTCATGTTTCCCTATGCTTTGTCTTCTTTTTGTATAACAACGGCATCAAGCGACCCTGTCAATGTCCCCTCCAGAGACCTCTCCATGAATGGAGGATGGTGAGGTAGATTTGAATTTTAGTTAGTTCATGTTTTCAAGTAGGTTACATTTATTGTTTATTGTGAATAAATCTTTAATGTGAAAAAATCTTGTCATGAACAGGTGCACGTACCCAAATGACTCATGTGTCTAGACATCTCTTGTCATAGAAAAATCGACGTGATCCCTCTACATCTATTCGCAGTGGTTACCACACCAATTGAAGCCATTTTTAGGGTTTTATTGGACATGCTACAGATACACATTCCATTGTTAGTTAACATGTTCAAGTCTACGTTATATTTAATGTTGAACATGTGAAAAACTCTTCTTTGACATGTGTTTAATGTGAAAAAACGTCATCATCCATAAGTGCATGGGATGGACTTCAGCTCGTCTCTATTGCTTCGGATACACACAAGCATTTTGTGTCTTATTCTAGTACTCCACCTACGACAACCAACCCACCGTATGATAGAGTTTGTATATATGTAAAATCCCAACAGAAATCTTGTTTGATGTATGTTTAATGTGAAAACTTATCGTGTGTCTCATACTTGTGTGATTAATAATTTGGTATTTTGTACAGGGGCTAGTAGAGAGTTTGCTTCCTCAAAAGGGGACAATCCTACTCTGAGAAGAGAAGGGGATGGGATAGGTTTTCCACCAGGTATTATTAAATGAACAAATATTTTTTAAATACAAATTTTCCTTACAAATTATTTATATTTTAATATGTGCACATGTAAAATGTTATAGGTTTTGGTGATCGCCCTCTTATGAGACCTCATTTCAGGACTATTTCCTTGTATTGGCTGATCAAAACCTTGCTAAGCAAGGATCTTCTAGATACAAAAGGGGAAAGAAATGAATTAGTTCTACTAATGGAAGAGTTCATAAAGTAGAATAATAAAATCCAAGCCTAAAACAGAAGGATAGAGGGAAAGCTAGATTCCATCTACAAGGCAACTACATGGATGGAGTTTTCCCCTAAGGAACCTTCAAGCACTGCAAAGTAAACTCTAGTCGGTCACCCTCCTGAAGTTCATGCTGCAAACAAATATTAGGTTCTTCAACTATTATTTTTTTGGTTTTTTTATAGTGGATATTCTCATAACATAAACATTGTTTATAGACTTAATCTCAGCATTGTTTATAGCCTTAATTCAATAGATAGAACTGAAAGTGTTAAACTTGTATTTGATATGTGGTTTGGGTTAAAATGATAGTATTAGTGTCTATAAATCTTTTTCTTTTATTATGAATAGAAATACCAACTAACTTTAACAAAAAATATTTATTATTTTAAGATTACTAAAATATCATTCTAAAGTACAAATAAATAAATAAGAAAATTACATTTACAAATAAAAAAAAATATAGATTTCTTTAAATATTTGAAGAGACTTGAACTTTTTCCTTCTTGATTAAAAGTGCGTTAGTTTTTATTACACAAAAGATATATAGACATGTTTTGTCTTTAATATTCATAATAACTTTTTAATAAAAGTATTGATTATAAATACTAGTTTCCTTCATATTAATTCAATATATAAACAAAGCATAACATGTAGATAATTTATAATTTATTAATTTTTTATTATAAAATATTTATTGATTAATATTTATCATGGATTTCAAAAGTTTTCCCAAAATGTTACATGGGGGAGATTATAGTAATTTCACATATAATGTATCATATTTAATTGATTTGAAACTTAATCAAATAAGAAAATAAAAATAACAATTTTAAAAAACTTGTCAACCAATAACAATAAAAAAATGTTCCGCCGTGATTGCATTTACAAGTTAAACGTCTGATTTTTGGTTAACCTTGATTGGTAATCATAAATTGTGGTCGGTCAATTAAGGATGATCAAAAAATGCTTTACCTTGGTTAAGATTAAAAACATATAGTTAAATTTGTTTTTAAATATATTGGATTGGTAGTCAGTTATAGTCAATTAAGATGATCATTAATAGGAGGGCATAAGATGAGAGGAGATGTTAAAAATTATATAAATTGTTTCAAAATCTTACTAGATAGAAATATGTGGATAAAAAACAAGAGGAGATGAAATTTTATAGTTGTATAACTTATTTCAAGATACCATAAGATAAGCATTGTTGTTTCACACACACACCAAGTCTCATGGATATACAGAGGACAAATAAGCAAGAAAACATAATCAATCCACAACAAATCAACCATTACATTAATAAGAGACACCCACTATACTATAGTCATTACCATTGACATATAAATCATGGTATGTTATGACTTACATATAATAATGAACCATTACTTACTACCAATGTGCAACAACATATATGAAGTAACAAAATTTTATAAAAAACATGATTATGCTCAAAACACAATAATATGACACATAATCACTAAACCTCAATCAAGGAAAACAAAACACTAAAAAGTTCACTAAAACTAAAGCAATAGGCCAACATGGCAAAGAAAATGAAGATTATGGGTAAGAAAAAGAAAATGGAAGATTAATGGGAAGGAAAAGAAAATGGAAGATTAATAGTAAGTTTAAGATATAATTAAGGTTGTTTCTAAATAAATGAGTAAGTGGATAAATTTAAATTTTTTGGTAGGCCTTTTTTTTGTTTTGGCAAGATAAAGCACTTTGATCTACTCATTTTTTCAAAATTCCAATGATTTTAGTTGTCTTAAAATGGACGGAAACTTTTAGGAGAAACTTTTCATCAAAGTTCTTATCAATCTTGTGGAACTATAGCTTCTTGGGGTTGAGGTTGTCCACTAATTAACTTACTTCATTTTTAAATGATTTCTAAAATGCAAAATACAAGCTTAGTCGTCTAAGAGGGACTAGGGAATAATTTGATGAGTGGACAAACTCAACCATTTTTATTTTGAAATACTTCCCTAAATTTAGTAGGAATTTAGTTGAAAATTAGTTCTACATGATTGATGGGAAAACCTTGAAACTTTGTCTTTTAGATGGTTTAGACCATTTTAAGTAGACCTAGATTGTTAGAATTTCAAAAAATAAGTGGATCATAGCAAAATTTTATCTCATTATTTAAAAATCAAAACAAAACCAAACTTGGTAAAAAAAATTGAGTTTGTCCACCTTTTAACTCGCTCTAAAATGGAGTAAGTTGATTAGTAGAGAAATTCGGTAAAGAAAATTGAAGATTAGTAGTGAGTCTAAGATTATATTGAAAGTTGTTTCCAGTGGAAAAGTTGAACAATCTTTTGGTTTATTTTTTCCAATGAGGTAAAGTTCTTTTTTTATTTACTCATTTTTAGAGTAGTCTATTATTGTAAGTTTTGGACCTTCTTATGGTTTTTGGTCAGCGGTAAATATTTTTTTGGTAAAATACAAAGTTGGAAGCATTTAAATTGAGTTTTTGAATGCATAAGTGGATTCACCACCCTCAAATACCCCCATGGCAATCAAATTATGCAATTTCTACAATTAATATATGTGACTCTAAGATTTTTTAAAGATTTCCAAGAGGAGTCCGAACAAAACAAACTAGAAAAGGTCCAAAACCTAGAATATTTAGACTACTCATTTTCAAAATGTAAATGATGTGAGTTGTCTTAAAATGAGTCAAAATGCTAGGACAAAATTCCATGGTCAAAATTCCTATCAATCAAGTGAAACTATAAGTTCTCTCAAAATTTCTACCAAATTTGAAGAAGAATTTTAACCCAAAAAAATTGAATTTATCCATTAAACATAAATTTTATCTAACAATTATGTTTTCATTTTAATTCTTGCAAAAACTTAGACCATAAAATTTTAGTTCTAAAATTTGTAATTTATTATTAATAAATTAAATTATTAAAATTTTAAAAATAATAAAAATATAATTATAAGTTAAATAAATAAATAAAATTGTACACTTTTTAATTACATAGGGAGCAGTATATGGGCAACCCAAACACTTTAGAACCACCAAAATTCCACCTAAGATTAATTGTTGAAAGTGCAATTTAGATTTCTCATATAGCAATATGAGAAATTAAGCATTTAGTTTCAGAAAGACCAGTGTAATCGCTGAAATTACAAAATTATATAAACTGCAATTTTCAGACTAGGGAATAAGAAAAAAAGAAACGTCCAGAATAATGGAGCGTTTTGGTTGCTGCAACCAGGATTCAAACGGATTTATATGTTTGACGGAGCGAGAATCGAACTCGGAACCTCATTGATAAAGAAAGTAAGATTAACTCAGAAAGACGTTACGACCTCATTGACAAAGAAAGTAAGATTAACTCAGAAAGACGTTACGAATCGACTCAACGAGGATTCAAATGGATTTTTATATTTGACGGTGCGAGAATCGAACTCGGAACCTCAACGACAAACAAAGTAAGATTATTAGAAGAAGCGAAAATATTTAAAACGACCGTCGCCTGAGAGATTCGAACTAGGTACCTCAACGACAAACAAAGTTAGATTATTAGAAGAAGCGAAAATATTTAAAACGACCGTCGCCTGAAAGATTCGAACTCTCGCGAAGAAACCCCATGTACTTAGCAAGCACACACCTTAACCACTCGGCCAAAGCGGCAGAGATATTTAAATATCCCCTAAATACCATGCTAAACTCTAAATACCCGATCAGAACGTCGAAATGTTTCTAACATAACCAAGTTAATGAGATAAGTAGTTACCTTCACTAGAGCGGATAAGTTGAGTTTTGTCAAGTCAAATCTCAAAAGAGTGGATTGGGCGTGAGAGAGGCCCAATCCACGAATAGCAATTAAATATACGTGTTAGACCAACGACACACTATTTTATTCTGTCAACAATCAAATAACTATTTTATTCTTTGCATTTTAAAAAAGTTTTGGGTGTAAGGTAATTTTTTTTGGTTAGGTGAGTGGTATGAATTTCTGGAGTACATTATGAGCCTGATATGTACCAAATGATTTAATAGGTCAAAACATAAAAATACACTTATCTAATGGAAAATTCCATCCATTCAAATATAACCGTTTTTTTTAATGTAATGAAAAGATGAAAGAGTCTTCCATCTACATTGGGTTCATCATGGTTATTCAATTCAAAATTTGGTAAACATTGTCAAGTTGCAACCCTAAACACAATTTTAATGGCAATGGCATCTCCTTCAGAATGTTTTAGTTATTTTGATATTGTATCATGTTGTTACACTAATACCTCAACAATGCCCAAATTTCAATACCACTTTGAATCTTTTATCTTTAACAACTACACTAAATATCTTTAATGTCAATACAATAATCAACCACTTATGTCGCTTCATTGACTAGACTAATCATGTTAGCATTAACTCATAATTGAAAGTGATTACACATTATACACAATGGCTTATCAAAGTTTAGTCTAGTCATTAGCAAGATTGCACATCACTTAGGAGTCAACTCTACCTATGATGCTTCAATTTTTAATTAAATTGGATATTATATTTTGGGGCACTCTTACATATTTGATGAATGAACCATGATATTTAGAATTTTTTATTTGAATTGTTGATGCATTATGATTGTGTGCTTAAACTTTATAATCACTTGTAAGCTTAAGCTTTATAATCATTAGGTTTATATGAATTTATATGGTATATCGTTTTGATGTTGCTAATTAAGTATTGAGAATGACCTTAAGAGGGAAATAAGTAATGAGAACACAAGAAGGAGTCAAGACTCCAGGTTGAGCTCACCTTCGAACTCTATGCATTTAATTTGTTATGCATCACCTCCAAAGCCTAACACAAAAATCTCATTTTCCACAAACAAATTCTGTGATAGGCTTCCATTGGCATTCAAATGGGATTTTGACACATTCAAAGTGGCATGCATGCATGTAAGTTCCTCATGGAATATATGCAAATTCTCAGTAACACATATGGTTGAATTGCACCATGCCTTTCAAGGAAAAAATAAAAGAGGTTTGGTGACATAATTCAAGATTCAAATCATTGTGGAGGGATTTGGTTGATATCATTTCCTTTAGAAGAAGAAAAGGTCAAATCAAGAGGATTCTATGTGGAAAAACATGGCACACTCTCCCTCAATTTTTAGAAGTGAAACTCCAATGCTTTTTGGGGCAATTTCACATTCTCAAACAAGTTCATATACTTTAAAAAAATGCTTGAAAAGAATGAAATAAAATAACAAGAAGTAGATAGCACCCATAAAGGTGTTGTAATCGTTAATTCAATAAAATCATTGTCGAAGAAAAGGACCAAACAAGTTCTTGCATACTGGACTTTAACTTTACTTCAGACTTATGGTACAACACTAAAGAAGGGAAAAGCTAATGCAAAAAAAAAACAAAATGCATTGCATGGAACTACAAAAATGAAAAAAAATTACTTCAGACTTATGGTACAACAATAAAAAAGGGAAAAGCTAATGCCAAAAAAAACAAAATGCATTGCATGGAACCACAAAAATGAAAAAAATCCATCGTAGGGAATGGAATATACATTTAAACAACAATGGCACATTAACCAAATGAAGCATCATTTGAGAGATTTGAACTCCCGCAAGGAAACCCCGTGTACTTAGCAGGAACATGCCTTAACTAGTCGACCTAAGCAACATAGACATATAAACATCAACCTGTTTACTAATTTATTGGTTAAATGAGCGCATGAATGAATAAACATTGAAACGAATCCTTTGGCCTTCCCAAGCTAATGATACACTTTTAGTTTCTTTGCAACTATAGTGGATCAGTTAAGTCTCGTGCATGGGGTGGGAGAGGATCGAACTCTCGACCTTCGGGTTGCTCAAGGACTAGCCATAAGACTTACGCACTAACTAATTGCCACCACCCCACTATGATAATTATCATAGTGTAAAAGCAATTGATATCTATGCCCAAATTTTATTAAGGCTTTGGATCCTCTTGTTCCTTCATTGCTAAAATTTTCTATATTGATATTGGTTTGATTAGTCCCTGTCGAATGCCACGATAACTATTATAATCAATTTGTCATTGGATACCAATTAATTTGGGTTGACTTGCAAATAATTTGTACTTTAACCAAAGTTTGTTTATTGTATAACATTAAAAATAAAATAAAATCTCTTATTTTTGCGATATACTATTTGCTAATAGTTTCGATGTCTTATTGTCATGCTCTCACAAAATGTGAAATCATAACCTAAGTTTTAACATAGCAAAGATCACCTTGTGCAATATGCAATATGTCAGAACAATAATAATGACCTAATAAACAATAATAATGACCTAATAAACAATGATAATGACCTAACAAACAATAATCATGACTTGCTATGAATCTGACGAATGAATTTAATGCATGGATTCATCGATGCACGACCTTTTTGGGCACGTCCTTCTCTTGCTCCATAGTCTATTCTCTGAGTTGTGCTTCTCAAAGTTCTTCCTCAACAAGAGTGGAAACTGTTGAGCTTCTTGTACTTCTTCTTCAACAATAGTGGCAACTTCTTCCTTCGAGCTTTTGTGAAAACAACATATAGAGTAAGCATATTGTTATTTGAAGCTTGACTATTTAGAAATTATTCAAGTTCCCGGACAAATGGAAGACGAGATTTTTCCTATGCACTATTTGATAGTTTGCACACAATACACCATCTTATTTGGGGAAGGTTAGTGGTTGGCTAAGTACTCTATCTTAATGGTACCCTCTTCCTATTGTACAATTAGTGAAGCATAAGCAGATACAATCCATGAAACCTTCAAGAATACTAGAGCATATATATCAACAATGAATTATTTGTTGATGTCAGAAAACTATGCATATAGAGATGCTTAGCCTACCATGGAAGCATATAAAGTTGTCCATGCACACGCAGGAACATTGGGATCTTCCTTGTTTGACATTTTAGTTCCAACAATGGCCTCCATCACTTCTCAGAAAATCTCCAATCTTGTCAAATTCAAAAACAAATGTACTATTCTAATCATTTCCCATCCTACAAAAGGGTTGAAAGCATTAGACCTTGAATACAAATATGTCGTTGTCTTGCTCAAATGTCTTCTTCAAGGTTTCTCATGTTCTTACTTCAAAGGGATATATGCTTTGGCTTTCTTTTTAGTTTTAGACTATTCAAGTCTGCTGTGATATTATTCTTCAAAGGTCCAATACTTCCTTTAACACTTGTTCCAAAACACTTTACAACTCATCTCATCATATCTATCCACAATATTAAGCAAATATGATTATTTTCCATCCCTTATGACAATCAAATGTACTCTTCAAAACACTTCTTCAACTGTTTATAATAGTTCATCAAAGATTCCCTCGAATGATGGTCAAGTGGTTCATCTTCTTAGGATACTCTATGTAATCCCAAGATCAGTCTTATCAACAATACTTGTATAGTCAATGATTTCCTATTTCAAGTCCTCAAGTGTCCCTTAAGATCGGTTCTTAACATGTCCATTTTAGCTCTTCAAAATGATCTTGTAGTAAATTCTTGTTCAATGCTTTGATATTCTCAAGCCTTTAAGTAGTCCACATCAGGTGTACTCACACAATATAAAAAATGTATGGTGTACTTACACATGACCACTACCCCATGCTCTTACAAAGAGATACCCAACATGATGGCTTGCTTCTAGAATTCATATGTGTATTCTTCTACACTCTATCCTTGTTCTTGCTGAAGGCATTGTGATTTCATACACTTTTTCTCTTCTTAGACTATGAGATAGAACTATGCTTTCAACAGTTGCTTGAAATCCTCCCATTTTGTAACCATGGACTTTTTCCTAGCCTCAATACATTTATGACAAAGAAATAGGATAAATTTGGATCAATTATATTTCATGAACAATAAAAAAATTTGTTTCTAGCAAAGAAGTCTCTATTTTATTGACTGTATAGCGACATGAAAAGCCATGGATGGTGACAATACCACTTGGTGACACTCTTATCCCTTTTAGTAGAAATAGTAGTACATTTATAGAGTTGTATCAAGATTGGGATTCATGTAGTAGATCATTAGGTCACTCAAAATATTGTAGCAGCCTCTAGATTTGGGATTGAAATTGCTCTCATAACCAACATATCACATAGCTCTCGCAACATAACATAGTATGTACACAAATTATCAACCGAGCAAAATAAATCTATTGTAATTATTTTATTTTAGAAATACCAAAATAAACTTCTCACTATTTCAACCAACTATTCAACTTATCTATGTTAAGTTGACCATCATAAGTTGGTATTTCAAGTTTCACTTATATCTTATAAATGGAATAATGGAAGATGAAGGAAAATAAATGTTATTTCTCAAGAGTTTCTAATCTTCTCTCCTTTGTAATATTTTAAAGTGTCTTAATAGTCGTGTCTCTTCCACACATTTTGTAGATGGCCAACTAGTATTTGCCTCTTTCTTGAAGACTTTCATCCATCTATGAAGACTTCCAAACTGGACATTAGGCTGCTAGGTCTCTTAGGATTGTTTATGACTATCCAAAGATAGAGTATACTCTCAAGCCTCTTCACCAAATGCATTAGGGCTTCAACCATGACCCACTAGGCTTGTTTTGCATCATACAAGCTTAAAAAAATGTGATCAATGGTTATCCCATATATTTTAAGGTTCTTCCCATTGACCAAGGCTACTCTAAAAATAAGGTCATCCTCTTAGGTCTATTTGTAAGATGATCTAAAAGTTCATCACTAAAACTCATCAAAATGATATCCAAATATGCCCTCAATGTCTGCCAATTGTTTTGACTTTCCATCCATTTGACCTCAATGACCCCAATTGACATCAATGACAACACACTTTTTTTTTAAAGAAACTAGAAAATTTAAATTAAAATAACTGCAAAATTGCAGAAGAAGTCATCAAATACATTGTCTAAAGCCAACAATTCTTATGCTCTATTATAGTATACCTGAGCTATTTTCTCATGGAGGTCTGCTCTATACATTCTAATTATCCATTCATTACATATATTTCCATTGTATATTCTGTAAAATTTGCCTAAAATCAAAACACAAAAGCATTTAACCATTAAATTTACTAAAATTGGGCATTTATGTCATTGTTGGTCTTCACTTTCCTATCCTTCTTATACCCTCCTTCAATTGTTTGCGTCCTCGCTTTCCTCATCAGTTGTTTCATCCTTGGTTTCGTTGTTTTCCTCCTCCATATGCATAGGGAGATTCAAATCCCGGGTCACAAACTGTCTTGGAGACGATTCCTCCATTCAAACTTCAGGAGTTGGATTGGTCCTCATTTCTTCAATTGCTGATCTGAGAGCGTCACACTCATCTTCAAGCCTTTGTTATTTAACTTTCTACCCTACCAGGATTTCGAAGGTGGTCAACTGCTGCAGTGAGATGCCTTGGATTTGAATTTGTAGAGATTGCAGAGCCGGCTCCCTTTCCCCTTTTTTGAATAATTCTACTTTAATTCACGTTGGATTCCGCTTCGCAGCTTCCTCCTTTATTTTCACCTCCTTTCTCTTCCTGTCCATTGCGTTTATAGCGATGAAGAGATTTCTCTTACTGCCAAACTAATACTCTAAGCACTATTTCTTCCTCCTTCTCCATCTTCTCATGCGACCCAATTTGCTTAACTACGAGATTCATTGTATTATGGATCTAATTCTCCCGGTCCGTGCCTCCCATCTTTTCTCTTGAATGTTGATTAGCAACCTCGATCTTACTCAGGCATGTTTGCAATCCTTTGTTGTCACTCCATTGAACTTCCATTCACTAATGTTGTGAATTCTCTGATATCATCCTCCAACAGATATGGTGGCTGCCCCTTTGCACGAAGGCTGAGTGGTGCAATGGATGATTCCTCATGTGCGCTATAAATTCGACTGTCCAAGAAATTATGCCAACATATGTCACTCTTGGTTGCAATTGATTTCATGTTGCCACCTGACAAATTGATGACGCGGAGACTTACTCACTTCACATCTAATTCCCTCGAGACTAATTCAAAATCCTCCCTCGATATATTTACACTCGATGGAGCAATTACGGGATGGGCTTGCTGCTTATGTGCCCATTTATCCTAAGTGATTCCACCCCCTCTCTTGTGGCCTTATTTGCTTGCATATCAGCTCCCTTATTATTTTGTCTAATAATGTGGACCTTCTTTACTTCCTTGAATTCTCACACTTCTTTTAAAAAATTCCTGAATATTGATTTAAGTTTCATATCAGTTGGAAGGATCTGGATCTTAGATGGTTTATCACCAATTCCGAATCCCCCAATATAATTAAGGAGTCCCAACCATTCTCTTTGGCTAAATTGATACCAAGTAGGAGTGCTAGCGCCGCCGTTTGGTTGTTTGTCACAATTCCAATGCTCCAAGCATGTTGAATTCTTCTAATTCCTCCCGGGGAAGAAATATCCTCACATGCACCTGTCGCCTCGGTCGATCAATGAAAACATACTTTTAATACAACCATCTAGAAATTATAATTACATATGTATAAATTTTTAAACCATATAACTGGAAGTAGACCATTGACTTATCGAAAGAAATAGGTTATCTACCAGCTATCAACATGACCAAACACTAAACATTTATGTTTACAAAATAGGCCATCCGCATAAGTTCTAAAATGATAATTTCATTAAAGTGTGAAGATCGACCATTTTTAGTGACATGAGAGATGTTTTGGGAGATTGTTATGTTTAGTAGGTGGAGCTAGGGAGCTCTCAATGCAGATTTGACAACACATACTTGTTCCTTATGATCATGCAAATCTATTGAGACCATTTTCACTGGCATGTGATTTTTTAGAGGAAATGTTTCTTTTAGTGGTGGAGTTAGGGATCTTAGATGGCTTCATGAAAATAGTCAACATATTCTTGTTCCTTTTCCACATGCTTCATTAGAATGTTGACCACCTAAAACTCAAAAACAACATAGTCAAGCCATTGCTTCCTTTTGAACTTTGGTTGATTGAAACAATTCTAATGATACTAGTCTTGGACAACAATATCTTGGAATTCTTAAACAATGTCTTGAAATTGTGTAGAGACGAGATGTGAATTTATTGTAACTCTAAAATATGAAAAAAGTGTTGATGCTCTACAATGAATATATAATAGAAAATGTTGAGATTCTAGAGTGTTGATTTCACTTACATAAGGGCTGGTGCAAGGTAATGATACCCAATTATGACACATTAGGTGCAAGACATTATGGAAAAACAGAAATATTATCATTAAAATAAATTATTAAAGGTACCTACAAAACGTTTTTCGATTAGGTGTAAAAAGATGAAACGTAGAAAAACGGATGACTTTCCGGAATATATAACTTTTATTTATGGAAAAGCGGTATAACCACCCCAAAATGTCATTATTCGAAGATTGGTATGTTATTTTTTTTCTAAAACATAATGCACATGTTTTTGTTGACCCACCTGTTTGCTATGTAAATTTTCAATTTATGAGAAAAAGAATATGTAGAGTCGTAGGCAACAGACAAATCTTGTGCGGGGCTATTTTTCAAAAATTTTGAAAGTTAATTTTATATTTTGTTTTAAATTACCGAAGTCAGTGAAGCCCTAAAATGACATGGTCAAGTGTTGATCCACCATATCATGGTCTAAAAATAATCAAAATACTTTTTTTTTTTTTTTACGTTGTAGGTATTTTCGTACTCTTTTGCTAGTTCTTTTCCGTTTTCGAAATAAGTAAGCCAATAAAAAGTTATAGGCCAAACAAACGACCTATGTTTTTTACAAATTTGACATGAGTGCAATTAAAAATGAATTAAAAATAGAAAACAACAACAAATCTATTAAAAAATTATATATTTAGAATTTGCACACAGAGCTCAACAAGTGTGTGCAATTTCATCTGCAGTGCACTCGTGGAGCATATGCAGAACTAGTTGTCAAAAACATGAAGTTACAGCATTTGATGTGTTCTGCCATAACTCAGACATAAATCAGGCCGAGCCTCAAAGTGCAATCCAAAGCTAATTCCAAGCCTGTAAGGGCGCCAAAAAAAATTTGAATTTAGACACGCGTGTGCGCAAATGTGGCGCGCACGCAGATTTACATGTGCGCATGCATAGTTGCTCGTACGCGTTATTTGCACACACATTTTATTTTTCAAAAACAAGGTATCCCTTTATATGTTTTCTTTAATTTCCTTTCTCAAGGGGATACATAAAGTTGACAAA